>OZ026616.1:60262857-60390986 GCA_964020975.1 Hermodice carunculata | reverse complement strand
CACTATATTCCGGATATGATTCAATCATATATGTATACTAACAACTTGAAGCTATATATTTGGGTCATGAATTCTCAAACAATTTAAATCAAGCTGTACCTTATCATAAACCGGGTTCACCTTGGTTTCGTACTTTGAAAAAAATGTATCTGAGTCTGCTGTATTTGGGTTACAGAGCTCTATTAAAATTATATTGAAGGTATACAGCTTGAAGTTGCTTCAATAGGCACAATATGAAATGCAACGATGTCAATATATGTTAATTATAAGTACAAGTCGCAAAACCATGAAAAGAAGTCCCAATGCTATTACATTCTGTTGAACTTGTGAGTATTCAGTTCTCTCTCTCTCTCTCTCTATCTCTCTCTCTCTCTCTCTCTCTCTCTCTCTCTCTCTCTCTACATATATATATATATATATATTCAAACATATATGCATCTTTGTGTGTGTGTGTGTGTGTGTGTGTGTGTGTGTGTGTGTATGTGTGTGTGTGCATGTGTACTGACACTTGTTTAATCGGGCCAACTTCATCCCTGCAAGTTTGTCAGGATTCTCGCGGTATTTTTACTCCTGAGGTTATCAATTAGAAACAAATTCTTTCATGTGGCTACACTTGTAATTCATCTTATGTTTTTCTGATTTACAATGTCCCAAAAACTCTCCCGATTTTGGCCGTCAGGAAGGAAAAAGTTGCAGGGAGAAACGGACAACAAAATGCCTGTTATGAATTTGTTTGTATTTGAATAGTTACATTGTCAGCTAGTGTATCAATATATGTGAATAATTTATGAAACGCGCAATTTTTAGCTCACCTATTTTTTTCTATTCCAAGATCACTTTGAATAAACGACAGACACGCTACAGTACTATATTATTCAACTTTGCATTTGTTTACTTCCGGGATTTTACCTTACGTTGTCGATGAAAACAATAAAACAATGGGTTACATAACAGCAAAACAAGAATTCAGAGTTCCAATGTGGAACCGGCTTAATGGTGCAGACAGTCAAGGGCCACTGAATTTTGCCGGAATTTTATGGCCTTGCATAGGAAAAATTCCAATACTTTGTTTCCTGGTTTTTAATCTTTGTCCCTTGTTTTTCTTATCAAACAATATTTTCATCTTACCCGGTTCATTACTTGGATTTGATGGTGCCACCTCACAAGCTTTTGTCAGCTTTCCTTTGAATTTGTACACATACTCAAAGAAAGGTTCATCTGGTGTTACCATCAATCAATTTTCTTTCATAAGCTTCTGTGGACCTCTCACAGTATGTCAATACATTAGTTCAAATGGACTGAAGCCCAGTGACTCACTTTGTATCTCTTGCATGGCAAAAGATAACATATGTATCCTTTTATCCCATTCATTTTCGTTTTCAAAACAATAGGTTGTCATCGTGTTCATCACTGTTTGCTGATACCCTTTATAGCCCCTTCTGTTTCTAGGTGGTAGTCTGAAGATTCTAATTCGTTTAATGCCTAACTGCTGAGCAACCTCCTGAAACACTGCAGACAAGACATTTTAACCTAAGTCGCTCTGTATCTGTATAGGCAGTCCTACTCAAATGAAAAATTTCATTAAAGCATCAATGATAGTAGGAGCTTTATGATTTTTAATGGGATGGCCTCAGGATATCTAGTGGGTGAATCCATAATAGTACGGAAAAACTTATTTCCTGCTTTTGTTTTTGGAAGTGGTCCAACACAGTCGATAATAACCTGGCTAAAAGGTTCTTCAAAAACAGGGATACTAATTACAGGAGTACGTTAAAGGTTTTTGATTGGGTTTTCTGACCACTTGACATTGGTGACAAAATTCACATTCCGATGTAATTTGGGCTAAAGAAGTGTTGTAATACTCCATCCCGTGTCTTCTTAATACCAAAGAAGTAGCCCTGCTCTATACAGGGGATTAACTGCTACTTGTAGAATGATTCGCCATTCTTCATCGATGCCCACCTTCAGAATATTTTAGATCATAGCGATACTAAATAAAGAATGACAATGATGAGATTTTAACAAAACAGTATATTAGCAATCAATAATCTGCACAAAGCTGGTCATTGAAATCATACACTTAGTTATGTTGATACTCCAAAAATTAGCAGGCTGCATATAAATACCAATGCCTGGTGACATATTCTCCACAGGTACTGTCCCACAGTTCCAAGTCATGTGGTACATGTAAGACGGCCTGGTCCAAATTCCACACAGACACAGTTTTCTTTTAATGTGATGCAATTGAACACCAAATATACCAGTGGCCGCAAAGGTGCAGTCCCCAGGTAAAAATAAGTATCCCCTGCAACAGCTTGGGCTCACATTTCCAGTGGAGTGACAAAACACAGCTTCTGTCAGATATCAGAATTCTCATCTTTAGTCATGAATGTACTTGCTTTATATACCCATGCTGAGAACTCTCACCAGTATTTTACAGTTTTCTGATTAATCACACATTTTAAGTCTTTGGGATTTTTCTTGACCACTTCAGGGCTTTTCCCTTTATGTTTCCAAATGTGAGTGCGAGTCACCACTTCAGATCACGCTTTGTTCACTGATCAGCAACATGTAAGCTCAAGAACAAAGCAGGCCAACACAGTGACCTGGCACACACTCAGTGAATCCAATGAACTGTCCAAATGAAAACATACAACCATAACAGTATGGTCTGCTTGGTATCGGAAGGCTATTATTATCTTTGATAGCAAACATTCCACGAGGTTTGACAGTTGATTCGGCCATTAATGTAGAGAGTGGTATGCGCATCCACAGAGGTTTCAATTGCAGCAAAACAGTTAAATCAACACAGCTTATGTAGTGTCTTCTGCCTTAAACATAATAGTGACAGTCTCATTTGCAGTCTTTTTCGGCATGCATTTAGTATATGGTAAGGCTTTTATTGTTCAAGGGATCTTAAGACGGGGCTACTAAGTCAATTTATATCAAATTTATATTTTAAACATCATCAACAGGTGAAACCACATTTTCATCATTATTAAGAGTTCTAGCATATGACGTTTAAGGTTCGTGAAACTAAGATTTCAAATAACGCATAGTTGATATAAGAAAACAGAGTTGAAAATTTGACAGAATCATCATACACTGCCTTGTGGCATATGTTTATTTGAATAAAGTGATGTACAATATGAAGTGTCTGTGAAATGTTTTTTTATTCATGTATGTTCTTTGACAGTGCATGCAGACAAGGTGCCCGCCCATGATGTGAAATATAACACAAAATATATATTCATCAACACAATAAATGCTGCTTCGATTTACAAGCACATACAATACTCTGGCTACCTTTGGGATTCGATATATATACATATATACATCTAAGCAATATTTTATAGAAAGGAAGCAAAAATGATTTCCCATATTTGAAGCTGGGAAACACATCCATTGGATCCTCCAGCTGGCAGATAAGTACTGACTGGCTCTTTGCCAAGAACTCGTACACCATTGAGCCAACACAGAACAGTATTCGGGATGCTCAGTTGCGCTGCCCTAGGCCATGGCTTTCAGATATCTCATTTAAATTTGTACTTAGCATTTTGTACTTACGGCATACAGGAATACACTAAGCGAGTTTTCATAGGAACATATTTGAACGGAGGCCTCAAACGTCAGTGATATTTTGATTAATATAGAATCCTTGTTCTGTTGTCTGCTGTGACGATATCAGATTCGTTGCATTGACTACGAGATAGTCTTTTATTTCAAAAGTCAACAACAACTTTATTGCTATGAATATTGCTTTATCATTGAGTGCATATGGTGCTTGCAAATACGATAAATTATTCTGTCATGACGTTTATACGTTATATTACATTCATTTATGACATAATCATATACACATGCATACATACAAACGAGCAAACGATTTATTGGTTTACATACATACATACATACATACATACATACATACATACATACACACATACATACATAAATACGTGGAAGGCTTGTTTTTATTTTATTTTCGTTTTGACGACAGAGCAGCCAAGTCTTGAATGCATATATCCACATGGCCATTAATCCCCAAAAGAATGGTTTATTGCATATAGGTGCATACATACATACATACATACATACATACATACATACATACATACATACATACATACATACATACATACATACATACAAGCATGCATGTATTTTTTGTTTATATGAAACGCAACCAAAAGAAAAAAAACTTATATGCCACCTGTGTGTGTGTGTGTGTGTGTGTGTGTGTGTGTGTGTGTGTCTGTGTGTCTGTGTGTGTTTATTTCAACAGAGCTGCAGGCTATAAACAAGTTTTATGTTATGACACAAAATACATGATTGTATGTTCGGAAAACTCCGTGAAAATGTGAACAAATACATTCTGGTAATATCTTGCACAGAAGCGAGAACTATTGTGGGTTTTAATGACCTTATATGCAGATTAAATAAACAGTTCATTCAATGTTACATTTTTCCCGTTATTTACATAAATATTTGGAAAATAACATGAGAAAAGAACATACAACCAATAAATCGTTTGCTCCATTTATCTGAAGTGCATTTAGCAAGTATTCCATTTTTGTGCTAGGAAAGTTGCTTCCTTTACACCTCTGTCTCAATGTTACAAATACAATTGCTTGCATAAAGCATAGCATCGTTGTTCAAACGTTTAACAAGAGAGCTGAATCTAATATTTAAAGAGTGTCATTTCGTCTGTGGTAAAGCATAGACAAATGCGTACCAATGTATTACATTTTGCCCCTGGCATAGAGAGAGAGAGAGAGAGAGAGAGAGAGAGAGAGAGAGAGAGAGAGAGAGAGAGATAGATAGAGAGAGAGAGAAACTTTTCAGCAGACTGATTAAGGGTTTATGTCCTTGTAACCTCGTGATGTCCATTGTAATATATTTTAATGTAGCACCCATGAGTGTGCTTTTAGACAGCAGGCATGTGGAGCTGCTGCAGTCTTACAGAACACAAGTTGGTATCACACGCTGATAATGAGAGTCTCATTTACAGAATGCATTAAGTTATAAGAGAAACGTCAGTGATACGGTTTCCATTATTCAATGATATTCATGTATGCCTATTACAGAACAACCTGGAAACAATGTTCAATTACACTAAACTCACTGACTCTGAGATAACATAATTTCTTGAACGCCGACTTTTTTAACAGTTGAGGCTGTCTAGAGTACATACTCCTCAAAAGGTGGTGCTCCCTATGTTCGCCTAAGGAATATGCCAAACGAGCTTCATTTGTGCGTAACAGGTCACATGTTTATTAATCCAATATTATTTGACCGAAGCATCGGTCATGCTTTTTTCGATGTGGTAAGGAGATAATGTGAAGTTGCCAAGTGTATTAACCTTTCGTGTCTGCGACACTCAGATGTGTATTGTAAACCAATACAGCCTCACAACGCATGCAAAACGTAGTCAGCTTAGCAGCAAAAATCAGTACTGTGCGTTATGGCGAATATTACATTGCACACGATGCGGCCTCAGTAACCTGTTGCGAAACAACTTATTGGCCCTTTTACATCGGGAGACACATGCCCATCTTTTTTGTTTTCATTCTTATAAGCGTTCACTGGTACGAAAACAGTAAATCAAATCCATTTTATGTACAGCATGCAGTTCAGACAGACGTTTCTACAACATATACCCGAGGCAGCCGTTAGAGTCTTTACACCATGCGATCGATCTGCCACATTTGTATACAAGGTGAATTCAAGACGTTACACTAACCTAAATCTACGGTAAAACGTATCCGTGGTTATCACCGTAATTTACAAAAAGGGGTTTAATAAGTGTCGAAATCTACTTGTGAAGAGAGGAAGTTTGCGATGTTGTGGTTCATTTACAGACAAGATTTATATGTCCAGGCATTCAAAGCTTCGTACGATTGGATGACAAGGCTTATTTTTTGAATATTCAAGTTGATAGTCACCTTGAATAATTTCATGCACATGCTACTTCTCTTCATAAAATGCTAATTGGGCAGAAATTCTAGGATTTGAAAATGTGGATTTATTGGCTCTGTTGTAGCTGAAAGTCTGTAATTTATTTTTACCGGGGATCAAATCATGAACTCTGTTTGTTTATTGTGTTCTCAACTGGGACATTTCTCCATTTCATGTAAAGTGAAGGACAGCACACTTGTTTTGGGCACATGTTAGTTATAGTTGAAAACCGCACATTCATACCAGTTGCTTAACATATCATTCAAATTTCATTATATCATGCTGAGCTCCTCTTGGTTTACGTGGGTGCACTACGTATTGAATAAAGTTGATTTGTATGATATACAAGGTGACTTTCATGAATACAGTCTTTGTGAGTGGTTATCCAAAACCGTAATGTACAGTATTTTTTTTTCTTTTTTTTTTGTGGATAAGTTCAGACAAAAGTGAAACAAGGATTAGTTTCAAACAAATTAACATTACATTGTTAGGGTATTTAGTAATCAATGTGGTTCTCGTACACACCAGAATAAGACGTTTTCGAAATGTCAATCCGTTTTCTAGAAGTTTCACATTTTGAACCACAAGCATCCTAAAGGTTGTCATACTAAGGTGGATAGTAACTAGTTGCATTGTATTTTGTGCGAAGTTATTTATATGTTCTGTAAGGAAACTACAAAACGATATAACCACAGAAATAGCAATATGCTAGTGTTTCAGGAACTCATGCAATCGATCCAAGGTGTTTCAACCACGGTAGATATATTCACAGTTGAAGAGTCTGAACTACTGAAATAAGGTGTAGGGTGTGAATCTATTGACTTTCATAAAACCGTGATTATATCAGTGCAGATATAATAAATTACACCTGTACATATGCATAGATTAATGGTAGTACACTATGCTATATTTTATGCACTATCTTTTACACTCACATCATGGCTGCGTATCTCGGTAAGATCAATATAATAAGATAAACATAAAGTTGAGAGAAAACAATGTCAAATTCAAACTTGTCTAGCGAAGTTGCCACTAACGTAGACGTGTTTAAACACTATGGACAATAATTCAAAAATGTAATAACGACCAGGCGACAGGCGTATTGTTTATTATGTATGAATAAACAACCATAAGAAATATTGGATTATGTATTTAAATCTCAGGTATCAAATCATGGGTTGCAGCATTAAAACGCTGCGTAAAAGCATTCTTATATCATATAAGTAATAGTTAAAGCAATCAGCAATTTGCTAGTTCACGTTTGTCTGTATATTTGACTTATTTATTTCTTCATATATAACATCATGGTTATAACTGTAACATTTTGATGGCTATGGTATTTGTCTTCATCCGACTTGTTTAGCTATCTTTGGCAAACATGTGTGTACTATTGACACCCGATACGTCAGTGAAAATCATAGGATAACCGTCATCCGTTAACCCCGAACACGCTTTTAACTTTAAGCAGATAAACTGTGATCACATTGCTCAAACTATAAATGATTTGAAACCAAAATCACTTGCAACCGGATTTTTTTTTCAAACAATCTGAAAATTGTAAAATGGTTACCCTCCCCCTCCCAAAAAAAAAAAAAAAATGAAAATAATGTCTTACAAAAATTATAGACCAATATCATTACTCCCTGTGATGTCAGAAAGTGTTGCAAAAGTAGTTTACATTCAGTTATAGGATTATTTTACAGACAATTCATTATTTTACGACAGCCAACATGAATATAAAAGGATAAAAAACACTGACACAGCAAGTCTTGCGCTTTTGCACGGAATCCTTCAGATCTTTGACCGTGGAAATGTGCCTTTAATATATATTTGGACTTGTCTGAAGCTTTCCATACCTCGGATCATCAAATTCTTTGTTTAAAAATGGAATACTATGGGATTATTGATACTGCATGCCTCAAAATTATTTAAAGAATAGATCACAACTCGTCTCATATTTTAATGTTTCTTTCTGAACCATTGCCCGTTAAAACTGGAGTTCCACAATGATCCTTAGTAGGACCTCCCATTTTTATTTATTATACAACAGAGATGCACAATGCATCCTCAAAGTTCAAATCAAGTCAATATTATGTTGGTACCACCCTAATTAACCCACTATGTTGTCGCTTTGTATTGACACTCAGCAGAGTTAACTTTATGTATCAAATAATATAAATCGTAACTAAATAATTAGACAGTGTCATTACCATATCCAAACCGTAGTCCGAACGAAACAAATCCAAGTCAATTCCGACCAAAGGCAATGTTCCTTGGTATGTATAGCTGAAACATATAAATTTATAGTTCGTATTTACCCAAAAGAGACCAAAGCGTAAGTACAAAGGTCCATAGGGGGGAAAAAACCTTATCTAGTTTTCACATGACAGAATGCAAAGAGTTAAGTTTGAAATTATAGGCCTATTTCAGTAAATTGGCATGAACAGTTGTATGATCCATGCACATACAGGACCATACAATTTATGAAAAGGGACCAAAATTTGCATCACATCAGAGAATTTGTAAGCGGAGGTTCTTAACTTGTTGAAAATGTCAATAAAATTCAGTATTTAAAAAGGTACTACTTGCAACCACCATCTCAACAATGATCATCATCCATATAAGTCCACAAAGCGACACCAACACCAACGTCAATCCATCAGAAAAGCCCTCTAGGCCTAAAATGACCATCAATAAGAATCTAAACAGCATGATTATATAATTCGATGTGTTTTAGGCATGTAGTTAAAGACATGATCTTGTTTTAAAGGAGATAAACTAAGAGTATTTCAAAAAGAAAAGTGTTTGAATTTCCAAATATAGTAAGTACATTGGTTCAAATGTTAAACATCAACCAGAAGCAAGTGACATTAGGCCTCAAATCATTAAAACGTAGTCAAAAATGCATTACAATAGTCAAAATTTGTAAGGATACCAGTCACATTTCAAGTTGGTTTCCAGAAGTATTTTTGAAAGGACATTTAAATGTTCAAGATTTAAATGTTCCTAAAGGTAACTGTAAGAATAACTGTTTTCCTGTAACAGTTTTAATTTTTTTTATTTATAATAAGACGTAGTTCAACTTGTCAGTCAGTTGATTTAGATGTTAATTATTTATACAAAAAAGAGACAGAGAAAGAGTACATTAAACACTTTGAGCCAACCTGACATGACCTTCATAATAACAAACTATATTCATTAGATAATTATAAAAAACATCAGTTTCACTACACTTGGAACACTTACTGCACTGCAATATGTGCAGAAAATGCCTGAATGTTCAAATTTTTACCAAATATATAAGGGTTCCATGAAAAGAAAAGTGGATAACAGTTTTCAATGATAGTGATGAGACCAAACCAAATACCAGTTTAACCTTGTCAGATTCAGGATCATTTACGAAATAGTAAGACATGCTAGTGTTCGTCGTCAGAAGGATCCATGACCAACAGTAATGTTGTTTACTGGCTTGATGCTAATAAACTGTTATTAAACACACACAAAACTAAGTACATGTTATTTCACTTTTATTAAAGACATATGAATTTAGACTTAAATTTAAAAATAAACGATATCCATATGTATAAAATGAAATAATTTTATTTTTGTTATGTGTAATGATTCAGGGAACTTTAAATTGTTAAAAAGGTAGCAAACAATTTATTAGCATGCTTAAAAGACTATAAATACATACCAGGTAGTGTTGTGTTATTAATTTACAACTTTATCTTTTATTTATACTTCAGTTACTGTATTCTTGCATGGGGCTTCTCCTGTGTACGGATTTTCCTTTTACTGAAAAAAAAAAACGGTGTGTCTTGTGTGTTCTGAAAAGTTGAATGCACACACGGATCCACTATTAAAAAAAAAAAAAACTAAATATCTTAAAAAAAAAAAAGAAAAAATTTTCAACTGAGATCACTAACCTTGTATTATAAAGATGTGAAAGGTGATTCGCCAAAATATTGTCAGAACTTTTATATATTTCCCGTGCCAACTCATGCATATTTTGCATGAGGCACAGACAACGTTCTGCTTCACAGGCCCATCAACATTACCTGTGAAAAATGTATACGATATTATGTCCCCACCCTAATTACAGCATGTCCAGTCTATATTACAGAGAAATTTGACACACAAGGTTATTCTGGTTTGTCAAGTTACATCAAAGGGTATTTCATTAACCGGTATCAAGATCTATGTACTATGCCAAACTACTCTGCATGCAACAACTTATTCTGAAATCGTTTTAATTATCATTTTTCAAGCTTTTGTTATAATCTTAGCGGAATCTTGATCTTATATCTTGTAACATCTTTATATATGGAGGAATTATATAAAGAATCTGGTTTCCTTCAAGTAACCTTCTTTTGGTGGCCCCAATGATGGTGGACTTTTCGTTTGAATTAGGGTCATCCATTTGTGCATTTTTTCTGTATTTGAATTGTAATATTATCACTGTTGTGAAACAGCTTTGTTACATACAATATCTATAATTGTTATCTTTATTTGTCAAATAATTTTGGCTGATGCTGACTCTGACTCTGAGTCTGTATGTATGTATTTATGTATGTATGTATGTATGTATGTATGTATGTATGTATGTTTGTGCATGTGTATATGCATGTATGCATATACATATATATATATATATATATATATATATATATATATATATATATATATATATATATATATATATATATATATATATATATATATATATATATATATATATATATATATATATATATATATATATATATATATATGGGCCAGATTTTGGTGGTGCCACCTATACAGTATTACGGAAGTCATGGACTGAAATGTGTTTAAAACATATTGAATTCAATATCTTGAGAAGGAATAAGGTTAATGATACCAAATGTGCCAAACATATATGCACGTTGGGCATATTTGAAATACCTTAACCTATTTTCTCAGGGTCAGAGGAAAAACATTACAGGTTTTTTTTTGTTTTTTTGTTTTTTTTTGTTTGTTTTTTTTTCTGTTGTTGTTTTTTTTTTTTTTTTTTTTGTTTTTTGTGATGATCATTAAACCTCTACATATATACATATACCTTTATAGGAGTATTATACAGACAAAATCTATGACTCAAGGTGGTCCCAGGGTCAAATGTGAACTGTACTGTTCACTACGTAACTTGTGGACTTTTTTGTGCTAGGATTATGGGATTACACATGTTAGATGACCTTGGTGCAGGCAGCAATGTGACAACAGTGTTGTCCACAGGTTGTCAAGAGCTTAGATATAGCATCATTCATCTAAAGGGATTCTTCCAAGCAAAAATACTGGGATTAAGTCAGACTTTGTTGAATGAGTATGTGACAAAACATACATATCTCATATTGCCACCATGTTTTCAAAGATACCTCCTCAACATGGCAACATCAGGTTTACATTGCAAGCTACCTGCATAATCCCCCAGAGATGGTGCTCCCAATTTCAAACTTGCTTTAAATTTTGTGGATAATTACCATACACCCATTTTACTTTTCACAATTTTAGTGTCATATTCTCAATATATTTTTTTTTTCTTTTTCTTCTTCTTTTTTTTTATAAATGGGGGTTGTCACATTCCCAACAGTAAAGTCTCATAATGAAAAATGACTTGGTAGTGTGTTGTGCTTCAATTTTTGAACGGCGTGTTATGTCTTTTACACAGCCATCATATTTCCACTGTGTTGGTAGAACAAACGAAATTTTAAATTATTCATTATATTCTCACACTAAAAATTTGATCAATGAGAGAGAACCATCATATTCCCATTGTGTTCCTTATAAAAAACAAAACAGAAAACCAAGAAAAAACCCATAGCATGTCAACACTAAAGTTAAAACAATTGGAAAAAACCCATCATATTGCCATGGTGTTCTTCGGAAAAAAAAATATGGTGACGGTTACTTCCCACACTAGAAAGAATTAGGCAAAACCGCCATACTCCCGGATGAATCTTTGACAAAATACTGTGATCGTTACATTCCCATACTAAGGTTAGAGATATGGGAAAAAATATCATATTTCCACAGTGTTCTTTGAAAGAAATATGATGGCTGCGACTGTCCCACACTAAAGTTAGGAATAATTAGGCAAATCCATCAGATTTCTGGAATAAGCTTTGAAAAAAGTGATGTGACCGTTACTTTCCCACACTACAGTAAATAGAATTGGACAAAACCATTACATCCCCATTGTGTTCTTTGAACAAAAAGTTGGTGACCATAACATTCCTATAGTGAAGATTGACTCCCTGAAAATTTCGATACCATTCCCATGACGATTCCACCATAAAACGAGAACTGTATTTAGTTAACTTGCATTGCTAAAAATTTCCCGTCACAATTTCATGATAATCCCATGATAATCATGTAACACACAATGCTTGTGTCCAGAATTTTTCAAGTTCCTGCAATGTTCCCATAGTGCCATCATAATCCTGCAGTGTTCCCATAGTGTTCCCATCGCACGTTTCAGTGTGGGAGCCTCAATTATGACACACAGCAGATCTTTAGAAAAAAAATATATAGATGAACCATCTTTCGTGACGCCCACCAAGGAAAATGCGTGGACCGGTACCCATGCAATTGTATTCACACATGCTTGACTGTTTTTATCAAATCGTGATTGAGATCGATATGTTCCCTGTGTTGCGGTGCAGCGCACGAGTTTTTGTTTAAATTAACAAAGACTACACATAGAAATGTAGAGAAAGTCATACTCAGCAAAGTCATGACATCTGGATCATTTTGCATGAATTACAAAAAATAAAAAAGTGGTGGCAATTTTACCCCAGCATGTCGCATGTTGCAAAACCAAACCAAAAAATACCGATTGAGTGGCTTTGCTAGGAGTTAAATTAGCACTACACAATGAGACCACTCAAATATTCAGGGCGTCTTGAACTTGATCTGACCTCTGATTTGACCTCTCACCTCCCGCGAAACCCGGGATGTTGTGACGTCACCCCACCGAATTGATGGTAGTCCAGAGTGGGCTGGTGCAAGTTTAACAAGTCCCTGGTGTCGGCAGCCGCAGGGATACGGTCAGCTTTGTGTCGCTTGAGTGGTCAGTGACTAATTTAACCACGCATTCATCAAAGACCACTTAAATTGCCACTCAGCCTTATCCCAAAAACCGGAATTAGAACTGACCAGGACTGAGCAGCTGCTACTGTTGAAACCGGCACAGCGGCAGTGTCGACCAGTTAAAAATGCCAGTAGGGTCGACTTAATAACACTATATTGTGTAGTTGGCATAATATTATACATTTAACTTTGTGGATGGGAAAATGTATCGCACTTCTGGGTGGGACCTCAGGGTAGGAAAAGTGGGACATGCACCAGGGACTTGTGCAAGTCTAAAATGTCCATCATAATTTGAAATATTTTATCTGTAGTTCATGATAATTTGAGGAAAATTTCAACTATAATGACATCTAATCACCCTTTGCATAGGGTTTAGTATAGGAGTTACGCAGACAATAGAAATATACATGTATGTCGGAACGTGTGCTTCAAACATTATAAATGACTTTTGTATCTCAATTTTCAGATAGATTCAGAAGTATGAGTGTATTCGAGTGCACTAATTTATAATAGATATTTGTGCATAACTCTTCTTCACTTATAAAGACAGGCCACTTAACTGCATTATTGAATAAAAGTGACTTTTATGACAGTTGATATTGCCCATGGCAGTTAATTCACATGTATGTTCCACTTGAGAGCTATATTTTATTTTCATCTCAGTCATATGAAGCTTATGAACCTAACTTTGCATCATTGACAACCCTTATTTAACACAAAGAGAACCTTACCAAACATAAATGTTTGAGCCCATGTTCGGTTTGGACACTATCAAGTCCGATAGTCTCAGAGCAAAGTCCTATTCCGTACCATGCACGAAAACAAAATCACAGTTCTAAGTCATTATAGCAAACTAATTTGTGAAAGAACAAATCGTATTCAAAAGATGGAAATTTAGAAGAAACTTTACAGGACAAACTTTTTTGATTAATGCTGATACTGAATGCTGGGGGTCTTTGATACATTACTTGCCTTTTGGGAAAAAAAATATCTGCATTACGGTGCTAGAACACTTTGGTACTTTCATACACGAATATGTAATCATTTCATTACTTTTTATGCAAGACAATCAAAAGCGTAGATTTTCTGAAAGAAAACATTCATTTTGATTGAAATTGAGTATTATAATTTAGATCTAGCCACTACATATTTTTTTTAATTGAATTCTTATTCAAATTTATAAAACTTTCATAAAATAAAAAAGCATCTTCAAAAATTGACATACCGGCAAGCTTGTGCTATCAAATCAAAGCTAGCACTTGTGTCTAAAATACCTTCTCGCATGTTTTGTTAAAAGGGCTTTAGTAATTTGTTTTAAAATTGATTTTATTGAAATTTTGAAAAATGAATGAAATTTAAAAAGCTTTAAAATATGAACTAGATACTTCATGAAAAATTTGAGACATTTTTGAAGCCAAAAATGAGCTGTATCTAGTTTGATCAAACCTAAATGTCTATCTGGAAATGTGTTTGACCTATTTTTTTTTTTTTTTTTTTTTTGTGTGTGTGTGTGTGTGTTTGTTTTGCTTTTGTTTTTGTTTTATGTTTTTGTTTTGTTTTTTGTTTTGTTTTTTTTTTTTTGCTTGTTTTGTTTTTACTCAAAATATGAAACAAAATTGTAATTTTAAAACTAATTAAGATTGAATGACTAAACAGCAACGATATACTATTTGTTGCTGGTTTTACATTTTTCAAGATGTCTTCTTTCGAAAGATATATAATTTTTATGTGTTGAAATGGAAATTGGAAAATACACAGTATAATATTCCACAAAAACTAGCATTTTCTGGTTTAATTGATCTATAGTGTTCTAGCCTCTTGATGTAAATGTACCTAACAGTTCCATGTTGTATATGTATCTGCTTATAGTGTCTTTAGAATTATTTTTGAAGGTTCAGAGATATGTTAGATACATACTTAATACAGTCCGACAGATCTTGTGCTTCTTCAAGGCTCAAGTAGTTCTTAAGTTATAATGAAGAGTAAAATTCATGTATTTTGCACTGTGACCCCACAAACGAGGTCAAGGTCATTCATGTAGTGTCTAAGCATGACCTTCATACAGACACATTAACATGTGCAGCATCACAGTACTAACTCAAAACAGATCTCTTGTTATCAAGTAAACAATAAATTTCGTGTCAGTTGTCCTGTGAATTAGCATTAAAAATACCCATTGACTTACATAGTGATCAATAGCAAAATTGCATTGACCGATAAGTACTCAATCCAAAGCAGTGCCACCCAGCAAACCACTTTGTTTGACCCTTCCACAAGAACATATCCATCACAGTTGAGCTTAATCTGAGTGACAGTTCTGAGAACAAGTGAAAAATAGAAAAACAGCATTCCCCCAAAAAATGCAGCGCCATCTGGTGAACAAATTGGGAGCTAAATGTCCCTGGGAGTGTCTATCTACGATGTCAAAGCAATTGGGTGAGCAGCTTCAGGGAAGAAGAGTTTTTAAGGTTTGCCCCCAAAAAGAAGAAAAAAAAAATAAAAATCACAAAATCAATAGAGCGTGACCATTTGAAAAAACTTGGGAAAGATCTACCCAAGGCATATACCCACCAAGTTTGAAGTAAATCTCAAAATTATTTAAGTAATAACCATTATAAGAAACTCCCATGTCAAACATTCCTATTAAAACTTTAGTAACGATTTTGGGAAACAAAATCATAATACAAATCCAAAATTCATTGGAACATGACCATTGGAACAAACCTATTAGACATCCACCCAAGGTACATCCCCACCAAGTTTGAAGTAAATCTGGATGACCGTTTTGGAGAAGAAGTCGAAAATGTAAATAAACATTAGAATGCCCATTGACTTACATAGTAACCAACAGGAAAGGTGCATTTACCGAAGATAAGCCGAATTAAAAAAAAAATCGTTAAATATCAGGAATCTGCAGCCTTCCAACATAGTGACCGACTTTGTTTAAACCTTCTACAAAGAACATATCCACCATGTTTAAGCTTAATCTGAGTGACGGGTTCTGGCGAAGAAGTAGAGAATAGCTATAACACACACAAAAAAAAAAATTGAAAACAAATTGCAGTGTCACATGATGAACAAATTAAGAAAAAAAAGTCTCTAGGTGTCTTCCTGTGTGATATTAAAGCACTTGGGTAAGTGGTTTCGGAGAATTTTTTTTTTTTTTTTTTTTTTTAAGATTTGTCGAATAAGCGAACAAAAAAAATCGTCTAAAATAAAAAAAAAAAATCACTGGGGTATGACCATTTGAAGAAACCTGGTAGAAACCCAACCAAAGTAAATTGCCACCAAGTTTGCAGGGAATCTGGCCAGCGGTTTTGGAGAAGAAGTCGAAAATGTCAATAAGCATGAGAGTGCCCATTGACTTACATAGTAATAAATAGGAAACGTGCATTTAGCAATAAGTACCCGAGTTAAAAACAATGGTTTAAATTCAGGAATCCACAGCGGTTCCACCTTGTGATCAACTTTGTTTGACCCTTTCACCAGAAACATATCCACCAAGTTTCAGCTAAATCTGAGTTACGGTTCTGGAGAAGAAGTCGAAACTTGCAAAAACACACAAAAAATTTATAAAGAAATAGATAAAAAAATTGCAGCACCACCTCTTGAACAAATTAAGGTCTAGGAGTCCCCAGAAGTGTTCCTATGCAATTTCAAAGCAATTGGCCCGGTGGTTTCAGAGAAAAAGGTCTTTTAGGGTTTCCCCCCAAAGTCAACAAAAAATATAATGAAAACATCCAAAAATCAATGAACTGTGACCATTTGAACAAACTTTGTAGAGACCCACCCAAGGCACAACTCCACCAAGTTTGAAGTGGATCTGGCTGATGGTTTTTGAGAAAAAGTCGAACATGTGAATTACGGATGGATGACGACGGATGGCAGACGACGGAGGATGACGGACGACAGACGGACGGCAGATGCCTCACCCTCCTAAATGCTCATCTGACATTATCAGCTGAGCTAAAACGTAACGTTAAATCTTACACTGTTGAAACTTTGGTAGATGTATAAAATTTCTTTTGGATAATACTTGTTCAATACGGTCCATTGGTTTTTCAACAATGGGTAGCAAACACTCCCTTTTACTGGCCGATTTATATTTAACCTGGCTTGAATTTAAATATACGGATAAACTGATGAAAAAGGACTTTCAAATGGCTACAAAAGTAGCAAACAACTCAAGATATATTGATGACATTGCTTGTGTAAATGTACAGAATTTCAGTAAAATTCCAGAGGATATTCATTTGGAGGGTAACAATTTAGATGTTTCAGAGAAGTGTTTTGGGTATTGGATATTCATGTCAATAATGCCAGGTTCTATATTAAAGTCTAACGCAAAATAGATGAGTTTAACTTTGAAGTAGTTAATTATCCTTTCCCGGACAGTAATATTTCGAAAACTATTGGATATAATACGTTTCTGTTACAGATTTTGAGATTTGGTCGTATTTTGTTCTAAATTTCAGGAATTTCCATCTAGAACCAAATTTATTTACAATTTACCTGAGTCAATAGGATTCATAGATGTACTTTCGATCAAATATTTCAACAGATTTTGCTGCAAATATCTCGATATGCTTAGAAAGTTTGGTTTCAATATTTTTAGAGATTTGCCTGTTTTGCTACTTATATGTTTCAATGTTCACCTTTCCGATATTTTAGGCTGGCTTGTTTTGTGTTACGCTTAACCCCCAGGGGTTGTCGGTAGCAGATAGTGGCCTACGACTGTTAGAAGCTTGCCCAATTGTTCTTGATATCTGGTTAAGAAACATTATATTTTCATTCCATTCTCTTGATTTAAATTCAAATGACTTTCATTCTTTGGTAACCTGCCCTATAATTTTGCTATTAATATCCAAAGATTAAAGTTTGGCTACAATACTATACAGTTTTTAGACTTGTCTGTCTTGCTACTTAACTTCATATTTTGGCATCTTTCTGTTTTAATATTCACTTTCAGACATTTTAGGCTTACATGTATTCTGTCAGGTTAACCCCCCCCCCCCCCCCCCGGGGGGGGGGGGGGGGGGCTATCGGTAGTAAGCAGCGGCCTACGACAGTTACATGTTTGCCTAATTGTACTTAAAATCCTGTTAAGAAAAAAATGTTTTGATAGCACGTTTTTGGCATAAATGCGAACGAGTTTCATTCTTTTCTTATATGCCTAAATGCACATTTACTCAATTAAAAATGTACTCAAAATTGACAGTATTTTCTCAAATGTCACAAACCTGACACACTACACTGATACATTGACTCAGGGTTGGCAGTGAAATACAGCTTAATTGTTTGAGGACAAGTGTCATCATGGAGTTTGTTTTACATTTTGGGTGCATGGTGTACATTGCTTCAGTCCTTTTTAGGATTTCCCTTGGTTAGTACAGGTGGCCTAGCTGCAACTGTTTATTTTACAATCACTGGGACTGATTATGATGCCCCAGCTTGTTTCCACTTCAGTTAAACATTGTCGGGGGTTTCACTAGGATAAGCTGACCAGCCAGAAAGGGTGCATATTAGTTCAGGGGTAAGTCAGATTGTTCTTATCTGAACCTGTATTCTACAAATTTAGTACCTATGGTTTGTTTGACAGGTATTCTTTCATAATGAAGCTTTGTATTTATAAGCAAAACTTCACACTACTCAGAAAGACATGTACAGGTAAAAGGCTCCGAAACATGTTGAGTAGTTACCCGCTGAAGATCCTTTAATTTATTTGGGCTGATACAGCCTGTGTCAAAGTTTTACAGAGGAACGTGCGCAATATGGACAATAGTAGTTTCATATGTATATAGGTTAGACAGAGACAGCTTAGCTTATGGAGAGTAAATAGTTCCGACTGCGTAATAGGGTAATGTCTACTAAGAAGTGATTCTGGGCAAAAAGACACATATACAATATATATATATAATGTGTGTGTGTCTGTGTGTCTGTGTGTGTGTACAGTTACTAACATCACTGTGCATTTCTGCAAGTATATTAGGACTTGATGCCCTTCTTACAGCGTAAAATGTATTCGGACTTGTAGGCACATTTGGATCCTGTAAGTATGGATGTTGGAGAAATAAAGGAAAAACGAAAGCAAAGCATGAACAAGTCGGGGATGATACTTCAAACTCTAATTTCACTGCTCAGACTTAAATTTATCATGAAAAAAGAATTTGTTTAAATTACTACGCCAGATCATTTTTATTATTAATTTACATGTAATAGGTAATTTAACAAAACATATTTTTAGATTTTGTAAATCTCATTTTTCGTTTTATATTCCAACAACTATATACATATCTTTGTTGATATTCGTTTCAATGCAAATCATAATGGGATAGGGACCACAATATAATGTATATTTAGTTTAAACATCATAATAATATTCGTATCCTTATTACCAATCGACTTTGGCTCAAGAATATCCCATTAACTCCTTTCCTCGAATTTTCCATTGGATATTGTGATTTTTTATAGTACACAACAACAGCAGTTACCCAGTAATCATGGTTGCACACTGTTGACTTTTATCGTTTTTTGTCCACTTCTCCACAAATTTTCAGTGTTAACATCACAGCCAATCGCTGTTGAAGCCATGCCTGTCAAATGGTGCTCCAAACAGCTTCGCCGTTAACTGCCTGCTGTCGGCGTTGGATTCTGGGCGGCATCGCGCAATTGAAATGGAAGCATGCATTGTCTTGTCACACTTTCCTGTTCTACTTTCATGGTGTAATTATGCACTGACGGCTTGGAAGTTTGTTTATGTTCCAGACGCTTTACTGTACATAATATTACAAATGCAGTGTTGTCATGACTGCCTGACCAACTCCAATTGAACAAGCTAATGCTGCCGCCCCAAAATTTTAGACCATACCTTCTTAGGGGATACCAGACACTTTGCTTCCATAGCAGCCGTGACTAGGCGTTGATATTATGTTGGCCCAGCATCTGCCAACCTTTGATGGGTTCACGTGTAAAGCGTGCGAAACTGCATGTTATGCTAATTGGTCGAACTAAGGAAGCACAAAGGCACATTGGAAAGGACGCTAAACAGGACAATTTTGTCTCTCGGCAATAAAACTGTTCAAGAGATAGTGAGGCGTGGATTGGGAGTGACAAAGTATGTATTCGAGTATACAGTAGTGTTAACAATGATCAGCAGACAGTGATAACAGCGGCTTGTCTTAGTGTATTAGATGGAAGAGGTTAACGTTAGTGTATTCAATGTAAGGCCTGTCGCGGACCTGATTTAACTCCTAGCATGCCAGTTCCGAGTATACTTGAACAGCGTGTCATTGCCACCAGTTTCGAGCAGATTCGAACTTTTAAAGTTGTCCATTAAAGGCTGTCTCAAATGCCCGGTGTTGCTTATTTACATGCAGGCACGTACATTTTATTGTAGGGAAACCTCAGTTCTCGCAGATGGCTATTTCGATTTTGCATCAAAAATGAATATTTTCCTTCCATGATGATTGAAATCAATGATTGGGCCACGCAGAAATATAGTGATTTTATTGTCGCGGTCTCGATCTTTTCTTCATTTACCCGCCATGTTCTTCACATCGTCAGAATGCTGAGAACGTTGTCTGTTTTAAGAACAAGCGCTCCCATTGGCTAGAAAAAAGTATATTTTAGGGTAAATCCCCCCAGAACTGCTTCTATTTCAAACAGACATCGTTGTTTTAGTTGGCAAATACCGAAGACCATTCACAGGAATATTCTAGGTCAGTCGGGGGGGGGGGGGGGGGGGAGGCGGAATCGATCACATAGTATTCGCTGTCTAATTAGATGTGTCGTTTTGCCACTCATGATTTGTTCGAGAGTACTCGCTACCTCCTGGCGCAATGGGCTTAACCTTATCGTTTCGATCAACATGATTACATCTGTTGCATAACTGGAAACAATAATGACATACTGAGGGGAGTGCCCTCATCAGTAAATTTAGTCAGTCTGGGAAGCTGCTATGGAGGCAACCAGTCACAGTACTATTAGCGAAATTGTTATATATTGCCATGTTAACAATTTAAGCCAAACTTTCCCAAATGAGACCGTTATGTTTTGTGTTACATCACATGGATTTTGCGCTGATGAGCCCATAGTTTAGATAGAAGTTGGCAATTCTGACTTGTCATGAAACCACAACATGTAGCCATATTATTGTTCTGCCCTCAGTTTAAACATGTACATTTTTTTCGCAGAGACTTCAATTCATGCTCATTGATAATTTAATTTTGCATAGAGATGGTGATTACAATCATTCATCTCTCCGTTGTATGTGAAAATTTGAATGAAGAGGCCCACAAAAACTAAGGCACAACCTGGAAAACCTGCACCTTTGCGGTTCTGATGTTTACCGCTAGCTGCAATTCAGAATATTATAAAGAACAATTTGGCATAGGGCATGTTTGAGTTTATAAGTTAGTTTGGAAGATACAGATTGCAACCTGGTTTGTTAACATGTTTGAGGGTTGAATAAGTGGCGTAACATCATGAAACCCTTAAACGCAAAAGGGGGAAGCTGTGTGAACAGAACATATATCTGGCACTCCACGCATGCGTACTATTTGACACGCTTTACACGCGTGAGGAATGTTGTACACTGAAGCTTACCTTGCGAATGCATGTGTAAAGTTATTGCACAAAGTAAGCACTTAAATTCAAATGATCATGATTTAAAATTCTTATTGAACCCCAAATTTGGGTGAAAATGATATGCTACTGTTGTCAAATATGATGCCGTGAAAGGGAATTCTGGCAGTAGGCCTATGCTCCCTGTGCAGAAGTAAAAAAACCCGGAAACATATGATCTCCTATACTGCAGGATTACATTGTCTTGGATGTGATGAGGATCAATATCACATGGGGGTGGCCAGAATAAAGAATGTATATGAAAATGTCCTGCCTTTCACAATTAATTGTACGTTTCAATATATATATATAATTGTCAGAGTTCCCAAGCCCATGTATCAACAAGGAATGTTATTCATATTCCTATATAGTTTCTTTTTCTTTCGTTTTTTTTTTTTTTTTTAATCCATTCCATTTTCTCTCTTTTCTTTGTGATATCAACCTCCCTGAAGTATATGTATCCTCCTTGTCTTTCCGCCAAAACTGCGACACTGATTTTGTGTGATAGTACTTCGTGGTCATGTTTGTAACCAAATTATAAAAAAAAGAAAGAAAAAAAAAAAAAAGATAAACAGTAAGTTTTGTTTGCATCCTGTTTTAATATATCTCAGATGAAAAGTTCACTACTGTGATAAATAAGTGCGATGTACTGAGTCTAGTAGCAAATGTGTTGGTGGTATATGCGATTTAAATTAGACTAACTTTATTGAGATTTGGCATGCGTATACACAATTGAAGTATAATAATAAAAATAACCAAGTGGAGGATCCGAATGGCAAGGACAGCCACGTTCATGGCAGGATCACTCCGCGTGCACGAAGCACACGAGGAGTGATGCGACCATGTATAAGGAGTAATCCTGCCATGGACATTTGTCCTTGCCAGTCGGATCCTTCACGCGATTTGTTTTATTTTTATCCAGTATTTGTAGCTGTATTCAGTGATCAAAATAAATAAATAGAACAAAAACGTATATGAAAGTTTTCACTCTGAATTGTTTCACAAAGGTCCAAAACCACCTTTTCCGCTAGGTCTTGCTCGACACGACGGCCCTTGCCGGTGTAAATATTCACCGGATTTATTCAAATATGGAACGAGAAGTAGTTCCGGGCACCTCCAAGTAGAACCAATGAAAAGGCTCCATTTACTAGGGTAATATGGATAGAATTATTGCCCACTTTGTATTTTCCTGTTTTATGAGCTAATACAGGTACAATTATTACTGGATCTAAGTACAGAGTTTATAAGGTAGCGCAACACAATTTTAGAGGAAATGATATATTAGCCGACCGTTTTTTGTTTTGTTTTGTTTTCTGGATTGTTATGTTTATGGATCCGCCCATATTAATTAAAAAGTGCGGACAGAATAATACAATTGGATCGGTCCTTTTATTTTTCTTTCTACTGCCGGCCGTTGTATTTTTTTTCTGCTATTTTTGTTGGGGGGGGGGGAGGGCGATCCCTAGCATCCTAACAGTCTTTGCTTATCAAGATTACCATAACTCCCCATGGATAACACGAATAATATATTAGCGCACCCTTTTTGGGGGGGGGGTATTAGGTTTACGGATGTGCCCATATTAACTAACAAGTGCCGACTGAAAAATAAAATTTGATCCCTCCTTTTTATTTTTTTTCTACTGCCAGCCGTTGTTGTTGTTATTGGGGGTGGGTGGGGTGGGGGTGGGGCGCCACCGATCTCTAGCATCCTACCAGTCTTTGCTTATCTAGACTACCGTAAATATCCATAGATAACACGCTTTAAATACCAATTTTATTGCCAGAAAGTCTTAGTGTGCGTTATACGCAACTAAAGAATCAGGGAACCTTTTCACTGCTGCCGGTGTGCTGTTTTCTTAAGACTAAGATGCAACCCCTCCCCCACCCTCAACTCAAAGTGGAACATCCCTCATTGCGTAACTGTGGTGCCGAGCTGCAATGGAAGCAATGTACCAATCCTGTGAGACCTAACGTTTAAAGTCTCGTCTCACTGTAGTGGGTGACGTCACAGCGAGAACTGGTGCAGACAGCAAGAACTGGGTGAGACATCGAGATAGGTTCCTCCTGGACGGTTGTGCTACAACACCACTCCCAGAAAAGTGTCAGCTGCCAGTCTGTGACGGCCATCAGTTCCTATATGCACGGATCAATAGAAGGTTAGTAGTCAATTCCATAGCACTGGTGTCAGGATTCGCAGGAACAACGGTTGGACATTTGGAATTAAAATTCCGAAATTGATTGGAAAATTGCCATTGAAATGATTGATTGACGCACAAGGGAATAATGGATGTGAAGGCCCTTGTTAGGTGTGTACTCAGCATGAAAAGAAAACACAAGGATGTTACTGTGTGCAGCATGAAATCAAAGATTTTGCAGAGAGAAAGCAGTTGCCCTGGGCTGATTGTGAAGTTAAAGCTTTCAGGTCAAAACTTCTACAGATGACGAAAAGGGTTGACTCTTAGAAGAAGAGCATTAGTAAGAACAATGGAGCATCTAACCTACTACAGTTTATGCTGGAGCCATTTGATAGTACTGTGAGACTTTGTGCACCCGCTTCCAGGCAGCATGAAGGTGTGCAGACAGAATTGGCTAATCTAAAGCTTGATCTAGACTGTAGCGTTTGTGCTTCAGTCACTGTTGAACTGGCTGAAACTAAGAACTCAGAGATAGAATTGAAGGAAGAGGTCAAGAAGCTTCAAAACGAGAACACTAAATTGAAGAAAAACTTGGCCAAAGCAAAGACGTATTGTCCCAAAAGAGTAAATCTGGCCCTTAAAAGGAAAAAGCGATATTATTCAAGGCAAACGGACAGAAATCAGAAAGCTTAAGAAGGAGCTCAGTACCGCCACAAGCAATCTAAAGAAATGTTCACCTCAAAAACAGCCAAAGAAACGTAGGAGAGTTAGCAAGAACTCTAAATCATTGTCTGAAGCTTCCCAGCTTAAATCACAGATCAAGATTCTAAAGAAGCAAGTGAAGGAACTTACAATTTAACTGGAGGAAAATAAGGTAAAATGTGGAACAAACAATTGAAACAAAACCAGGTAACATGTACAGCACTGCTGTGAGAAAGTGCGTCTATTATGCATTGGAACACCAGTGCCCAGTGGGCCATGTTTCAAACGTTCTGAAGTTTATTGCAGAAACATTTAGTGGAAAAACAATTGGACACCTGCCCCATCCTGCAACAATCACTAGAATGGCTCGTGAAATGGGCACAGTAAGCGACATACAAGCTGACAGTGTACTGACTGAAACTAAAAATTGCACCCTGGCTTTCGATGCAACAGATATTGATGGCAACCATGCCAATGAAATACACTTCAGTGCAAACACTCCAGATGGACGTAGTATGTGACATTGGGTGTTGCTAATTTGCCAGGTGTAACTGCTACAGATTACACCAAACACATTAGGGACGGTATACAAGATGTATCTGGATCTTATGCAGGCTGGACAGGAAGTAATGGATATACAGTTGTACAAACTGTCAAGCAGAATATATCGAGCACCATAGCAGACCGTGCTGCTGTAAATCATTGTGTCATGGAAGGCTTGAAAGGGCACTTGGTACAGTTATTGTAGAGTCAAACTGCAGTGTCCATCCTCTGGACAGCATATTGTCCAAAGTCAGGGCAGTTTTGAAAACGACTGGGTTAAAGAGTGAATGCTTCGGTCCAGAAGCGGCTGCTGTGAACACAATTAAGGGCCTCAGCAAGATGCGCTATAAGCAGGGAAAAGGCAACCCTGGTGGCTTCAAAGCATTCTTCAGAGATGCAAACATTCAACTGAAACACTTCCCCAGATATGTGGGCAACAGGTTGTACATTCTCTTTGAACTTGCCGGGTCTTGCATTCAGTTTCACAAGGAAATTCAACTCTATCTGGAAAAGTTTTGTAGCCAAACTTGGGGTTTTCAATCTGCCCTGTTGCATGATATCACAAACAAAGACATAATTTGCCACTTGAAGGTGTTGGTGTTGTCTTCACAGCGCCTCGGATGAAACTATTTTACACTGACAACAGTGAAGTTCATCATCTGAGTATGGTGCCCAAGATTAAGGCAGCTGTACAGTCATTGAAGAACATTGTGAATGACCCAACTGTGATCATCAGTGGTAAAACTGTTTTGGGGGACACTGTATCATGTGATGACCCCCTGTGGCAGGCACTGCTAGCAGATCAACCACTACAAAATCCGCAGCTTGTTTCCACTATGGCAGCTGGCTTTGTTGAAGTGTTGGAGAGACAGTTGCACCGATACTTGTCAGGGGATCTTTCCGCACCAACAGATGAAGTTATGCAACAAACACAGTCTGCAGCTCTGCATAACTTGCATGCAGAAAGGATCATGGCTTAACTGACCAGCAGGCAAACGGTGCACCAAATGCCCAAATGGACTTCGTAGAAGCGAAAGTAAAGTTCAAAAGTAATAAGACAATTGAGTGGTTTGTGTCACAAAACACCAAAACACAGGATGAAATGGTAAAGTTTGTGGTTGGACGCATCAAGACTGTAACTGAACAGAAAAAATCAAGACAACAAAAAACACAAGAAGAGATACTAAAGAGAAAGAGACTTGAGTATGTGAAAAAACTGAAAGTGAGAGAAGAAAGGTTAAAAAAGCAGTAAAAGACATAAAAAGTCCTGCTCAAGGGAAAAACTTGACACTTTGTGTGCAAGTATGATTGAATGTACTGCTCAAAATAGAAATATGCTGGAAGGTCTATTGACAAGATCGGCAGCATTTGTTTTAAAACAGCTTGAACGCATGGGGTATGTGGATGAAACAGGAGATGGCAATGGACAAGAGGTCACCTATATTGGAAGTGTGGTGAAGTTGAAAAGGAAAAAGATATGCACCTTTGTTATAGGGTATCATCTGTCTCATGAAGATGAAAATGATGCTGAAGATTTTGACATTCCCAGAAGCCAGATTATTAGTGACTTTTTGTGTGGAGACCTGGTTGTTCGGGATTGAAGAAACGACAATCAGTGAATGACAATACAGTGATCACCATATATTTCAATAAATCTGATAAAGATATACTATATACTTCTGTGAATGTGATAAAGATATACTTGGGATATAAATATTTCCTAATGTAAATAGCTATGTAAATGGTTATGATTTTGTGCAGACTTTGACACATCCAGGAGCTACTATAAGTGACTTTTTGTGTGGAGACCTTGTGGTTCGTGATTGGCAATGAGTGAATGACAATGAAATGGTAACCTTATAACCCTATAACCAAGTGAATTCGATAGATATCCTTGTGATATAGGGATCTCCAACTGTAAATGGCTATCTAAATGTCTATGAAATTATGAATCCACTGTGTCCAGTGTGTGCAGAACTGAAGAATGACTTGGAAAAGCACTTCTCTCCTTGACCATTTAATCTGTTTTCCTACAACAAAAGATGAAAAACTCTGTTTATATGCAATAAAACATTATAATGTAGTCTTCCTGTTTATTGGTAATCATTTTGTGTGTTAAAAATGATGAGAAAGAATATGATAAGTTATAACCCAAGCCTCTGTGCTGTCATACATAGGGAGCCACATGGCGTCACACCTGACTGACTCCATTGTCTGTATGGGCTCATGCCTGACTGACTCCACTGCCTGGGTCACAATTGTGAGGCAGTGGCCACATGCATTAGCATTGTACAAGCATGTCATATTTTTGGCACTAAAATTGCAGTATCTCCCTTAATATTATTGATATGACCTCACTTTAAAAAGATTATTTATTTTTACATTAAGACCTACATGATGGTATATTTTTTCCCTGGAAATTTTAAATAAAAAATTTTGCATGCAAGTACCTACCTTGAAGCAGATCGTATGTGCATGAGTTTAGAGTGGAAGTTCTGTTCTAATACACACCAATAGAGTCGGAATAGTGATTCACAAGTTGGAATATGAAGTGGGTTTCCATGCATTTTGCAGTGAATGCAGGTTTGAATTTTCGCCATCTCGCAGGTTTAGGAAGGTCATGTGATAGTTGTTGGAGCCAAGGTGAGGTCACTCCATTCAACTTGAGGCAGTTCCAGGGAAAATTGACTTGCTCACAAGAATTTAAAGCAGATAGCAACACATACAGACACAGAGTTTTGCACTATTACACCAGCTGCCCTACTGTTTTTGTATTGCAAGATATTTGACAATATATTTGATCATATTTGTTCTGATTGCATATAATGATTGCAGTCAAAAGAAAATGAGAAACCAAGAAAACCAAATACACACAATGTGGTTTTGAAACACGGATACTATCAGTTATTCCGTGAAGGAACCCGGGGTACAGAAACATATACCAGTGCATGGCCTGTGTCTGCTGAGGCCACCGGTGTATATTTCTGTACCCCGACCTCCTTCTCGGAATAACGATTTCATCCCATACTAAGAAACTATTAAGCCCATCTTGTAGGCCTAAAAATCATAAGCCAGACTTCAAACCACGATAGTATAGTATAAACATATTTATTTTCTCTGGATTGCCTAATAGCACAGAAAGACTAATCTGGAGGCTCTCCAGTACATAAAAGGACGCACAAGAATATATACAATACACACTGGACGAGAACAGAAGACTAAATTCACGGCTTGCACACGAATAATACAATTGATGCCAGATAGGGGAGACTTATAATTAGATCATATACTAAATTAGTAGATGAAACGTCTAGATTCTGATAAGAATGTCTGAACAGCCTCAAAGGTGAATACATCATCAGTGTTTGGCAAGTCCTCACTACCTTTCAAGAGAATATTTAGTAAAATGTCACTAGAGCACTGAACTATTAAAGTCGGATTTACACCTGGAGCGAGTAAGTGACACACAGTGTTCAGTAGACGGACCCTTTGCACAGTGAACTTGGGGCAGAACAAAAGGTAATGTTTCGTATCTTCAGTGGTATGAGAGCATGCACACGTTGAGGCTGGAAGGATATTGACATGATGTAGATGGGCATTTAAAACAGAGAAGTTAAGACGTAGCTGCGTGTGGCATATGTTCAGAAAACGACTTCCATGTTTAAAGAATGTGGGCTTTTTGTCAACACTTAAGAGAAATAGATTTAACTTAGATTTAAACTGTGGCAGGGAATTGGTGAGACGAGCATCACCCGGGAGGTTATTCCATAATTTGATAGCAGACGGGAGAAAGGAATCGCCGAAGCGATTGATGGTGAACCTAATTTGGCGTAATTCAGTACGATTTCTCAAAAGGCGCCCAGTAGTGAATGCAACGTCACGAGGAACGAGATCGTGTAAGTATTGTGGAGTTAACCTATTGTACATTTTAAAGAAAAGAATAAGTTTAAAGTATTTCCTCCGATTTGCTAGAGTTTGCCATTCAAGCTCTTCGAGAAGTAAGACACATGGAGTGTATCTAGTTGCGCCAAGGCAGATCCTGGCTGCCTCATACTGAACAGCTTCTATAGATTGTGACAGGTTTTCAGTGCAATTGTCAAACAGGACACACCCATATTCGAGGATAGGACGAATCATTGTACTGTACAACCGTATGAGTGTTTGGCGGGAGAGTTTATATTTGAGTCTGCGTAAAAGAGCAAGCCGTTGGCTGGCTTTATTAACAATAAGTGTTATATGCTGGTGCCATGACAAGTTACTTGAGAGTGTAACTCCAAGGTGAGTATGTAGAGTTGCCTCAGGTATTGGTGTGTTTCCAAGAAGTAGGGGAGGATGATCTGGCTTATGTCGTTTAGCTGAGAAGATCAATGAGATGGATTTTATGGCATTGAATGTCATACGCCAGAGCTTGCCCCAACGATGAATTTGTGCAAGATTATAATTATGGTTTTCAGCTGTGGCCATTGGTTCGTGGACAATTTCAAGAATACTGGTATCATCTGCGAATAAACGGATGTCACAGGTGATGTTGACAGTGATGTCGTTAATGTAAACGAGGAAAAGTAGGGGACCAAGGATCGAACCTTGGGGCACTCCAGCCTCTACAGGGAGCCAAGGTGAGGTCTGTCCTCCAATAGTAACACGTTGAAGTCTGTTTGAGAGATAGCTTTCTATAAATAGTAACACAGGATCTTCAAACCCCAATTGTTTCAGTTTAAAACGTAGACCAGCGTGCCAGACTCTGTCAAAGGCCTTGGATATGTCCAGGAAAACCATACGGGCCTCATGGCCCAACTCAAGGCCACTGTAAATAGTATGAAGTATGCTAGCAAGTTGATTTATGGTGGAATCGTTTTGCTTAAAGCCAGAGTTTTTAGCAGAAAGTAAATTGTTAGAGGTTAGATACTCATAGAAAACGTTATAAACTAGACGCTCAAGTACTTTAGAGACATTACAGAGGAGTGAAATAGGCCTATAATTTTCCTTTGACTGTTAATTACTTTTCTTAAAAACGGGGCACACGTTGGACCTCTTCCAGGGATCTGGAAAATATGAGTTGGATAAGCAGAGATTGAACAGATCAGTGAGAGAACGTGAGATTGAGGGGGCACAGTATTTAAGAAGGGTGTTGCCTATACCGTCAGGACCACAAGCAGAACCGGTTTTCAGAGATTTTAAAATCTTTTCCACATCATTTACTCGCACTTGAAATATGGACAGGCGGGCCTCAGTTCGGAAGGCAAGGTCGGGCAAGGGCAAAGGATTGTCATCATGCGGAGTCTTACACTGATCAGCAAAATACTTGTTGAAGGTCACTGACTTCTCAATATCCGAAGAAATATTCCTTCCACCGTCAATAAGAGTTGGTATGTTTTGATAAAGTTTGTGACCGAGAAGAGATTTGCTAAGGTTCCATCACCTTTTAGAGCTTATCTCTCTTGAGTCTAGATCAGATCTGAGTTTGGTAAAGTAAAGACGAATAGAGTTTTTTATAGCGTTGACTGTAAAGTTACGTTTCCGTTTGTATAACTGAAAGAGGCGTTCAATATTTTGAGAAGTGAGGAGCGTGTGAGGCCGAGGCTTTTGTGTCATTGTGGCATTTATATCTGTTCCACGCGCTGCCTTATTAGCCTCTTGATATTATAGTTGATCCAAGGCTTGTCCCTGGGTCGAATAGTGACCACGCGGAACGGAATAAACTGTTTACACATGTCAATAAATAGGTCTGACCAGTATGACACAGTGTCACTTATGGAGTCAAAAACTGTGAAACCAGTTTCTTAAGGAGCATTAGGGAGTACATTGTTCAAGTTGACAAAATCAGCCCTCTTGAAGTTCCAGACAGAGCGTTTAAAGGGGCGATGCTTGTAATGATTCACAGAAAAAGGGCAAAAGACGAGAGAATGATCAGAAGAGGATATAGGAGGAAGTATGCCAGAGTAACCAGGGGAGTCAGTTATCATGAGGTCTAGTAGGTTTGCAGAGTACTCCGACACACGAGTAGGTTCGGGTATGAGCTGATGCAGGTTGTTTTGAGCCAACAGATCAAAGAGGCGATGTCCGAGTTCACTGTCGGTGTGGGGAGAATCCCAGCTTACACAGCGATCGTTAAAATCACCTGTTGTTAGGAGTATTTTAGGGTTAAGTTCGATAGCAGACAAAATAGAGTGAGATAAATTGTCCAGAAGTAGGTTTCTCTCTGCGGCAGATTGGCCTGGTGGACGATAATAAACACCTAGAATCAATTTACCAGAAGGGACAGTAATTTCAGCCCAGATACATTCACTACTGGGACTTTCCAGCACATCGTCTTACAGGTAGATTGTCTTTTACATACAGGGCAACCACTGCCCCTAAACCAGTTTCACCATCCTTACGTAGCAGGGTTTGAAAGCCTTCAATTGCCAATAAAGCATCAAGGTAAGAAGTATCGAGCCATGTTTCAGATAAAGAAATGACTTCCAATTTTTCATACTCCGCCAAAATACTTATTTCTTCTAGTTTACCATCAGATTTTAAGCTACGTACGTTTGCATGGCACACAGAAAACTTATTAAGAACAATATTATGAACTGGACCAGGGTTTCGATGAATACTTGTGGAGAGCACCCTAAATATAAGAACCGTCACATGCCTCAGATGGCATAGACATTCGGTAAGTAATATTGCGGCAAATACTATGAGGAAGGTAAAAGAGAGGATGAAACTATGATCGTGATATGAAAAAGTAGACACGTTGGCAGACATGGACAGGAACATAAACCCATCTTTGTTGTGAAATAACCCTACCACAGCTCTACACTGATTTAAACAAATGCCCATTAGGGGGTATCATACTGGTTAATGTCCGTCGCTGAACACTGTGACACACTACAGAAAATAAATGCATTCTTGTTTACAAAAAACCCAATGCCTCCACCTGCAGCCTGCTTGCTTGGTCTGCATCACGCGCGTGCCACAGGCATGACACAGCGTATACTGACGTGCCATCTAGCGAGTATATCTCGTAGCCGTAGGTATGGATGTAGATGTGACACGGGCTGGTAGAACCGGCTCGTGCCGTCCTTCTCAACCAATGAGATTTATCCTTATTATCAACTAGTTTCTCAATACGGAATGAAAAATAAATATTTGTGTTTTGGTATTTCCCCTCAGCGTGGAGTATGTAATCACTGTTGTACTTGAGTGATAAAAAAGGCATGCTGCATTTCACTTCAGTGTGATTGTTAATTGTAATATCACTTGAGTGTATTTTGTATTTGTTAAATATTTAGCAGGAGGTCATTATTTACCAGAGGGGGAGGGGGCTCGGGATATTGGCGTGGCGTATCACCATAGTTTTGTGCCCCACCCCTAAAAACTGACAAGAATTTGGTGCCCTCCTCCCTCCCCCCAGCAAGTCTGCAGAATTTTGTGACCTCCCTCCCCCCCCCCCATTAAGCCTCCCCCGCCTTATACTGGTGATTGTTGATTGACTTTATTCTAGACTGATTCACAATTTGATGCCCCCCCCCCACCAGGGCAGCCGGGGGCAACTTTATGGCCCCCACAATAGGAGCATGTGCAATTTTGTACTCCCCCCCCCATTGGGTAGAGCATTTTTGTGACCCCTCCCAAATATCCTGAGCCCCCCCCCCCCCCCTGCCGCCCTGGTAAATAATGACCACCCCATATTTCCCTTCAGTGTGACATAGGTTAGCATTGAGTTCATTCATGAGACACCCTTAGTGTGTATTTTGCAAAAGCCATGCACTTTGAGCACTCCTCTGCTTAGCTTCAAATGATTGGTTGCTGCGACAAGATTGCTACTCATAAATATAGATCCGGTGTGGATGACAATAGAAAATCACCAGTTTGCCATTTGTGACCACCTGGAAACCACTTATGTAAATAATGAAAAAGTGTGTGTGTGTTTGGTAATAGGAAATTACAAGTTCAGCAATGGTCTTTAGTTGTGTAAAGTAAGTTTGGTGGTAGTCTCAGTAGCAAAGCAGATGACTGATTGATATTCTATTTCATTAAAAAAATAAATAAAAAATAAAAAATAAATAAAACGAACAAGGCCATGGGCCTCAAATGTAATCTGTGGCAGCAAACTAACCAGTTGGTCGATTGGTACTTTTGGCAGACACATAATTGTGTGTGCATATGATGTGCTTCCAGAATATTCTCCATTTTCTAAAATTTTTGGTGTTGTACCTTTCATAATTTGTTGCCAAAGAAGGGAATACAGAGAAAGCTGGCTTGAGAGACCAGGTCAAATCGACATATACTTTTTAGGACCAACATATCAAGATATTTTCTTAGCAACAGGCCCATGGACCTAATGCTCTACTGACAGATGACTAGCAGGTCAGCTGAGCTAAATATCATCAAAAATTTACTGGCGCGTGATGACCCAGGTACACTGCCACCAAGTTTGAGGTGAATGTGACAGACAGTTTTTTTCAGAGAAGTCCAAAACGTGAAAAAGCATTAGAATACCCATTGACTTGCATGGTAATCTGACAATAGGAAACGTGCTTTCACCAATAAGTACCTGAATTGAAAACATCATTCAAAATCAGAAATCCGTAGCAATGCCACCTGGCGAACAACTTTGTTTGACAATTTCACATGGAACATACCCACAAAGTTTCAGCTTAATCTGAGTGCCGCTTCTGGAGAAGTTGAAAATAGTGAAAAGTCAAAAAAAAAAAAAAAAAAAAAAAAAAAAAAAATAGAACAAGAGGATCATGATGATCCTGTGCTCAGCTGACATGCATCTGCTTATTTTAATAAAATTACCCAAAAATGTATGCAAAACTAGAACAAACTGATTTTCCAACAGAAAATCAAATATATCCCGATGGAACACTTAGGTTTCTGAATAAGCTACAGGTGATAACAAATTACAAATGACCATGTTTGCTTGAAAATTACAATCCTATTTTGGATCTCACCTAGATACATTACTCTAACAATTTTCATCAAGTTCTTCAAAACTTATTGCACAGAAACCAATTTCACATAAATGACCCTGTGACCTTGAAAATTAGGTCAAGGTCACCCAAATACAATCCCAAACTTGGTATTACCATGATACACAATCCTACCAAGGTTCATAAAATTCCATCCTGTTCTTCATGACTTATCGAACGGAAACCAATTTCACATAAGTGACCCTGTGACCTTGAGAATTCGCTCAAGGTCATCCAAATACAATTCCAACCTAGGTCTTGCCTAGATACATAATCTTACCACGTTTCATCAAATTATATCAAGTCCTTCAAGACTTATCGCACGGACACCAATTGCTGAAGAACCTGGAGAAGAAGAAGAAGATGAAGAAGAAGAAGAAGAAGATGAAGAAGAAGAAGAAGATGAAGAAGAAGAAGATGAAGAAGAAGAAGAATAAGAAGAATAAGAAGAAGAAGAATAAGAAGAAGAAGAAGAAGAAGAAGAAGAAGAAGAGGAAGAAGAAGAAGAAGAAGAAGAAGAAGAAGAAGAAGAAGAAAATCAATGCAGTATGAACATTTGAATAACATATGTAGAGACCTATCAAAGGTACAATTCTACAAAGTGTGACATAAATATGGCGAAAAATATCTAAGTTGTTTTCCTTACAAGAAATCTCTATTTTTAAGTTTCGTATAAATTTGTTTTATTTTGTACTTTTTCAAAAAATGAATGAAAATATAAACCGAGTCAACCTTTTGAGCGACTTTGTTTGACCCTTCTACAAGGAACATATCTACCAAGTTATAGCTTAATCCGAGTGACGGATTTTGAAAAGAAGTCGACAATAACAAAAACACAAAAAAAAATCATTAAAAATTGAAAAAAATTGCAGCACCACCCGGTGAACAAATTCTGAACTAAGATTCCCTGGGAGTGTCCCTGTGAGATTTCAAAGCAACTGGGTGAGCGGTTTCGGAGAGGATATTTTAAGATTTGCCCCCCAAAAAGAACAAAAAAAATCATAAAAAATATAAAATCAATGGAGCATGATCATTTGAATAAAATTGGCAGAGACCCATCAAGGCATATCCCCACCAAGTTTGAAATCAATCTGGATGACCGTTTTGGAGAAGTCAAAAATGTGAATTAACCTTAGAATGTCCTTTGACTTCCATGGTAATCAATAGGAAAGCTGCATTGACTGACACACGCTTAAATTGAAAAAAAGATATCGTTAAAAATCAGGACTCCACAGCAGTGCCACCTAGTGAACAACTCTGTTTGACCCATTTTCAAGGAACCTATCCACCACCTTTCAGCTTAATCTGAGTGACGGTTCTGGAGAAGAAGTCGAAAATAACAAAAAACACAAAAAATCATTAAAAAAATAGGAAAAAATCCCAGCGCCACCTGGTGAACAAATTAAGGACTACGAGTCGCAGGGCGTGACCCTGAGGGATATCAAAGCAATTGGGTGGGCGGTTTGGGAGAAGAAGATTTTTTTCAGATTTGCCACGAAAAAGAACAAAACAATTCATGAAAAATTCAAAGATCACTGGAGTGTGACCTTTTGAACAAACTCGGGAGAGATTCACCCAATTAATGCACATCCCCACCAAGTTTGAAGTAAATTTGGCCAAAATTGTTTAAGTTATAACCATTACAAGAAATTCCCATGTTAAACTTTCATATTAAAACTTTTGTGAAGATTTAAGAAAAAAAAAAAAAACATAAAAAATCCAAAATTCATTGGAACAGGACCATTGGAACAAACTTGGTAGACATCCACCCAAGGTATTTCCCCATTAAGTTTGAAGTAAATCTGGAGCACGGTTTTGGAGAAGAAGTTGAAAATGTAAATTAGCATTAGAATGCCCATTGACTTACATGGTAATCAATATAAAAGCTGCATTTACCGAAAAGGAGCCGAATTGAAACGAGATATATGTAGCTGCTTGCTTAATTGTCTGTTTCGGATAGCAAATCCCTTCATGTGATATGTACATTTGATTCAGCATTTATCAAAGATACAAATTGACAGTGTAGAAAAGGTCATAGTTGACTTTACTCAGGAAACAAAATTGAATAGGACGACCTGACTTGTCCATGGTAGTATTATCAGTTGACATACCTTGCTGTTTCAATGGCTGCTGATGTACAGTGGCAGCACTCATTTACAGTCACAAAGTCTGATATCGCATAACTTTGTCAAAAATATATCCACATTATTTTCGCAAACTTTCATTGTCTAATGACCAACTATATTTTGATAAAATTTTAAGCAGTTCTATTATGCTGTTCTGGAGAAGAAGTCGAAAATAGCCTTGACACGCAAAAAAACATAAACAAATAGGAAAAATTGCAGCGCCACTTGGTCGACAAAATGAGAACTAGTTGACCCCAGGTGACCCTATATGCAATATGAAAGCAATTGGCTTCGTAGTTTTTAAGATGAAGATCTTTTTTTTTTTCAAAAAAAAAGAATAAATTAAAAAAAATCATAAAAAATAGAACCATTATTGCACCATCATATCCTTTGAAAACTTGGTAGCGGCCTACCTGGTGATCATCCATGTGCAAAATCTAAACATTCTATGTAGTGGTTTTGATTAGAAGTCGAAAATATAAAAAGTCTAATGACAGACGGACAGACAGATGGAAGGACGGACAGAAGGACGGACCGACAGACGGACGACGGACGCAAACGGATTCTATAAGCTTTGCTGACTGACAAGTCAGCAGAGTTAAAATGAAGCGCCACCTGGTGAACAATTAAAAGCTACAAGTCCCTATTAGTGTTCCTGTGTGATGTCAAAGCAACTGGATGAGCGGTTTTGGAGAAGATTTTTTTAAGATTTGGCCCCTAAAAAACAAACAACAAATCCAAACAAGCGGGCTGTGTGAACAGGCCATGCTCAGCTGACCTAGACATTTATCACACTTGCAGCTCTGTGAACTTGGGAAAGGATCAAGGTCACCCATGTTCTGAGTGTGTCTGACCTTTATAGAAGAACACTAACATGTGCAACATCAAGGTTCAAGTATTTCTCAAGTTATAATGAAGAGTAAAATTCATGTATGTTGCACTGGGACCCCAGAAACAAGGTCAAGGTCATTCATGTACTGTCTAAGAATGACCTTCATACAGAAACATTAACATGTGCAGCATCATGGTACTAGCTCCAAACAGATCTCAAGTTATCAAGTAAACAGTCAATTTCGTGTCAGTTGTCCTGCGAATTACCATTAGAATGCCCATTGACTTCATAGTAATCAATAGGAAAGCTGCATTGACTGGTAAGTACTGTAATTGAAAAAAATCCTTAAACTTCAGGAATCCAAAGCAGTGCCACCAAGTAAACAACTTTGTTTGACCCTTCCACAAGAACATATCCATCACATGTCACCTTAATCTGCGTGATGGTTCGAGGAGCAAGTGAAAAATAGCAAAACCATACGAAAAATTCATGAAAAATTTGGAAAAATTGCAGCGCCACCTGGTGAAAAATTGGGAACTAGGTGTCCCTGGGAGTGTCTATGTACGATATCAAAGCAATTGGTGAGCGGTTTCAGAGGAGAAGAGTTTTTTTAGGTTTGTCCCGATAAAGAAGAAAAAAAATCTTTAAAAAATCAAAAAAATCATTGGAACATGACCTTTGGATCAAACCTGGTAGACATCCGCCCAAGGTACATCCCCACCAAGTTTGAAGTAAATCTGGATGACGGTTTTGGAGAAGAATTCGACAATGTAAATTGACATTTGAATGCCCATTGACTTACATAGTAATCAATAGAAAAGGAAAAAGAGCCGAATTGAAAAAAAATTGTTAAACTTTAGGAATCCGCAGCAGTCCCACATAGTGTACGACATTGTTTGACCCTTCCACAGGGAACATTTTGACCACGATCAAGCTTAATCTGAATGACGGTTCTAGCAAAGAAGTACAGAATAGCTATCACATACACCGAAAAAAAAATGCAGGGCCACATGGTGAACAAATTTATAGCAGCAATCCCTAGGTGTTTTCCTGTCCGTTGGAGTGTCTACGTACGATATCAAAGGGGTAGGGTGAGCTGTTTCAGAAAAGAAGATTTTTTAAGATTTGTCCAAAAAAAAAAAAAAAAAAAAAAAAAGATTCATTAAAACTCCAAAAATCACTGGAGTAGGACCATTTGAACAAATCTGGTACATTGAGTGATCAGTCTCTGAAAATCCATTCGACTGAATCAAAATCTGCAAAGTGAATGACACAGCTCTCTAATAATGAGGTGGGCAAAGAAAACCCAAATTACGGAATGAATGGTATTTTTATTTTTTTTTTTATTTGGGGAGACCATTTCATTCTATGACATTTATGAAACAGGTAATTCCTCCAAATAAATAACAAAAAATAAAACATAAAATAAGTGAAAATTGGACCACAGCCTTACCCTTCACTGACATTTACCCACTTTTAACCTTGTCCATACAGATTTTTTTTTTTTTTTTTTGGGGGGGGGTCACAAATCTGACAAGGAATTAGTTTCACAAACTGGGATCCTGGGTCTCATTTACGAAAACTCTGAAATCACTACATAGAGAGGACCCCATATCACCCCCACCAAGTTTGAAGTTAGTCTGGATGACGGTTTTTAGAAGAAGAAGTCGAAAATATGTATTAGCACTAGAATGCTCATTGACTTCCACAGTAATCAATAGGAAAGCTGCTTTGACAGATAAGTACCCGGATTGAAAAAAAAAATGTTAAAAATCAGGAATCCGCAGCATTCCCACATAGTGAACAACTGTGTTTGACCCTTCTAAAAGAAACATATCCACCACGTTTCAGCTTAATCTGAGTGATGGTTCTAGAGAAGGAGTCAAAAATAGCTATAACACAAACATTCATAAAGAATTAGAAAAAAAAAATGCAGCGCCACCTGGTGAACAAATTAAGAACTAGGAGTCCCAGGGAGTGTTCCTGTGTGATATCAAGGCAATTGGGCTAGCTGTTTCGGAGAATACGATTTTTTAGGATTTGCCCCCCCCCCCCCAAAAAAAAATATCATTAACCCCCCCCCCCCCAAAAAAAAAAAAAATCAATGGACAGTGACCATTTGAACAAACTTGACAGACATCCACCCAAGGCACCCCCCTCCCCCCAGGTTTCAATTGGATCTGGCAGCTTCGGAGAAAAAGTCGAAAATGTTAATTGTTGACGGATGAAGGTTGACGGACAGAGGACCATAAGATAAGCTCAACTGACTGACAAGTCGGCTGAGCTAAAAATCACTGGAGCATGACCATTTGAACAAACTAGGTAGAGACCCACCCAAGGTACATAGCCACCAAGTTTGAAGTGAACCTGGCTGGCCGTTTTGGAGAAGACGTCAGAAAAAGTGAATTGTTAATGGACGTGGTTGACTAAGTCTTCTAATATCTCAACCTGACTGGTAGGTCAGCTGTGCCAAAAAGTGACTCTGAGTCAAAAAGCCATGTTACAGGTGGTAACTTTATTCAGGAACTGCAATACAAGACTGTTAGGTTATCAGATATTAGCAGTTTTTTTCTGCGGAGTCCTGGCCAGGCAAATAGCGTTGGTGAGGCCCAAAACAAATGTTGTGTTTCCTGTTGCAGTGGAGCACAAAAGTAGAGTTGGTAGGTAGGTAGGGATTCTTTTTTTTTTTTTTTTTTTTTAATTTTTATAAACTGTTAATCTCTTAATCACAATGTGAATTGATGTACTTAAGTTTAGTTATCTGATATCAACATTCTATTGAATTCCAAAAATTATTTAATGTTTTTTTCTGACAAATTCTTGAAAATTATAAACAAAAAATATTCTTGACAAACATTGCACTGGCGCTGCATCTTTTTGATAATGCAAACAACATTTTCACGGAGGCAATTAGCTTTCAATCTATTGAAATATATTGTAAATTGTATATTGTATTGGTTGATTGATTTAAATGTATATGTTCGAGTGTCGGCCTCCCTTGCATTTTAATTAAATAAAACTAAACTTTCATACTTCAAATATATTACAAACTTGCTTGAAATATATCTTTGCTGGCATCCTTTCCTCGTTGGATGACGTGTGGTGGGTAAAAGACAGCGAAAGATGAAAAATGATACATGTTGTAACTTGTGCATGTCAATATGCAAATCTGCCAGAGTAGTAAATGGAGAAGTATGTTGAATTTCTTTACAAATTCATTATAATATCTAAAGCCTGCTGTGCTATAATTCTGCGGTTAATTTCACAATCTTTTGACATGGCGGTGGGGAGTCTCAAGTATTCTTATATACATGTACTTTTTATTTCAATCCCATTAAATCGATTTAATTTCCTACATCCCAATGGGAGCCCCATGGCACGCAGAAATATTGATCGCCTCTCGCTTTGCATCCCCTATGCTGGAGCCTTATTTGTGTTGCGGTGAAATTGCGATCGTTTAAACACTCCTTCGGCTACTAGAATACAACAGATTCTGTCATTCTCTGTGGACAGTGCTCTGATATGCCTTCTATATTAAACTTTGGTCTTTCTTTCTTGCAATCGAAAGAGTTCGACACAACAATCACCAGATTCGTCCTCGTGCAAACAGATGACCGCATATCTCCATTTGTATACCGGGATGTGCAAACAACCTCTCATAGAAAGATGTACCCAAAAAATTAACCAAAGTCAATATTATCACGCACTTTCTTTCGTTACGGCCCATGTAAACACAAGCGGAACGTCGACCAACACGTGGAGCGATGTGCGCACGCATATAATTCTGACTGCATACGCCACGCCCACGGGTGATCGCTTGGTCTTGGGAAAGTTCCTTCGTCTCCGGCGGCAGGGTTGTACTGGCATCAAGGTTGGATAATTACGCACTTATGTTAGAGCACTTGTGTACACACAGATAAGAAAAAGCCTCTTATTAAAAGATTTCCCCTAAAAATTAACAAACGACCTGCAGCTAATTCACGACACAGAAGCGCGTTTTTTTCGGGTGAAACGATCCTCTAATGAGCACCAAGTGGATATTTTCAGACTTCTGAGAGCGGCCCTTGACCCATATATCAACTTCACATCAAGTTAAATTAAATTAATTGAGGACTTACAAATGTTTCTTTTCAGGCTGTTCAGAACTGCAACCTCAACAATTGGGCCTTAAACCTCAAATTCCCGTTCAGAAACTTGGATATCCCCATTTTTTTTTATTTTTTTTTGGCATTGCCAAGCAACAGGTAAACAAAGATGGCCGCCAAAACTGGTTGTAATATCTGTGGCGAAAACAAACAAACAAACAAAAAATTGACATTTTGCATCTGCTGATTGGTTATTGTTTTTATGGGGAACAAATTGCGCACTAATAGTCAGTCGTTTTACATCATGACTTAGTTCATAATAAAAGTGACAATTATGCAAAAGCAAACCACTTGCAGAAATATTTTGTCTTCCTTTCAATGACAGTAAATTCGAGAACATTGGTACCCAATCAGATCACAAATATTGGGTGTAATACTAAAAAGATATCGCATCATATTTCGTCACAGAATATTATGCATCAACTAGATCATAGCCAACATGGCATCACTAATTCATATAATATCATACTGTTTAATTATTATTATTATTATTATTATTATTATTATTATTATTATTATTATTATTATTATTATTATTATTATTATTATTATTATTATTATTATTATTATTATTATTACTAGTAGTAGTAGTAGTAGTAGTAGTAGTAGTAGTAGTAGTAGTAGTAGTAGTAGTAGTAGTAGTAGAATTGGTAATAAAAACTGATTAGTCGTTCCATATACATTTCGATCATCGTCACCACGCATGCATATTGTATTTTGTACCGCAACATATTATGAATGTTTTTATTGTGTACGAAATGGTCTTATTGGAATAGAAATCGGATTGCAATGGCTCAGAGTCATAAAAACTACATCAATAAAAAGCACACAGGAATCATTAATGTCAATATCCAAATCGCCATACCACTTGGCCTTAGGTGCAGCAAAAATCTTGCCATCTGATCACATTAGTTTATGTATGTATTTAAATAATAGTATATTAGCTTCTATACAATGCAGCATACTGCATACTAATATTAGATGCAATCTTATAAACGGATGGCATTTAGGCAAACCGGAATACGTGTTGCGTGCGGACGATGCACTGTTTATCGACATTGTTTGCACGGCCCATAAATGGGAGTGCCTAAGGGAAGATCTCCACATTGCATCAATATTGTATGCCCAGTTGATGATATATTCTCTTATAGATGGACCAGCACGGACCGATCCTGTTTCATACCCAGATCTAGGGTAAAATATGCAATAACAGGTTAAGTTAGTTGGCCACTGTGATGTATAAGTTCAATTACAACTGTATATGGCAATGTCTTGAATCCCATAACCAGATAACGCCTGTTTACATAGCTACCACAATCACACCTCATCTACACAGCTGCCAAGACCAGCGGGCGGCGGGTCTGTCATTGCTTCCAGTTATGTACCACTATTTGTGACGTCTGCGGCGAACACACGATAATCAGGTGTACAAAATTCGATCTGATTGTGCCTTCTTCGTTCAAAGGGATCCAGAATATAGGTCAGTCACAGGAAAATATTTATCATTCTTACATAATGGATACGATCTGAAATGAAGGATATCATAAACACGTGTACTGGTGACGATGTACACCGAAACATAAATTGCTTCCCTCCAAGAGTAACAAATTGGTATTTCATCATCCATAAACTACAAAGATAGGAAGGGGAAATTAATTTTTTTCTCAGATTTTTTTATGCCGTAAGTGTAGGCCTTACCTATTTCCTTCAATGCTACAATTTGAAACACCACAGGATCTGGTCCATTCTGACGCAAATCGCAATTTATTGTATCCATACTTGTTCTTGTTAAACGAAATATTTTACCATTATTATTTTTATAGGAAATATCTCTTTTGCAACGAATTAGCATTAACCAGACGGCAAGGCGGGATCATTTGGCCACAGACTACAGGTATAAATCCTTCTATTTTTCATATTAGCATTTTTGGTCTAAAAAATCAGCATTTTGGAATTTTGAAATTCCGTGAACGGCATTTAACAGATAAAGAAGTCGGCAAAATATGGACGGATTTTTGTCATACAATTCCCAGCTCGTTAATTTGTGATAATTGAAATACGAAACAACACATGGATGTCAGCTTTATACAGGTGTATGGACTGTGCTCCTGCCAGAGTCACATTATTGTCCTTCCCGACCATAAAGTTCCCACCTGGCCTGGAAGACAGTGCACCTATATGACCATCAATGAAGCAACTCTGCGATGCAGTAAACCTGACTTAGCTAACTTTATTTAAACAGAAGCTACAGCATGCTGAAAACACAGTATTTTCACAATTACGGACTATCTCCGTTGGGATGTGCAACCAGCCAATCACAACTGTGGTCTGTAACCTATTGGACTTATCAATTTTTTTAAACTTGTTTAACTGAAGCCACAACTTGTTTTCTGCAGAGGATTTGCATTAACTTCACCAAGCTTCAATATTAAGGAAAACATGAACTTTTTTGAAAGCAAACTTTTAATCTGAAAAATCAGTTTTTATGACAAATAAAATAATTAATTAAAATTTTGAGGAAAATTATATAATTGCATCCAATCAATTCTTTTCTGTCCAATATGAATACGATACACAATGGGCTATGATGCAAGCCCATAATCACTTGCCTGCATGTCCTGCCCTTACAATGAGAGATCAAATTACAATGTCCCACCCCGTAATTTTAACCCCAAATTTGAATATATTGCTTAAATTTCATGAATTTTTAGGTGAAATTGGTGATTTTTTTACTATTTGTGGATAGATTCGTAACATTTGTCTACAAAAAATATGACATCTATCACTGCTGAGGCATTAATGGCTGATGGGGGGAGTATCAATTACACCAAGTCAGCATCTAATACCAGTCATTATGGCAGTATTTTCCTGATATAATCTGAATTATGGCAGACAATGGAACAGTTTCAGTGTTTAAACATTATTAGCCCATCAAAGTGCACAGTTTAAGACCAGTAGGTCACAGATTAGAGTAGCAGTATTCAGCAAATTATGTTTTTGGGTACTAAAATTATGGAATTTTAATGCGCCCATTGTTTGAACATTAGGAGGGCAGTTGGGTGATCCAGCTTCAACAAACCAATAGTGCTATGCCTTTGTTTCTGCAGTAGACTGTATAAGTTGTGGTTTATTGACATGGTTTCTGGTGTATATGCACATATTAGAAAGAAAATGACAAAAGTGTGTACAGTTACTCCAATATCATAAATGCATATTTGTATTCACAAGTGCTCTGATTTTAAATTTGATAAGCATCCAATTATCAATCCAATTATCAGGCGCAAGTGTTTTCAGGCAAGTGTTTAATGGAAGCTAACTTTTTCCCCCTTGTTTCACCTTCTGAAACTCTTATAATTATTTGTGGTTGTATGTCGAAGTTCAAAAGTTTTGCCACCTATGTACACTAGCTTGGTAAAAGTTATTAAATTTGCAGTTCATAAGTGCTGTCATCCATATTCATGGATATAAATTGATTCATTTATGTGAAAATGATATGCTGATGAACTCAACAGCTCAACAAAGTCAGCATGCCTGATTTTAAATGATTAACCCCAGTCAAATGACACACATATATGACAAGCAAAGCTTTTGTCTACAAAAAAAAAAAAAAAAAAAATAATAAAAGGGGGTGGGTGGGTGGGGGGGGGAGAAACAAAAATAAAACCAAAAACAAAGAAATTTACATTTTAGCTAAGATTTGTACAGCTCTACTGACAGGCAATGCACATTTTTTCTGGTATGCCGAAAATCACTTTGACATGATTTCGTATAAACAGCTCTGCATATTAATGGAGGCTGTAGGCCTACAATGACAGTGGCACAAAATTAAAAGTTTGAAACAGAGGGTCACTAAGTTTCATATCAATGGGATTAGCATACTTTATTCATATCATATTAGCATTGTTAATTTCTCATACACACATATGATTACCTGTGAGGTATCGCTAAATACAAAGGGGTATGGAAGCTATCTATCTACCAAGCAGTCAGCAAAGGTGGCATAGCCTGTGCACTTGTTGTCTTGCAGCGAATCCTGTTATTATTTATGCAGTGTGGTTCCACTGATAGGTGCAACATGTCTATGCACAATGATTTGTGACATAAATGTGATACTTCATGAATTTTTAGAAAATTGAGCCTGTTAAACTTGATATTCACAGCCGATCTGTGGGTGTAAAACTTCTTTTCTCCTTTCATAAGCTGGTCTGAGGTACACAATACCATAGCCCGAACCATTTGCCTTGTGATCTACAGTCCCAGGATCATATCTTGCATGCTCCATCCATGTAAAAGTTGTTAGGATCACTCAAAATTGTCCAGGCAGCTGTCAAAATGTACTGACTTCCCATTTTTAACTTGCTTCATGGACGATAATAGAAAAACAACATGACCATGTGAGTCCCAATACATACAGAGTTAGCCCTAATGGTATTACGCTACAAATTCTACCTACAAAAAATGACAATAAACCAGGTTATAGTCTGTACCTTCTTAAATAACTTATAAACCCAAACATATCATATGTCAATTTGTTCCTTACAATATTCTGAATCATTTGAGAACAAGAAACTATGGTCATCATTGGGAAAATTTTAAGATATTACCAGTTGCAACAGCCACAGTTCTGACAGCAGTCATGCCGGGTCGCGTGGCGAATCTGTGTGCTCAGGTTGTAGCCTTGCGCATTCAGTCAAAACGCTGAGTATAATGAAAACTGACCTGTCAATAAAATCTACACACTGTACCTGTCAGATTTGGAAAGTTATATCTTCCTGTCGTTAGAATTATGTAAGAGACAGCCCCTTGTACCTGTAATAGTCATTTTTAATATGCACTTTGTAATCCTTCTACCCGGAAGGGGGCTGAATTACTCACGCAGTACCTTAAGGGAAAACGTGATTTCCAAATTTATCAAATAAATGGTCCTGGAATGTTGGAAATATTGTTTTATATTCAAATGTTGCAAAAAAAAAATGAAAATTGGCCTTTTTTTTTCCAACAGGCATATTTAATGCAATAAACCAGTATACATATGGGCAAAAAATTGAAAAATTGCATGTCCATGTTGCAAGGGTATGCTAGCAAAAAATTTCCCCAATGATGCCTATCGTAAATTGTGGTTTTCACTAGGTAAATATTGTGAACCTTCAAAAAAAAGTCATGTCGTGTTGGTTTATAGACTTTGGAATTGAATATGGTGACTGTAACTGAGCCTTCATATTCCCTCAGCCCTAATACACAAAATTAGTTTTTGGCTTGGGCTGGTACAACCATAGGTCACCAAGCCTCATTGTCAAAATGACCCCTCACAGTTATGTAATATCAGCTTCAGCAACAGATAAAAGTCAGCCATATTGAAAAAGTGAGAAAGTTTGAGTATAGACAGAGAATTTGAAGCAAAAATGGGGTTTGTGGGAAAAGGTTCCAAGAAACGTGCGGCAAAAAGGCGTCACAACAGTGGTTCCCACCTAAGACAAGGAGCTGAGGGCAGAAAAAAAGGCAGCTACATCACAGAATAGAAATGTAGGTCCAGGCAGCCATGCAGACCAAGCCAATGAAGCCAGGCCATGCAAATACAGGATGATTCCGGAGACCATGCAAGTGCGTGCCGGTAGGTCCAGAGGATGCTTGTCAGCACTACGCCCCACAGACCGCAATACAACCAGCACCAAGGATCATGGAAACAGAGTGGTGCACCTGAATGAGTTGGTACAGTTCCTTTGTATTTGTGTGAATGAACACAAGCCTTCACACAAGGCTGTGTTTAAGGTGTACAAAGTAGAAGACACTGGTCTGGGGACACGTCTCACAATAAGATGCACCAGATGAAGGTTTGTGAAAACACACAAACTGTTCCGGGAGGTGAAGCGTCGTGGAGCCGGACGACCACCTGTGGCCATCAATATGCAGTTGGGTGCTTTTCTGATGAAATGCCCCAATAGCATTGAAGACACTCGGCTTTTATTCGCCTCATTGGATTGCCACCCACCAACTGCAAGGGTACTACAACACCATATTGACCAGAGCAGTAAAGTGTATGAAGAACTCAATGAGAAACAAATGATAGACAATCAACACACTGTTTTGTCAAACAGTGAAGAGGTGACTGTATTGACTGATACAGTGTATAACAACCCCCCAAAGGGCAGAAGTATGTATCAGGCAGGTACACAGTCTCACAGCCCAATGCTGGATGCACAAACAGGACTGGTACAGGCACAAGCAACATTTTCCAAAATTGGTTAATATGCAAATTTAGAAGAAACACAGGCTATGGATAGCAGTGAAAATCATGGTGTCAACAAAAACATTGACTCTATTGAAGCCAGTGGCTTAAAAGTAAGATATGTTGTCAGTGATGGGTGTACAAAAATTCTGCCTGGAAAAAAACAATCTTAAAAAGCCAGAGAAACTAAGTTGTACAGTGCATGTATCACGTGGACAGCGCCGGAAAATGTATGCGGCCCAATTCAGTACACAACTGGTGGGAAAGAAAACAGATTCAAGGTATCGATACAACCAAGGCAACCTTACAAATAAACTCGTAACAAGGTGTTCCACAGAACTTTACTAAATAATAAAAAAATTTGGACCTGGCACCCCAGAGTTTTATCATGCTGGGGAATTAGCAAGACAGAACATTGTCAGCTGTTTGTCTGGTGACCACTCTTCATGTAAGGAAAAATCTTTGATATGTGATGGCACAGAACAACAGACACCCCCGTTTAATCCCACACCAAGAGATACAAAGGAGCTGCAAAGTATTGTCAACTCTAAACTGAGTAGACAAAGTATGAAAAAACAAAGACTGGGACTAAATACAAATAAAGTAGAGGCTGTGCACTTGCGCACTTTAAAGGTGGTGCCAAAGCACAAAATCTGTTTGAAAAACTATGTTGGCCGGACTCACAGTGCCATGCACACACACTCGCTGGGAGTCGCGGGGTCAGTCATGAAGGCGCGTGAGGCTATGGATGTACCAGTGACAAGTCCTCAAGTGTTAAAAATTTTGAAACAAATGAACAGGCGTGAAAACTACCTACATAGCTATCAACATAGACTGAACAGGATCAGACGGCGCTCTGTGTTGCGTGCAAAGCTGAATTGTTTGAAAAAATTGTCCAAACTCAATGTAACAACACCGCGACACCAAATACCTACTGATCATGATTACTGTTAAACTGTTATTAATTTATGTGGACTGCTAAAAAAGACTGCTTTGAAATAATTCTACAGGATAAATGGAAACTGCAGACCTAAACATGAAACTTTTTTTTTGGGTGGGGGTGGGGGGTGGGGGTGGGTGGGTGGGTGGTGTTGTCACAATATAGATAGGACAATAGTATAACAAGCAACAAACATTTTGCACAGAACTCCAACAAATGAACACTACCTGAATCCAAAATGCAAGGTGGGAATGGACTGTGTCCTGTACACTGCCCTTGTGACTTACAGTTCACCCTCTGTGAATTTAGAGCTGGGGTTTCAGCTGATAAATGATTTATATTGCAGCACAATTCTTTGTGGCAGAGGTGACTTATATGTTTGCCTCTAAAATTTTGAACACTAAAGTGTAAATAGTAAAGCAGTCTGTGAACATGAACTGCCCTGCTCTCCGATCTCTTGACAGTCACTTTCATTTGAGGATAGCCACTGGAGTTACAGGATTTTGTCCACAGTTGACAATCACCATCCATCTGAACTGAGTCCTCTATTCTCTTTAACAGTGATATCCTATATGCTGGGGTTATCATACTCATGAGTATGCTCTCCATAGTGATATTTTGGCACCAGGAACCTGTGTGACCAGTACAAATAGTGTGAGACATGAACCACACAGCAAAAACACTAACAATAAATACCTAATTTGGTACAATTAGGTGGTAATTTTGAACATAAATGTGAATAAAATGTGTTGAAATTCAGTTTTATGTGTTTGTTCATTCATATTCTATGATATTTGAAGCAATTAAACGAAATAATGGCAGTGCAGACCTGATATTGGGTCTTTCTTCTGCCCTATGGGGTCACCGGGTGTGTCCCTTAAGGTATTACGCTACAAATTCTACCTACAAAAAATGACAATAAACCAGGTTAAAGTATGTACCCTCTTAAATAACTTATAAACCCAAACATGTCATATGTCAATTTGTTCCTTACAATATTCTGAATCATCTGAGAACAAGAAACTATGGTCATCATTGGGAAAATTTTAAGATATAACCAGTTGCTACAGCCACAGTTCTGACAGCAGTCATGCCGGGTCGCGTGGCGAATCTGTGTGCTCAGGTTGTAGCCTTGCGCATTCAGTCAAATCACTGAGTATAATGAAAACTGACCTGTCAATAAAATCTACACACTGTACCTGTCAGATTTGGAAAGTTATATCTTCCTGTTGTCAGAATTATGTAAGAGACAGCCCCTTGTACCTGTAATAGTCATTTTTAATATGCACTTTGTTATCCTTCTACCCGGAAGTGGGCTGAATTACTCACGTAGTACCTAATAGGCCACAGACTACAGTCCTTCTATTTTTCATATTAGCATTTTTGGTCTAAAAAATCAGCATTTTGGTATTTTGAAATTCCGTGAACGGCATTTAACAGAGAAAAATGTCCGAAAAATATGGACGGATTTTTGTCATATTATTCCCAGCTCGTTAATTTGTGAAAATTGAAATACGAAACAACACCTGGATGTCAGCTTTATACAGGTGTATGGACTGTGCTCTTGCCAGGGTCACATCATTGTCCTTCCCCACCATAAAGTTCCCACCTGGCCTGGAAGACAGTGCACCTATATGACCATCAATGAAGCAACTCTGCGATGCAGCAAACCTGACTTAGCTAACTTTATTTAAACAGAAGCTACAGCATGCTGAAAACACAGTATTTTCATAATTACGGACTATCTCCGTTGGGATGTGCAACCAGCCAATCACAACTGTGGTCTATATTCATTTGGCTGTAACACGGCTGTCGTCCCTGCAATACTGGTAACGGTAGGGTTCTGCTCAGCGTCGCCTCGTGTGTGTAAGGCTGGGTGATCTTTTCCTCTGCTGCTTCAGATTTTTTAATTCGTATTCATTCTCATCAGACCAGATACATGGAAAACTAAATTTAGACTCTTCGGAACCACTAAGCTCTGCGGTATCTGACAGGACTTTTTGGCTAAAAGGCACCCTGCCTTATGACACATAAAATATCACAGCCAGTGGGTTGCGTTTGTGACGCCATGAACACAGAAAATTCTGGCGCTTTCATGTCGCAAAACAAAATAGCTAAATCATACTATAAGTGTATATGATGGGGCAGTCATAGAGTCGAGCTAAAACAAGCCAGGCCGCGCAGCAGCCCTGGTGGAGAGTGAGAAGAGGATCTTTTGGAGTCAAACGGGTCAGGCTGCATTCATTCGGATGCACTGCGGGTCAAAAAAAAAAACAAAAAAACATGCAGGTATACTTTGATAACGTGTGGCAACAGGTCTACGGTCGGGCAACGTAGTGTCGGAGGATCATGGATTGCGCTGGCAGCTGTCGTACCGATATCAGAGAGACATTCAGCAGAGGAACAAAGTGGTATTGCATGTTGCATTATACATTTTATTTACCGAGTCGAGTGACATTCGATCAGGAAACAAGTACTCTTTGATAACACAGGTTGAAGCATGATGCAGCCATGGCAAGGACAGGTAGGCCTACTGCCATAACTGTGTTGTGAAAAGTAGTTCTGAAGCTTTGGACAATATGCCAATATATTGCCAATATAGATGCCCAGTTAGCCCATAAGATGTTTGTCCATTAAACTTGGAATAACGTCTCCTAAGTAGACCATATGAAATGCAAGTAAAATTTATGTGTTACGGAGTATATCGATAATTATGAAAAGAACATAATAGTCTATTTCAAACTATCGTATTCTACTCGCAGCGTTATGCTATGAATCTATTATGCAACACGAGTACGTTAGCTTGCAAATACATCTGTCATTGCTAACGTTTGGCTGTGTAATGGAACATAGATTTCGACTTTGGCCCTCGGTTGGAGGTCGCTTAGACTTTGTATCACGGCTGCCAGTGTAGTTCATGGCCCTGCAACACTACGTTGCCCGGCTGTAGACCTACTGCAACACCTGTTGTCAAAGTGGACCTGCATGTTTCAGTTGGCTGTTGCTTGGTGTGTTCTCTCATTGGTACCCCTTGCCGAGTTATTTGCCAGCTATTTGATCCATATGGTCGACCCCAGCCTTTTGACACCTATGTGACCTCATGTAGTTTGTTCCATTCTATTGCCAATTATGTCGCCAGTCTGTTATCAGCTGTGCCACGCCCTGTGGTTGTCGGAAGCCTCCTGCAGGCGTCTGTCGCCAGCCTGTTGCCAGCTGCAAAGCGTATAGAGAAATTTTCCCCGGCCCTGTTGACAGTCATGCGTTATACCCACTCTATCAAATATTTTTCCTGCTGCTTCAATTAATTAGGTCAACTGTTTTTTATCTTGTGGTAAACATGCAATGTGCATACATATGTTGCAATAGAGCACTTCAGAATTAAGAAATGGAGCTGGCTATTACTTGTGTTCCACTGGTCAAGTCTTTTATCAGTGATTTCGGGTGATGTTATAAAATAGTATTCAGTTTCAAGAGAATGTCATTTTAGTATTTAATACTAAAATGACATTCTCTTGAAACTGAGTCCCACATTCCCATGTTGTGACCTAGAATTAATTATGAGGCCTATCTCAACTGCTAGAAGTAAAATGTTTAAAAGAATAAAAATTAAGAATTCATTAAAGATATATAATGTTCAGTACCGATATGTGACAAACCCTGCCTTAGCATTATCATGGATCTATTAGATCATCTTTTGCATTACAAATTCATTAGCAAACATCGCTTCTCACTAAAATATTACTGAAACTACCCCCCCCCCCCAAAATGACACATAGTACAAAATTCTGTCCAGCATGGCTGCCAGTTTCTTTCTTGAAAGAACAAAGGATGCTGGGAAGTCAGTTACCAGTTCCTTTGAATGATATAATGGTATTTTTTTCCTTTCTTTTCTTTTCTTTCTTTCTTTCTTTCTTTCTTTCTTTCTTTCTTTCTTTCTTTCTTTCTTTCTCTTATTCATTCATTGATTCATTTATTTATTTTGAATTCCGGATGTCGCCAGCCACTTACCAGCCACCTGTTTTTTTTATATTTTTTTTCTAAGTTCAGATGTAGCCAGCCAGTTACCAGCTAGCGTTTTGGAAAAAAAAAAAAAACAAAAAAACACAAAAAAAAAAACATGGAGTTTATATGTCGCCAGTCGGTGCCGGCCAATAGTATCTTATAATTTGCAAAGTCCAACTGTGACCAGCCTGGTGCCATGCAATGCTTTTGTTGAATTTTCAAAGTCCAAATGAGGCCAGCCTGGTGTCAGGCATTGTTTAGCTTTCAATTTTCTTTTTGCTCTAATGCTGCTGATCATTCAAATAAAATTCTTCTCACCTGTCCTTAAAACTTGACAACAAATTAGTGTAACTGATTAAACAATGGGTTTGTTTCATGAAATGCATCTGGTAATTGTACGAAGCATGACAATGCAACTTTAGTTAAGTTTGTTGTGATTTTTCGCTTCTGTTTCTTTGTTTGTGTTCCGTCTCAGAAGCAACACTTGAAACCTTGGCTGTGAATTCGATTGCCCCCCCCCCCCCCCTTTGGCTGTCCTCGGGATTAACTCTTTCACTGCTGTATTTCTGCCCAGGTTAACCGCTAAATGCTTAATTTCTAAACATATTTTCTAACCATTTTGACTGGTTTGAAACCAAATTTTGTATACAAAACCCTTCTAATGATATTTACGCCAACCTGTCAGCACTAGCAATGTACATCATGTTATTTATTTTTTTATTTTTTTTTTTTTTTGCTAGGTCAGTTTCAAGATCACAAGGTCACTTTCTAGGTCATGGGCCACACCATTTAGCAGGTATCTAAGAATCAGAGACATGAAAAAAACAAAACGCAAGAGATGTATCTGATGCTGCAATTTATTCTAAATATATATATATATATATATATATATATATATATATATATATATATATATATATATATGTATATATATATATATATATATATATATATATATATATATATATATATATATATATATATATATATATATATATATATATATATATATATATATACATATATATATACACATTTATATATATATATATATATATATATATATATATATATATATATATATATATATATATATCTTTTTTGCTTCTTTGAATCAGTCATATATATTTATTTTAAATACAATGAATATAGGCAGACAATATTTTGTAAACATTGCTTTTCGTTTGTGCTACGAAGGACTTATGCCAACCGTGTCGCTTTATACAGGCAAGCTGCAGGTTACAAACTTTCCCCTTGAACAAACCAACAATTCTTTGCTAAAAATGCTTAAACACAAATAATTATACATCCTATAAGAACTACTTGCATACATCATGCACTTTTTAGTAGGGTCCGTTTTAGCATCAGAAGTCAGATGGACATTTTTGAAAGGACGAATGTCACATAATTTTGCAGCCATCTTAGAATTGGACTACAGTTGCATCACGCGGCCTGTGGACAATTCGACTAGAGTCGCTTCCTGCGGTGAAAGGTTTAATGAAGGATAAGTGACAGCAAATTGAAACAAACTTGTAAGCTGTTCATTTGGAGTCTGAGCAATACTTTGGTCTTGTGTAACCTATCCGTCCAGGGTTCCATGGAGTCTGCTTTGCAGGCAAGCTAACTATCTTTTGCTGTTAACAGTTAACATTGCACAGTCCATAAAGGGTTGATTTTTTCGGCTCGCTTGCAGCTGTTTATTCGGATTAAATATTTTTCTCACATATCGTTTAACTGCCCCTAAAACTCGACAACAAATTTTATAATGATTTGAACCATGACCGTGCAACTTTTGTCACATATGTTGTGTTTTTTGTTCTTGTTTGGTTGTGTTTTCGTTTGTCAATGTTCTTCCCCAATGTAAATCAAATGACTCAGATCCTGCCAGAAGCCAGTTTAGTAACGTTTTGAGTTCATATTCGAATATTAGCATTACTGCCTTCCCACTAATGCCAATGTTACATATTTTGTATCATGTTGAAAACAATGACCTATATCAATACTTAAATGCTAGCCGTATCGTACAGATACCATAGAAAATTAAATACACTTTGTAATGAAGACGTTTTGCTACTATTGTGGAGTGTAGATTTAATCATACCAGAAAATGGGCCCAGTAGTTCTTGCAATTGGTTATGGACTACATGTGATATGTACATTACAAACTGGGCGTCTCTGTTGAAACTCTTTGTGAAACACTTTGTTTCCAAAATAGCAGTGTCATAATGCAGCTGCTTTAAATGCAAAGTATGCATCAGTGTGCCAGATTTTGTGACTACTTAATTTTATCTTTTGACATCATTATGTTTAAATGTTCACCTTTCAGACATTTTAGGCTAGTTTGTTTTCTGTTAGGTAAACCCCCAGGGGCTACAGGTAGCAAGAAGCGGCCTACGACAGCTACAAGCTTGCCTAATTGTACTTGATATCTGGTTAATATTTTCATTGCATTATCTTGACAAAAATACAAAAGACTTTTATTCTTTTCTGACTTGCCCTATGATTCTACTGTTAACATCCAAAGACTATTAGAAAGTTTAGCCACAATAATTTACAGTTTTTAGACTTGTCTGTTTTGCTATTTAACTTTATCTTTTGGCATCTTTCTGTTTTAATATTCACTTCCATACATTTTAGGCTTACATGTTTTCTGTTAGGTATACCCCCAGGGGCTACAGGTAGCAAGAAGCAGCCTGGAACAGTCACATGTTTGCCTAATTGTACTTTAAATTCTGTTAAGAAAAAATTGTTTTGATTGCATGTTTTTGGCATAAATGCTAATGACTTCCATTCTTTTTCGATATGTTTTGTTTCCACTTCAGTTAAACATTGGCGGATGGTTTGACTAGGATAAGCTGTCCAGCTAGAACGGGTACATATTGGTTCAGGGGTAAGTCAAATTGTTCTTATATGAACCTGTAGGCCTACTATGAAAATTTGGTAATTATGGTTTGTTTGACAGGTATTCCTCTTTGATATGAAGCTCTGCATTTATAAGCAAAACCTCACATATTTAGCTAATTCATCAATTGTCACGTTCATATTTATCTATTATTTTGTGGGTTGTCTTTGCTGAATATTTAGCTTAGACAAGGAGCCGCTACTCAGAGCTCGAGAGACATGTACGGGTAAAAGTCTCTGAAACATGTTGAGTAGTTACCGGCTGAAGACCCTTTCATTTATTTGGGCTAATACAGCCTATGTCAAAATCTTACAGAGGAACGTGTGCAATATGGACAATAGAACGTCTATGTTTATAAATTAGACAGGGACATGTTAGCTTATGGAGAGTAAAGAGTCCGAACTGCAGAATAGGTGAATGACTACTAGGAAGTGGTTTTGGACGAAAAGACACAAATGCAATGTTGAAAACAATGACCTATATCAACACTTAAAAGCTAGCCATATCTCACAGATACATTAAAGTATTGACCAGACTTTGTAATGTAACACAAAATAATATTTTTTACATGAATTAAAGACATGTATATTGTCCAAAATACCAAAGGATTTCTTAGAGATTAAATGCCCTTAGAGACCGAATTAAATGAAGCAAGAGCGCATTCCCACAGAAAAAGAGACAAATAATAGACAAAATTGCTGATTTTCTGTTGGATATAACTACTCCCACGCTACATATAAGTGCACTTCTAGTGACAGCCTGGACATGTGCATGTAATATTAGCTATAAAGAAGACTACATGTAGTAGGAAGTTGGTAGAAAATAGAAAAAAAATCTAAAATCTATACTGTTCTTCTTTTGTTTGAAGTTAATTTCCACGTTTCGGTTGCATGCTACGAATTTATAGGTGCATATAGAATACCAGTCAAAATTTGATTCGCACTATGTGCTATACGGACAGCCCTCTCTTGCCATTCTATAATTGCTAAGTTCAGCATGACTGCTCAACGGGTCATTAACATTTTTATGCTTCAGATATTACAAAATCTGAGTTTGGGCGTGTTTTCAAAATCGTATGTATCATTTTGGCCTAAAATAGAAACATTCTTGTTAAAGGAATCAGAAAGAAATACCAATGCTTGAATACGTAAACAGAACCCAAGAGAAAACACGCTGCCATCCTGAGACAGACTGCGTATTTTTATTTTGCCCGCTGGACATGATGGCTTTCACAAAGGTCTGTGACCTCATTTGACAGTATACACTTCCAAATATTGCCTTTGTGAAAGAGGGATTTATCTCAGCTGACAGTGTGTCAAAACTCAGTTGACCTGCTTGCAATTTATAGCAGTTGTGAAAAGGTCAACTTCCGAAAAAAAAAAAAGTTCCACATCTAGGCGCTACTAAGAGGGTTTCTGCCACATGTCTTAGCCAATATTATTGAAAGTAAAGTAAAAAGGTGCCTTGCAGTTGACCAAATTACACAGCAGCCCACCTGCAGGTAAGGTTCTATACATAAGGGGGATTTTTCGCGCAACGGATGCAGAACCCTTTTTTTTTTTTTTTTTTTTTTTTTTTTTTAACAGGTGCTGGTGATTGGCATTCAGTTGGATATTATTTTTTTTTACTTCTGAAATGAGTGTCCATGAATTGCTATTTTTCAACAACAACAACAACAACAACAACAACAAAAAAGCGCACACAGACAGACAGACACACACACACACACACACACACACACACACAAGGTTAAGTCGAGTTAGGTATATGTGTATGTCTTGGTCAGTCTGGTTCACAACATATGGACTTTTACTTATTATTGTATGTGGCATTGTTCAAATATCTGGGACTCAGATATATCAGCGTGACTACCTGTAAACATATTTTGATACATTTTGCATTTTGTTTCATACATACATAAATACATACATACATACATACATACATACATACATACATACATACATACATACATACATGTATTTTGGATAAAACCTGCCCCCCAAAAAAAGACTTCTATGTGTGTGTGTGTGTGTGTGTGTGTGTGTGTGTGTGTGTGTGTGTGTGTGTGTGTGCGTTTAAGTGTTTGCAACGTCTTCTCTGAAACTATCTGCTGGGTTTACCTACAACTTGATATAAATGTTTCAAAAACACCACAGTTGTTCGAATGGTCATACTTCAATGATTTTTGTATCTTGATGATTTTTTTCGCTCTTTTGCGGGGGGGGGGGGTGATGTGCAAAAACTAAATCTGAAAAAAAAACACTCACCCAATTGCTTCAAAATCACACAAGGACACTCTAAGAGCACCATAGGTGCTAGTTCTTCACCGGATTGAGCAGTAATTGTTCTTCATTTTTGTATGAATTTTAGTGTGTATACTTCTCTTTTTATCCCTGCCTTCATGGACGAGGATTTTGTCTCCATTTTACATATACGACCACACCAGGACATCGCATATTAAGAGCCTTGGACAAAATGGATGCCAGATGTGAAGACCACTTCGTTTATTTGCAGAAACGGTGAGAATGAGTATTTAAAAACAGGTCTGAAACTGATAGTTGTATGACAGATATGGGATTTAATATCGGTTTAATGGATCATATATCATGTATTTGTAAATTTGTTTGCTGCTTTTGCAATATTTATGATATTCTTTTTGTGCCATGAGTGTGGCAAGACAGCTGACCCGATTTGCTGTTTTTGCAATATTTATGATAGTCCTTTTGTGCCATGAGTGTGTCAAGACAGCTGACCCGATTTCAGTACTTTTACACAAGGACCACGTTGATGACAATGTAGTCACAGTCAAATCACTCACTCTGCGCCATCAAACAATAGCTAAAAAAAAGTATCTATGCTGTCTTCGTTGAGTAAACCCAAATTTCATTATATTTATAAAGTTAGTAATTAATAATTAGACCTAATGTCAGCTTAACCGTGATGTGTGCAATTCGACATTGCTATTGACACTTTTGGTTATACCCCAGCACACATGCACAGCCTGATATGTTAGCCACTGGCCCCAAGCCCGTGTCTCGTAAAGTTAGTAAATTTTGCATGGGAAAAACAAGGGGGATCAGCATAGAACATTGTAATAGGCTGCTCTGAGCGAAATATATACTTTATTTGAATCAATTGGCGAAACGCTTGACAAAATGATAGCAATGAATAGAGTCAGCAACTTCACACACTCTTCACCACCTTGATGGATGTTTTGAATGATCGCCAGACATCTTTATATTACTCACTCCTAAAACATTAATAATATGAACCAAATTATTTTGCTTACTTTCCGTTTTGTGTAATTTGTCGAAATGATCAACAGAAAGTTGGAATAATGATCTTTTTTACACAGTCACTGTTGTGGCCGATAATATGACACTTCATCAGAGAAAGTAACCATCGGGCTGGGTAGCTCCAAAGGTATCGCAGGCTTGTTGAAATTGTGCAATTGTTGACTGACACCTGATAGGAGTTGTTCAAAGGACGTTTTGCAAGGTAGGATTTCTTACTACATATGCACATAATACATATGGTTGACTAATGAGTGCATCTGCGTATGGTTTGCCATTGGAGATACTGTTGAAACTGCAAGTGTTCCCAGGTGGTGGGAAAATAAAAGCGTGTTTCTTGCTTCATAAGCATAGAACTGCTAATATTGAGGAGCTTTGTAATTGTGTATTGTTTCGTTTAGTTTTTGAACAATTCTGCCACTTGGTATGTAATGGTTGCAATCTGTGAGCATGCTGGTCATACAATCCATTAACCAAGAATGGACCTATGCTAAGCAACTTCAAGGATCATACAAAAAAAAAAAAAAAAAAAAAAGCCCACCAAGCTAATAGAAAAACTACCAAGAATTGAATCGGTCTTTAGATGACATTTATTTTTTGAGAAACCTGACAAATACTAGAACCTAACTGTACATTCTTGTGTTGTTTAGTTTAGTTTAGTTTTTGAACAATTCTGCCACTTGGTATGTTATGGTTGCAATTTGTGAGTATGCTGGTCATACAATCCATTAACCAAGAATGGACCTATGCTAAGCAGCTTGAAGGATCAAAAAAAAAAAAAAAAAAAAAAAAAAAAAGAATTGAATTGGGCTTTAGATAACATTTATTTTTTGAGAGACCTGACAAATATTACAACCTAATTGTAAATTCGTGTTTACAAGGGTGATGTCTTGAAGTAGACAATGACTAATGAGCATTGCCTTTACAATGGTCCATTTTCCATCGTGATCCTATTCCCGAACTAAGTGTATGCTCAAATTCGAGCATAGAAAAAAAAGTTACCTATCACTTTAGAATAATTTTAAGACACTGTTGAATAATATATTTTTACCGATCGCGATACATCCATGAAAACAATTCATCTTTTGTTTTAAACCCAGATTAAAACTTAATTAAAATTTCTCAAAGTTAAGATATACAACTACAATTTTTACTCTTACCCAATAAATAAATAAAAAAAATCCAAAAGGGGTCCATGTTAACATTGCTAATCACTCTTAAGTCTAAAAATTAAATATGAAGTGTATTGGTTGTCTTTAAATACTAAATATCAAAAGTATTTACTGTACGTGTGTGATAATTTTACCAAAGTCTTCGGTGGCCCAATAGTTTCTGTGTATTTAAGTCCCAGGTAAGAATAACCACCAAGGCAAGCTTCATATGTTGGATTCTTGGCCCCCATGGCTCATGAGTTTGACACTGCAACTTAAAAACTAAAGTCAGTGGCTCTCCTAATTCTTTATATATATTCAATTCTTTTAAATTATAGCCAATGACTTTATGTATCTTCTAAATTTGGAACAAGTCATGAAATAATGCTCATTCTTGGACAAATATCAACAGTCACAACAGGGATGAAATTTATCTTGAAAGGCCTGGGTTCACTTCAAGAAATAGACACACTAGGGGTAATAAAATTTGGAATACAGGGTCCATTATTAAGGAAACAGTTCTTACCCAAAGACTTATCAAGATACTTACATTTCTGTATATATATATATATATATATTAGGAATATCATTTTCATCCATACGCTTCATATAACAAATGGGTCTAAGATTTGACTGTTCTCTACTTAAACATTGATTGAAAAAGCTTACAATTTCAAATTTATGTTTTCCACGTTCATCAATTAACATTTTCCATTTTAATGAAATAAGATATTCCTTAGAGTACTGGTTCATTTATGCAGAACAAAAGGTATTTATTACTTGGCTTGTCAACTATGGAGGGTTGCAAAATATTTCATTCTACATGATACTAAAACTTCAAGTAAAGACAAAACTAACTGATGAGTTGAAAAAAAAATCAAACAAAGTTAATTAAAAACAATCCCATTTAAGGAAAGTCCCAATTTAGAAGTATATTCCCCAATTGGTGGCAGAAAAACTTGCAGATGATTTACTACATGTATGTGTACCTTGAGTTAAAGTTTTCCTGGACAGTTTTTAGCAAACCATTCCTATTCCATGTATATGAGTGTACAGTATGTATAATCATAAATATCATAAACATTTTATTAATTTTATGTTAGATACGTGTATCAAGATTTTACGCCATCAACTCATGAGGACCACGTCTCATATATCAAAACATGAAGACCAGAGTTTCATCATTGAACAAACCATATGATATAAAGTAATGGTGACCTTTGACCCATGAGATCAACGTCCAATGACCTTTGACATCTCAGGTCAACCTCCCGTTTATTGATTAATCAATGCAAGATATTTCCTGAAAAAAAAACATTAATCTGATTTCTGATTTCATGTCTTCCCAATGGGACCATTCAGGATAGAAATCTGGAAAATCTACTGATAGGAATGCAGTTGTCTGTGTTCCCAATATGGTATTTTCCATTATTCAGAACTTAATTTTTTTATGGATAGTATGTGTAATACCTGTTATAATTCTCTCTTTAGTCATACATTGAATAAATTCTTATTCTTGGAATAATGGATTTTCATGGAAATGTTACCGACTTCTGTTTTTAGCCAATACATATACATCCTAATAAATTCAATTCACATTCCTTTCTTTTCTCTTATTAATTTTATATATTATAAAGAAACAGTTTTTCTGTAATTAAAGACGCATACAGATGTAGCAACACACTTCTGGTACAGCCCTGGGTTTTTCCCCGGCCGACAAACTCCGTGACATACAGAACATACGTTTCCTTTCACCTTGCTCAAACGTCATAAGATTATTATGAAGGGTAAGTTTATCCCATGTTTTATATTTTGGCCTTCACGAAGATCATTCATCCTTGCTCCATAATCTGGGGGAGAAATTCATTATTATTTATTTACATATTTCAAACGCGAAAATATTCAAGAAAGGGTCCAACTGTGTCCGCTACAGAAGCTATTTTAACTCTTCGTAAACCAGCATTTGGAATATGAAAACTGTTACCACGTACTACATAAACACACCTACTTCAACAGTGCAGAGAAACCAAATATGACCCAATGACGCCCACTAAAACCTTTGTTTATTATTATTCATGTTGTTATTCTTATTTTCATCATCATCGTCATCATTAAGGTTATTTTTTATTATAGGTCCATCTAGTTGGTGCATTGCAGGTGTTCTTGGTGCATTGCGGTTTTGTAGCAGTATTACGTCACACTATGGCCAATGAAACCAAAAGTGAGCATTAGAATATCCAAATTTGAGTGATATGCTATATGTCTATAGTAGGGGTAGAGGAATCTATATTTGATCAAACTTGGCATGTGGATAGATCAAACCAGTCGAAAAAAATGTTCAATGACCCTGCGATGCGCTGGAAGTGACCTTGATGGTCACTGTAGTAACCTGGATGGGTCTTTTGGGGATATATACATTTTTTGGTCTTTTGACACATTTATAACGAAAAATGAGAAATTGCAAAAGCAGAGAGAACAAATTGTGCCAAAAATGCTAAGAACATTAAAAAAAAATAAAATAAATGAGCCCAATAATAGTAAAAAAATGTACAGGGGGTTTTGCCAACAGTTTTTTTTTTCAATATTTATATAATAGACATACGCCTGTATGTAATGTAGTTGAGACCCAATGGTTACCCTCATTATAAGGTAATTTTAAACAAATATCCAAAGATCTTATATTATTAAAAAAAAAGTCAATTTGTAATTTTAGTCCATTAACCCATTGTTGGCGGCCATCTTGGATTGAGAAATCAAAACGACGCTCTGGACTTAAATTGATATAATTTTACTAAGATTAAACAAATTCACATGGACTTTTTTTTTTATCATCTTCTATTTTTCCTGCATACGATGGTGGACATATTTGAAGTGAGGCAACTGAAAACTGTTCTCATATTTGGGATAAATTCCTTTGCTAGCCAGAATTTTCTAGAAAAGATGAAGTTTGGTTATTTGCTAAATTTATTTTCATGATAATCCTCAGAATTCATTTTTTTCAAATGAAATGGTCATTTTGACTATATGTATCAATATGTGGGTACAAAATTGAATATAAGAAATACTTTTATACCTATATTTTGGTGTTCAAGGTCATTTCAAGGTCAAATTAAGGTCAATTTCTATATATCTATGGTATATCTTACTATCTACCAAGTTTCATAAAGATTGACGTTTAATGTCAAAAGATAATGCAAAAATGTTTTTTCTAAAGAACCCCCCCACCTCCCACCTCCCACCCCACCCCCCAAAAATGCTCATTTGGCCCCATAGTGCATGTGGCCACAGCAAGTACAGCCACCAAAGACAAGCCACCCAGTGTGTCCTACTGCTACCGCACCTATCACTAGCCATTGAAAGTATACTTCTATTAAATTTCATATCTCAGCTACATGAGCTATAGAAACAAGCTACTTGAGCTACAGAAACAAATATTCGGTATCTCTACCACATGAAGTGGAGAACCAAATTTCTTTCAGTCCCTTGTCTTGTCCATCTAGCACATATATGTCCACAAAACATTACAGGTATAGGACAATGTACAAAGGCACCAATGATTGGCCAGTTTAGCCGTAAATTATGACTGATAAGTTTCTGCACTTTGCGTCATCACATGAAAGTACTTTTTTGGACATCAAATAGTGCCTCGGCTACACATACGAGGTAAGGTTACAGCCCTGCTGCCTTGATACGAATGTATTATGTGAATTGGACTTTCTTCTCAGGTCAACAGTTAACCAAGTCAACCCGTATAGGCATACAAAAAGATGACCTATACACTAAATCACTCTATTATTGGTAGCCCAATGACCAAACCCTTTTTGTCGCTTAATATGGATTTTACAATTTGTCCTAAGCACATTACCATGTAGCAGACTGTGTTTCTGAAAGAACTTAAGATCAGGGATGTCTGGATGCTGTTGCCATTCATTTGCTTAAAATAATTATCTTTCCCGAGGCAAGCGGTGGACAATGACAAGTGTATATATGAGAAATATGGTTTTAAAACATTCCCTGGTCACATGGTTATCTTCCCGACATTTAGTTAACAATTCTGGGTCATTTATCTACTTTCCTACACAATGTGGCTTTTAGTGAATTGACTAAATTGGTTCTGTTTTACTTTGTCAACATTTTGTTTGTAGCATTATGATGGGTTGTTGTCATGGATATTTCTTTTGTTTCTGTCTTCTGGGAGGACAGCGCACGGCCAGTTACAGGTATGCACAAAATCCACTTACGCATGTAACTTCTGAAAGAACTACCAGCTAAGCTGTAAAGAAAGAAGTTAATCGCATTATTGCTGATGTAAAGCAATTCACAGATCTTCGCCAAAGAAGTTAATAATAATGCGAGGAATATCTGAGGGTTGACCCCATACTCGTGGTGCAGAACATAGACTATGTTGTAAGGTAGTCGGAATACAACAAAAACCGTGGCCACAGCAATGAGCATTTTTGTCAGTGCAGATTCCCTAGCATCATTGGAGGTTCTATTGCACTGCAAATGACCCTCAAGTTGGGTTTTCCGAACCACCTGCAAACGTTTCAGTGCGACAATAAGCAACACAGTAAAGACTCCCACTAATAAAGACGGAATGAGCATCCCACCCACCCGAGTAATCACCATGTTCCAAACTTGATACTCTGCTTTCCTTCGACGTATGCAAGTCGAGCTACGTGGCACAATTGTAAGTGTCCAATACGGGTATGCTGTTACTAATGCACAGGTTAGACCTGTTACCAAAATTACAATTTTTGTTTTAAATGGTGTTGATATACGGCCAATTTTCAAAGGGAATGCTACGGTAACGTAGCGTTCTAATGTTACAAACATGGTAAGGTAACTCGAGAAAAGTTGACCAAAAAGTGACATGCTAACAATAACTCCACACACCACAGGCTTAACATATATTTGGAGATTGAGCCAGATGATGTTATTTAGCCAATCAGGGAGCAGTGCTATCAAATACGTGTTGTCTGCAATGGCCATGGCAATGAAGTAGTGACCCGTCGTAGTCTTTCTCATAGGAGAGGACATTATGATGATAACAGTAAATGCGTTGAAAAGCGATCCAAATATACAGAGGAAAGGCTTGACAATGGTGTTTATTCGGTGAGCAATGAGGGCCAGGTCTATCCATTTCGGAGGAGGAAATGGTCCTGGGATCGTAGTGGTAACGTTTGGTGAAAAAGCCATGTTTGACGTCACATTTATGATTGTCCATGCAATTGAAGAGTTCATTTTGCGTATAGTTTACCTGAAGGAGAAGTAAAATAAGAAACAACCATGAATACATTTATCATTTATTCCTGTATTGTCAATAATACTCTCTTTTTCTCTCCAAAGAAAGCAAAGTCTAGTGTAACGACACTCACCAAAAGCCATCAGTAGCAGCAAACGGGCTTGTACTATCTATCGAGAAACTTCGCACGAAAATTTATTTGGTAGCCAGATACACCACATAAACTAACCTTACCGGTAATTTGAATTGGACCTTGAGCATTTTTCAGAATCCAAGATGGCAGCCAATAAGGCTAGAAGATGCACGTTTTCATATAAATTGACTTTTTTGGGTTTGTTTTTTTTTTTTTGTTTTTTTTTTAATGGACCCTCACCTGATTTTGATGAACTGTATGTTTTAATGGTTTGTGATGATGACAGACTCAACTGGCATATTTGTGAGCCTCTCAGAAGTCTAGGTCATTGACATTTTGTAAGGGTATGGGGATTAATGTTAAAAAAAGAAATATAATAATGCCACGCATTGCAAGGAAATATTACATTATGATCATTCGTATATTGTTTTGTATTTGCATAGGTCAATTATGCATTAAGTTGGATAGTATGTGATATTGTTAGTAATGGACATAAATGGCCCAGATCAACACTTCAGTAGGAAAAAAAAAAACAGTAGATGATAATGTTTCAGTATACTCGGTACATGTTTGGAAGAGTTAAGTGTTTGAGCTCCCATCGTGGTCACGCCATATTTGTTCTTGCACTTAAAAGTGTTAATTTGAGTTCTTCAAATTATTGAGTTTTGATCGTTTGGCCCATGTGGTGAGCATCCAATCACATAAACGGGCTGGAACTGGAGGCGATATACTTAGCGCTCCTCCACTTCCAGGACATAGTGGAGAAAACATTTTCGTCATATTCAGCAATAGGACCATTATCACTTACCTCAACCAGTTGGGCAGGTTGTGCTTCCAAGCGTTGATGGAATCAGCCGCATACATCACTTGATGATGTTCCAAACACAGCGTTTGCATCAGTCCAAGGCATGTCCCGGGACTACAAAATGTTCTGGCTACTTAACTCTCCAAATCAGTTCAGCCAACAGGGATGAAATGGTCGCCCCAACCAGGTGTCATTTATGCCGTGTGGGCCAGGTGGGGGTACCCCACTTGTGGATCTATTTGCCCCAAGCGTAAATGCGAAATTTGCAGTTTTTTTTGTCACCTGCCCTGGATCCCCAGGCCCTAGCCATGGTTGTGTAGCCATGGACGGGAGCAACCTTTGGGTTTAAACCTTTCCACCTCTGCAGATTCTCCAGAAGTGTCCTGATGAAGGTTTGGTCCCATGGCAGTAACTCCATCTTGGTTGCCCACTGGCTTCTGAGGACAGATTGGTCACTGGACCCTCTGGAATTTAGCCACTGCTACTTTTACTGGCATGGCAGATAATTCTAGTGCTACCATTTGGTAAGTGTGTTCCACAGAAATCCTCAAGTACCGAACCTGCGTACTTGGCACCTGTGGCCTTCCAAAACTAGGACAAAGGGGTCTTGGAATCTGTCACAGATAGAATTGCTGAGGGGGCGGGGGGGGGGGGGGGGCTTTTCCACTTTTCTCTAGTGGTTTATTTGGCTTGATGGAAGTTTTTATTAGATTGGTGCATCGGTGGGTAAATAGACCCATGGTCTCCCCATATCACGGATCTTCCTACTGTACTAGTGGGAGGTCCTCGATAAGAGTTCAAGAACCCCCATCTCCTCAACCCTGGCAAACTACTTCGATATTTGCATTGGGAGGGATCCTTATTTGTCTGCGTTCCCAGTACCCTTCTACATAGACAGACAGTTGGTAGGCAGGTTCTACCATGGTGGGACCAACTGCTGGTCTAAGGTATGTTGAAGAGGTGACCCTTTTAGTGCCTAAAGGACCCCGTCACCTCCACCCCGTGGTGACCAGTGATTTTTATGAACTAGTTCAGGAATTTTCTCTATCGCAGCTCACAAGATGCTCTACCCATCAGTCTGGGCACATTTTAGACTGGGTGTTTACCAACACACCTGAAATATTGTCAGACATGTCTGCCTCTGTGAGCCCTGTGGATTCCAACCACTGTTTGCCTGAATTCTGAATAGACGAAAACCATGCCAGAAAAGCCATGATACCAAGATATGTATATAATTTTTAAAAAGCTGACTGGGATGGCCTGTGGGAAAATTTATCCTGTGTGCCCTTCGAGATAGCCCTTATGGATAAGGACATTAATGTCTGCTGGTTGCAGTGGTGTGATTTAGTGTACTGCAGCTGATGCCTTCACACCAAAGATAAAAGATCATGATCCATCAGCTCCAGGTTGGATTGACAGTGACGTCATCCATTTATGAATCAAAAAGAACACTGTGCAAAGAAAACAAAAACACAATGGCTCTCAATATATGAAAGACAAGCTACGTAACTGGCAAACCAACTGAAAAAGTTGATCAATGATAAAGACTGTGGATATATTGACAGTATGAGTAGCCACTTGCATGAAAATCCTGAACGTTTCTGGTCCTTCTTTAGAAACAAGTCTAACAAAAACAAAAATTAAAGGTTTTGGCAAAGAGTTTGTATCATTTGATTCAAAGGCTGATGCATTTAAAAAGTATTTTCACTGTGTTCTCAACCACAATGGCCTGTCTTTACCAACCCCTAATATCCAGCACCATTCTGATCCATGTTTATCCCATGTTACTTTTTCAGCAGAAGAAAATGCTCATATTATCAAAAATTAGATTCCAACAAAGCAATCGGTCCCGATGGTTTATCTTGAAGGATTCTCAGGGAATGTGCCGATGTTCTAGCTCTTTCTCGGAGAACTCTTTTCGATATATCTATGAGCAAAGGTGAACTTCCCGTACAATGGGAGGAGGCAAATGTCACACCTCTAAGTAAGAAAGGCCAAAGAGAACCGATTGAAAATCACCGTCCTGTCTCTTTATTATGCGTTGTCAGTAAGGTTATGGAGAGAGCTCTTTTGAACCATATTTATCCTACTCTCAAAATTCTATGTGTGCCTTACAACATGGCTTTATGAAAGAAAAATCTAGTTCTACTCAAATGGTTGACTTCATCCACTTACTGGGGGCGTACTTGGACAACAGAAATCAAGTAGACGTCCTCTATCTTGTTTTTGCTAAAGCTTTCGACAGTGTTCCCCATCACCTATTGATACATGAACTTAAAGGCATTGGTGTTTACAATAAGGTATTGAAATGGTTGTCAAATGATTGAACTGGTCGTAATCAGTGTGTACAAGTAGAGGGTGCCAATTCCGAATGGCTTCCAGTTACATCTGGTGTCCCTCAGGGGTCCATACTTGGACCTTTTCTATTATTTTTTATGGGAATGATTTACCTAGCATTGTATCACTTTGGACTACCATGGTTTAATTTGCTGACGACTCAAAGTGTTTTAGGCTAACAAATTCAGTTAACGATGCTATGATTCTTCAGAATGACATCAAAGAGCTTCATTTATGGAGTAAGAAATAGGGAAAGGACTTCAATGTGTCGAGGTACAATATCCTGAGTGTAAATAGAGTTCAAAACCTTGTTCAATTCAATTCGACATGGGGGACACTCCCCTTAAGCATGTCACTGCTCAGAATGACATAGGATTTGAAGTTGGTTCAACGTCAGAATGGACGTCCCATATTAACCAAGTTTGTGCCAAAGCAAACCGAGTTATGGGTGGAAAAAAAGGACATGCGGTTACAGAGCTCCATCAAATGTCACAACACAATTGTACTGTTCACTTGTAAGGAGTATTTTTACCAAAAAAAAACTTGAGGAGACTTGAGTCCATCCAACGTTGGGCTGCACGTTATATTTCAAGAGTACCGCGCAGTGTGCCATACAAAATTCGATTCAAGAGATGCAAGCTTTTACCTCTTTCATACAGGAAGGAAATATCTCCTGGTGTTTTTATTCAAAAGCTTGAACGGCCACCTACAACTTGATCACCCAGCTCTCTTTCCCACACGCTGTCAAACCCGTAACCTCAGATCCTCTACAGATAACCTGAAACTAGAGAATATCCGTTGTAACACAGAAGCTTTCCACCATTCTTATGTAAACAGAGTGAAGCTTCTGTGGAACAACTTGACTCCCCGTATAAAAAACTCGGTGTCCCTACAAGTCTTCAAAAAAACGCCTCTCTGACCAATAGACTTTTCTCAACCACTTTCAATGATGAAAACATTTGTAGCTGGGTGACTAAGTGTAGATGTCCATCATGTAGATCTTGACTTTCTACATACATGCAATATTAGATTTTCGTACCGTACCTTTGATTTTGAAACTTTTATTTAATTGATTGGTATCTATCAGGCCTTTCACTTGTTCATTTTTCGTATCATCTACCATCTTATCATTATTCCATCCACCAATAGTAGTACATCTAGGCGTGTCAACTTGCATAGGTGATGTCACCTGTTTGACACGTCCTCATCAGCATTATTTTATGTTTTATGCTATGTATTTTTTATCCTGTCTAATGATGTACACATGTATTGCTGAGGAAGTTCAATAAATAAATAAATAAATAAATAAATAAATAAATAAATGAATGAATGAATGAATGAATGAATGAATGAATGAATGAATGAATGAATGAATGAATGAATGAATGAATGAATGAATGAATGAATGAATGAATGAATGAATGAATGAATGAATGAATGAATGAATGAATGAATGAATGAATGAATGAATGAATGAATAAATAAATAAATAAATAAATAAATAAATAAATAAATAAATAAATAAATAAATAAATAAATAAATAAATAAATAAATAAATAAATAAATGAGTATCTTGGGCTAAAGACAATACCTGCAGGCAAAAGTATGGTTAGGTACCATATTGAAAAGATAACACGGATGGTGGACTCTGCAAAAGGAACTATACAAACTACCACAATGAGTAGATTCAACAGGGCCCTCACAGCTCGAATGTTGCCGAATAGAGTAGCCGTTCCAGGAGTGGTAAATGTTTCAGATGTTATTGCTGCAAATGGGGTGGGGTGGGGGGGGGGGGTATCCAGGGTATGGAAAAAGCACAGAATGAAATGGGAAACTGGGTTCACTCCAATGGAATTAGAGCATAGCCGTGTACAGCAACAAAAGCCATCTTAGAGGACTTGTACAAGACTTTCTGGTGTGGTTGTGGGAGGAAAGAATGTTAGCATTAGACGAGGACATAATTATAATTTTAATTACATATTTTTGGGAACGATAGGGAAAGGTGGTAGCGCTTATCATTATTATTATTATTATTATTATTATTATTATTATTATTATTATTATTATTATTATAAAGTGTTATGATCGTTGTGATGGTATTCTGACACCAATAAATTTCAGATATGGGCCTATTTAGTCTGGCGCGAGTCGAGTGTTACATCGGGAACACCGAAGAAATGCTTTGGTTTTCCTGGTACTCTGAGTGCTGCCTATCGGATAAGCAGGGCGGCTAGAGCATTTATTTTTGTGTGTATATTTTGATGTGTGCATGGTTATGTCAAACATTTATGTTTGGTGATTGGTGCCAATTCGTATGTTTCTTATGTTTATATTGTTGTAGGAGAGACCCACAGGGTGCAAGGTTAACCATCCGAAATAATAAAAAACAAAATCTAGAAAGACACATGTCAGTCACTGGGTTACCGTAAGGCAAACACACATACACACAAATTAATCGCTGTGTACCCACACAGTTTTGCCCGGTATCGCAGACATCCTTATCCGCTCTTGAGAAATATGATGGACAAGAGAAAGAAGTATAGTTTGACGCTGTATTGTATTTGTTTTATATAGTTTACAGCAGAGCAACAATGTCTGGTGATCACACTTCAGCCAAAACCAGTGAAACGAGAGAGAGAGAGAGAGAGAGAGAGAGAGAGAGAGAGAGAGAGAGAGAGAGAGAGAGAGAGAGAGAGAGAGAGAGAGAGAGAGAGAGAGAGAGAGAGAGAGAGAAAGAGAGAGATATTAACAAAACTGAATATTAATAATAATAATAATAATAATGATGATGATGATGATGATAATGATGATGATGATAATAATAATAATAATAACATAAAAATCGATATGTTCGAGATCGAAGGTGAACTGCGTTCCACTGCACTTTCCTTCGCCTACTTAATTGCATATAGGCCAATAAAAGACTGTATCCTATGCATGTTAGTGGTGTGCTTCTTATACCTTTTCCGCTTGCTTTCAACTGTCCTTATTTAAGCCATTTAGTATTAAAGGGTGTTAATTTTTCAGACCATGCCCAGTTAACCTATGGATGTAATGAAACGTATTGTCATGCTATGTCACGTGGCGGTGCGTGCGATTTCCCGCCCTGACAAGGGCCTTGTGGGTAAATATGCAGGCCTTGTTCACGGGCTGTACAGAGGACATTCCGTGGTTACATTTCGTCACGGACGGGACATTAATGATTATTTCAATCTTTCCAATTTTTACCTTTTTGTTGAATTTAGTTATTGCCTACATAAGTACAACAAATGAAGCATATTCACACAAGTTTGAATTTTTTCTATGCTAATTGCTGATTTCTCAGGACGAAAACTGTGTGTCACGGACGACACAAGCAACGGACATAACTTTCAGCACCTGTCGCATCTCTTGAAAACTCTGTTACGTTTTGTGTAGTTTACATAAACTGTAGTCTCGGATTGTTAAAATATTGTTTTTAACATTATACATCACTGATAAGTTCAATCACTAACAATATTTTGTTTGTTTTTTTTTACAAATAAAAGTTTGCTGTCACGGATGGGACACTCTTGTGTGTCGCAGACGGCACAACTTTGTCCACATGCATACTCTGATAGACACAGGCTTAAAGGGCAGGTCTCGGAAAATATAAACATGCTGCAACCAACCTTTTTTTGTTGCCCCAGGCGTAAGATCATATATAAAAATAACAATAATGAGGTACATTTGTTGCACATAATATGTGTAATGAGTTTTTTTGGTGCTTTCAAACATAGCAGCACCGAGGATGTCCGAGAAAATTTCAACCGGGAAGACTTTGGTGACATCACAGCCGGAACATGTTTGTGAATCTGGCATTCGACCTGGGCAGTCGCGGCCATTTCGTGACGGACACATATTTTTGTCTCGATTCAAAATTTTATGCGCGAAATATCGGTTTTGGCACCAAATTCCTCTGTAGACCTAGCTTATTATTTTCGTCACTTCTACGGCCTATCGCTCTGTGGTAATGTGGTGTGGGAACACCAACAAGACAGGCCGCAGGCCTAGCCTCCGAGAGGCATGGAACAGGTTAGTGGTCGACTGGAAAGACGCCTCCGATTATAATTTAAAGCGTGCTATGTGCTATATCTTTTGAAGACTAAGTTTGTCGGTGGTATGATGAAGGATGCTGGGTTTCGATACCACATCGATATTATTCCTGGTGCTATGCCCTCAATACAGCCACAGGCACAGCCAACCTATGAGCAGTTGGCCAGCGTCCTGGGACCCAAGAGAGGCCGTGGTGCTTCTGCCACAAAGTTGACTCCCGAGTCCGCAGTGGTAAAAATTGGTAGACTAGGAGCCGTGTACGTTTTACAGGATATATTAAAATACAAAGGAATGCAATATTTTGTTTCTAAAACGTTTGAAATTTATACCTGTTTACTCTTGGTCAATATAAGATAATCGTCTGGCCTGGGGTCATAATCTGCATGCACTTCCCTTACTCGCCTGAGTGATTGTTTTATTCATTGACCGTCTATTAGGCCTAAGCTTCAGTGGACTTTTTTTTTTTTTTTTACAATAATTGTACAATGAAAACAGCAAGGGTTCATTAAAAAAAATCCGAAGATTGAGGTGGATTTTGGAAGTGCTGATTCAACATTTTCATCATTTTTAAACTTGAATACCCGTATGCATGCACGCACACAGTTTAAAGTTTTCACTCTCCATCAAGAAGAGAACATTCACCACTCAACCTTGCTAAGAGGCATGTTACTCCTATTAGGGCTGACACGTTCAAGTACTTTTTCATAAAATGGATCAATGGAGTTTTCTTCGAGAATTATATGTTGTGTCTGCCCGCTCTCTGTCATCTTTCAAGAAGAGACTGAGATCCCTGATAAATAACCAAGAGGGGTAAATTTACTTCATTCTTTCCCAGTACACCTCCATCCCTATGAAAAAGTGGAAGCACGGTTTTGTCTTGTTTTTTTTTTTTTTTTTTTTTTTTTTTTTTTCACAGAAAAAATGGAAGTACTGAATAAGTTTGTTGCTTGTTTGGTTCTTTTACTGATCTGATGTTACGAATACATACATATAGTGCATGTACAGTATTACACTAAATGCATCGTGTAAGTTTCATCATTTATTTTCTGATACCTTGTCTGTAGGTTTTAGTTACTAATTCCAGGGATGTTGCCCATATCCCTGCTATTTCGAAAAAAAATCACAGACCAATATGACAGGCTGCCACGGATAAATACATATACTGGTCAGAAAAAACAATGCATCACCATGATGATGAGGAAATAAGTTTACTTGTGACTTAATTTTGTTACACGATTAAAAGCATACACCTGCAGTGCACCCGTCCCCCTGCTGTACTTTGTTCCTTTCATGATGAAAATGATTCTGTGAAAATGCTGAATGCTTCCAAATTAGCTGTTCTATTCTCTGTAGATTGTCTTTATCACATTGGTGATTGTATATTTGTAAGGGGCCATCTCACTCCGATTTATGTCTTTGAATGATATTTGTGCACATCATTATCGTGACCATGTAATGATCTGTAGAGTGTACATTTTCCGTGAAATGAAAAGGGTGCAGGCTGTTGTCACGTCTTTTCCTTATGTCAGAACTCAAGGCGATGTTATAGGGCCTACCTACTTGCCCACTAACAGACGTACGTTTAGTCTTTTCTCACGTGCGCTCAGTAACAGACTACAAACCACAGAGATTGTTAATACCTAGTTGTCAAGATGACAATGTTAATTTTGAGTGATAGATGCACACACTCTTTTATTCAGACAGACATATTCAGACAGGGAGCCCATGCTCTTAAGTATTGTTGTGAAAGAAACATTTTGTGACAAGATAATGGTGTTAAAACATAATATCTCAGTTTTGCAACAGTTTAGGTTCCTCTAAAACTAAAACTTGCATGCTAGTGTGACAGTGTGGCATGTACAATGCTGGTGTCCAATTTGCAACTTCACAAAAACATAATGTAAGAAAACACTTTTGCATGTTCTGTGCTTGTACAAAACACTTCTGCATGTTCTGTGCATGTACATTGTATATGCATAAGGTAGTTTAATGCAAACTGAAAGTATTCAAACACATATACAATGGTACCTGCTGTACTCAACCACTCTGGTGAGCAGCCGAATTCCTTTTTGTGGTCACTAGGCTCGGACATAGGAGTCATTTTTTTGTAAAATTTACCTGTGGTGACAGGCCATTTTTTCTTGGCAGAAGGGGTGGACACATACAGCATTCAAAACGGTATATTATCCCATCGTTCAGCATTTGCCATCTCATATCAAGTTTTGCTGCTTAACAGACTCCAGTGGTTTTCCTAAGACTACCTTGCCCCTCCGCAATCTGTTTGTACACTGCCAGTTGAAAAATGATTAGCGGTCCTACTAGATGAAGTGCAGTGAAGGGCATCTTTTGAGTCCTATTACATTGAAGTTCACCAGGTATGGGCACATCAGTCCGTTGTCTAGTCAGCAGTTAACTGCATTATTTTCTAAAATGCCCTCATGCAACATGTGCATTCATGTACAAAGCTGCATTTGATGTTGAGCCCCACAGCTAATTTGTGAAATTTGTACCTGGTCGTGGACATGTTGATACACTGCATGGGGATCTCAATTTTTTATTCATCATGAGTGATAATTTGAAACAACTTTCAATTTTAATGACATATCTTTTCCCTTGCAATTAAAACTGGTCTCATCAAACAAAAATAAAAATATAATGAAAAAAAAAAAAGAAAAGAAAATTTACGGTGCTGCCCAGTGTAACCAAGTGCTTGCCATTGCAAGATATTTTAATGGTTGCTTGTGTTTAAAAATCATGGACATTTAGTTTTTCTTTCTTTTGCTTACAGCCATTTAGGCTACTAGTGATAAGTTTTCCTTTGGTTTGCTCATAGCCATTTATGCCATTTATTAAGTATTCCTACTCTTTGTTTTTGTTCATTCACTCTGGCAGACCCCACAATATTTCTTCTATTTTCAGATCATAAAATCCAGTTGGAACAAGCTACAAGACGGCAGAATAACTGCTACCTTTTCCTCTACACATCATTCTTATTCCTTGCCCTCTTTTTTTTTTTTTTTTTTTTTTTTTTTTTTTTTTTTTTTTTTTTTTTTTTTTTTAAATTTTTATAAACTGTGAATCTCTGAATCATAATGTGAATTGATGTACTTAAGTTTAGTTATCTGATATCAACATTCTAATGAATTCCAAAAATTATTTAATGTTTTTTTCTGACAAATTCTTGAAAATTATAAACAAAAAATATTCTTGACAAACATTGCACTGGCACTGCATCTTTTTGATGATGCAAACAAAATTTTCACGGAGGCAATTAGCTTTCAATCTATTGAAATATATTGTAAATTGTATATTGTATTGGTTGATTGATTTAAATGTATATGTTCAAGTGTCGGCCTCCCTTGCATTTTAATTAAATAAAACTAAACTTTCATACTTCAAATATATTACAGACTTGCTTGAAATATATCTTTGTCTGGCATCCTTTCCTCGTTGGATGACGTGTGGTGGGTAAAAGACAGCGAAAGATGAAAAGTGATACATGTTGTAACTTGTGCATGTCAATATGCAAATCTGCCAGAGTAGTAAATGGAGAAGTATGTTGATTTTCTTTACAAATTCATTATAATATCTAAAGCCTGCTGTGCTATAATTCTGCGGTTAATTTCACAATCTTTTGACATGGCGGTGGGGAGTCTCAAGTATTCTTATGTACATGTACTTTTTATTTCAATCCCATTAAATTGATTTAATTTGCTACATCCCAATGGGAGCCCCATGGCACGCAGAAATATTGATCGGCTCTCGCTTTGCATCCCCTAAGCTGGAGCCTTATTTGTGTTGCGGTGAAATTGCGATCGTTTAAACACTCCTTCGGCTACTAGAATACAACAGATTCTCTCATTCTCTGTGGACAGTGCTCTGATATGCCTTCTATATTAAACTTTGGTCTTTCTTTCTTGCAATCGAAAGAGTTCGACACAACAATCACCAGATTCGTCCTCGTGCAAACAGATGATCGTACATCTCCATTTGTATACCGGGATGTGCAAACAACCTCTCATAAAAAGATGTACCCAAAAAATTAACCAAAGTCAATATTATCACGCACTTTCTTTCGTTACGGCCCATGTAAACACAAGCGGAACGTCGACCAACACGTGGAGCGATGTGCGCACGCATATAATTCTGACTGCATACGCCACGCCCACGGGTGATCGCTTGATCTTGGGAAAGTTCCTTCGTCTCCGGTGGCAGGGTTGTACTGGCATCAAGGTTGGATAATTACGCACTTATGTTAGAGCACTTGTGTACACACAGATAAGAAAAAGCCTCTTATTAAAAGATTTCCCCCAAAAATTAACAAACGACTTGCAGCTAATTCACGACACAGAGGCGCGTTTTTTCGGGTGAAACGATCCTCTAATGAGCACCAAGTGGATATTTTCAGACTTCTGAGAGCGGCCCTTGACCCATATATCAACTTCGCATCAAGTTTTCAACTAAATTGAATTAATTGAGGACTTACAAATGTTTCTTTTCAGGCTGTTCAGAACTGCAACCTCAACAATTGGGCCTTAAACCTCAAATTCCCGTTCAGAAACTTGAATATCCCCATTTTTTTTTTTTTTTTTTTGGCATTGCCAAGCAACAGGTAAACAAAGATGGCCGCCAAAACTGGTTGTAATATCTGTGGCGAAAACAAACAAACAAACAAACAAAAAATTGACATTTTGCATCTGCTGATTGGCTATTGTTTTTATGGGGAACAAATTGCGCACTAATAGTCAGTCGTTTTACATCATGACTTAGTTCATAATAAAAGTGACAATTATGCAAAAGCAAACCACTTGCAGAAATATTTTGTCTTCCTTTCAATGACAGTAACTTCGAGAACATTGGTACCCAATCAGATCACAAATATTGGGTGTAATACTAAAAAGATATGGCATCATATTTCGTCACAGAATATTATGCATCAACTAGATCATAGCCAACATGGCATCACTAATTCATATAACATCATACTGTTTTATTATTATTATTATTATTATTATTATTATTATTATTATTATTATTATTATTGTTACTAGTAGTAGTAGTAGTAGTAGTAGAGGTAGTAGTAGTAGTAGTAGTAGTAGTAGTAGTAGTAGTAGTAGTAGTAGTAGTAGTAGTAGTAGTAGTAGTAGTAGTAGTAGTAGTAGAATTGGTAATAAAAACTGATTAGTCGTTCCATATACATTTCGATCATCGTCACCACGCATGCATATTGTATTTTGTACCGCAACATATTATGAATGTTTTTATTGTGTACGAAATGGTCTTATTGGAATAGAAATCGGATTGCAATGGCTCAGAGTCATAAAAACTACATCAATAAAAAGCACACAGGAATCATTAATGTCAATATCCAAATCGCCATACCACTTGGCCTTAGGTGCAGCAAAAATCTTGCCATCTGATCACATTTGTTTTTGTATGTATTTAAATAATAGTATATTAGCTTCTATACAATGCAGCATACTGCATACTAATATTACAGGCAATCTTATAAACGGATGGCATTTAAGCAAACCGGAATACGTGTTGCGTGCGGACGATGCACTGTTTATCGACATTGTTTGCACGGCCCATAAATGGGAGTGCCTAAGGGAAGATTTCCACATTGCATCAATATTGTATGCCCAGTTGATGATATATTCTCTTATAGATGGACCAGCACGGACCGATCCTGTTTCATACCCAGATCTAGGGTAAAATAGGCAATAACAGGTTAAGTTAGTTGGCCACTGTGATGTATAAGTTCAATTACAACTGTATGTGGCAATGTCTTGAATCCAATAAACAGATAACGCCTGTTTACATAGCTACCACATTCACGCCTCATCTACACAGCTGCCAAGACCAGCGGGCGGCGGGTCTGTCATTGCTTTCAGTTATGTACCACTATTTGTGACGTCTGCGGCGAACACCCGATAATCAGGTGTACAAAATTCGATCTGATTGTGCCTTCTTCGTTCAAAGGGATCCAGAATATAGGTCAGTCACAGGAAAATATTTATCATTCTTACATAATGGATACGATCTGAAATGAAGGATATCATAAACACGTGTACTGGTGACGATGTACACCGAAACATAAATTGCTTCCCTCCAAGAGTAACAAATTGGTATTTGATCATCCATAAACTACAAAGATAGGAAGGGGAAATTAATTTTTTTTTCAGATTTTTTTTATGCCATAAGTGTAGGCCTTACCTATTTCCTTCAATGCTACAATTTGAAACACCACAGGATCTGGTCCATTCTGACGCAAATCGCAATTTATTGTATCCATACTTGTTCTTGTTAAACGAAATATTTTACCATTATTATTTTTATAGGAAATATCTCTTTTGCAACGAATTAGCATTAACTAGACGGCAAGGTGGGGTCATTTGGCCACAGACTACAGTTATAAATCCTTCTATTTTTCATATTAGCATTTTTGGTCTAAAAAATCAGCATTTTGGAATTTTGAAATTCCGTGAACGGCATTTAACACATAAAAAAGTCGGCAAAATATGAACGGATTTTTGTCATACAATTCCAGCTCGTTAATTTGTGATAATTGAAATACGAAACAACACCTGGATGTCAGCTTTATACAGGTGTATGGACTGTGCTCCTGCCAGAGTCACATCATTGTCCTTCCCGACCATAAAGTTCCCACCTGGCCTGGAAGACAGTGCACCTATATGACCATCAATGAAGCAACTCTGCGATGCAGCAAACCTGACTTAGCTAACTTTATTTAAACAGAAGCTACAGCATGCTGAAAACACAGTATTTTCACAATTACGGACTATCTCCGTTGGGATGTGCAACCAGCCAATCACAACTGTGGTCTGTAACCTATTGGACTTATCAAAATTTTTAAAACTTGTTTAACTGAAGCCACAACTTGTTTTCTGCAGAGGATTTGCATTAACTTTACCAAACTTCAATATTAAGGAAAACATGAACTTTTTTGAAAGCAACCCTTAAATCTGAAAAATCAGTTTTTATGACAAATAAAATAATTAATTAAAATTTTGAGGATAATTATATTATTGCATCCAATCAATTCTTTTCTGTCCAATATGAATACGATACACAATGGGCTATGATGCAAGCCCATAATCACTTGCCTGCATGTCCTGGCCTTACAATGAGAGATCAAATGACAATGTCCCACCCCTTAATTTTAACCCCAAATTTGAATATATTGCTTAAATTTCATGAATTTTTGCGTGAAATTGGCGATTTTTTTACTATTTGTGGATAGATTCGTAAAATTTGTCTACAAAAAATATGACATCTATCACTGCTGAGGCATTAAGGGCTGATGGGGGGGAGTATCAATTACACCAAGTCAGCATCTAATACCAGTCATTATGGCAGTATTTTCCTGATATAATCTGAATTATGGCAGACAATGGAACAGTTTCAGTGTTTAAACATTATTAGCCCATCAAAGTGCACAGTTTAAGACCAGTAGGTCACAGATTAGAGTAGCAGTATTCAGCAAATTATGTTTTTTGTTACTAAAATTATGGAATGTACTGACTTCCCATTTTTAACTTGCTTCATGGACGATAATAGAAAAACAACATGACCATGTGAGTCCCAATACATACAGAGTTAGCCCTAATGGTATTACGCTACAAATTCTACCTACAAAAAATGACAATAAACCAGGTTACAGTCTGTACCCTCTTAAATAACTTATAAACCCAAACATATCATATGTCAATTTGTTCCTTACAATATTCTGAATCATCTGAGAACAAGAAACTATGGTCATCATTGGGAAAATTTTAAGATATTACCAGTTGCTACAGCCACAGTTCTGACAGCAGTCATGCCGGGTCGCGTGGCGAATCTGTGTGCTCAGGTTGTAGCCTTGCGCATTCAGTCAAAACACTGAGTATAATAAAAACTGACCTGTCAATAAAATCTACACACTGTACCTGTCAGATTTGGAAAGTTATATCTTCCTGTTGTCAGAATTATGTAAGAGACAGCCCCTTGTACCTGTAATAGTCATTTTTAATATGCACTTTGTAATCCTTCTACCCGGAAGTGGCCTGAATTACTCACGTAGTACCTAATAGGCCACAGACTACAGTTATAAATCCTTCTATTTTTCATATTAGCATTTTTTAGTCTCAAAAATCAGCATTTTGGTATTTTGAAATTCCGTGAACGGCATTTAACAGAGAAAAATGTCGGAAAAATATGGACGGATTTTTGTCATATTATTCCCAGCTCGTTAATTTGTGAAAATTGAAATACGAAACAACACCTGGATGTCAGCTTTATACAGGTGTATGGACTGTGCTCTTGCCAGGGTCACATCATTGTCCTTCCCCACCATAAAGTTCCCACCTGGCCTGGAAGACAGTGCACCTATATGACCATCAATGAAGCAACTCTGCGATGCAGCAAACCTGACTTAGCTAACTTTATTTAAACAGAAGCTACAGCATGCTGAAAACACAGTATTTTCATAATTACGGACTATCTCCGTTGGGATGTGCAACCAGCCAATCACAACTGTGGTCTGTAACCATTTGGCTGTAACACGGCTGACGTCCTTGCAATACTGGTAACGGTAGGGTTCTGCTCAGCGTCGTCTCGTGTGTGTAAGGCTGGGTGATCTTTTCCTCTGCTGCTTCAGATTTTTTAATTCGTATTCATCCTCATCAGACCAGATACATGGAAAACTAAATTTAGACTCTTCGGAACCACTAAGCTCTGCGGTATCTGACAGGACTTTTTGGCAAAAAGGCACCCTGCCTTATGACACATAAAATATCACAGCCAGTGGGTTGCGTTTGTGACGCCATTAACACATTCCCACTTCAGGCCACGGTCGCAGAAAATTCTGGCGCTTTCATGTCGCAAATCTGGCGCACTTTTGGAGCTAAGACACATTATTCAAACATGATTTTTTTATATTTGGTTTTCAGAGGTTACCAGGTATCATTTCTAACAACCTTTACCATCATCTATCTAATTTGTTGTAACCATTTAATCAAGCTGACCCTGAAGACCCTTCCATAGCTAATTTGCTAAAAAACAAAATAGCTAAATCATACTATAAGTGTATATGATGGGGCAGTCATAGAGTCGAGCTAAAACAGGCCAGGCCGCGCAGCAGCCCTGGTGGAGAGTGAGAAGAGGATCTTTTGGAGTCGAACGGGTCAGGCTGCATTCATTCGGATGCACTGCGGGTCCAAAAAAAAAAAAACCACAAAAACATGCAGGTATACTTTGATAACGTGTGGCAACAGGTCTACGGTCGGGCAACGTAGTGTCGGGGGATCATGGATTGCGCTGGCAGCTGTCGTACCGATATCAGAGACACATTCAGCAGAGGAACAAAGTGGAATTGCATGTTGCATTATACATTTTATTTACCGAGTCGAGTGACATTCGATCAGGAAACAAGTACTCTTTGATAACACAGGTTGAAGCATGATGCAGCCATGGCAAGGACAGGTAGGCCTACTGCCATAACTGTGTTGTGAAAAGTAGTGCTGAAGCTTTGGACAATATGCCAATATATTGCCAATTTAGATGCCCAGTTAGCCCATGAGATGTTTGTCCATTAAAATTGGAATAACGTCTCCTAAGTAGACCATATGAAATGCAGATAAAATTTATGTGTTACGGAGTATATCGATAATTATGAAAAGAACATAATAGTCTATTTCAAACTATCGTATTCAGGGCTCGACAATTTTTTTAAAAATCACTTGTCCGCAGGGCAAATAAATTTCAAAATCCACTTGCCCGCATACAAAATCCACTTGTCCTGATAAAACTTCTAGAAACACCGTTTTTTTCAAACACAATGCTACGGCCTACACAAACCATTTACCCTACAATATATTTGCCGCAAATTGTCGCTTGCAAATTCGCACAAAAAAAGTCAAATTTTACGATTCAAGCTGCAACTGTTCGACAGTGAAACTGGCAAAACATTAAAAATACAAATTAAAAAAGTAACTTATTTCCATGGGGTGACTAACGATGAAAAATACATTGTAATTTCTGGGACGATAGGAGTCCATATCCCGGTTAAACTTAAATAACGATTAAAATAGTTGAATTGGTTTCAGGATCCTTTCTCGCTGCCTCTGATGCCGTGATGAGATGCATATCGTTTGCGTACCTACCATGAACGCTATCGGTACATCGTAGTAAATTTGCGTATACAGTATTGGCAAGTTCCTCGCAATAAACGGTGTTCTTAAATCAAATTCAAACGAAAATTTTAATATTTCAAATCAGAAATCGTGCGTGCGCACACCGTCAACATCTTTCATGCAACTGTACACAAACAGCTGCTTTGGCCATGTGGCCTGACGCACAACACATCACCCGATTGGTCAATTGAGTCACATGCAAAAATGAGCCAATTGCGGCTCGTGCTGTAGTGTTTTCATCATGGCTTCCGCCCAGTGAACATGTGTGAATATGCCGTAATTTACGGAGGGGACACACAAACGGGAAGCTTTTTTTTTAATTGCAGCATGCGAAAATAAAGATTCCAGTGTTTATAGCAAAAATTATTTGGAGTCACAGGCAAATACGCAAAGGTAGGGGGATAGAGAAAAATGTCGAATGCGTGACAGATCAGTCAGCATGATGCTCCGTTCACCGTAGATTACTCCACGCAGTCACTTGCCTGTGACTGGCAGATGTGTGTTTTGTTTGGCCGGGAAGTCAACTTGCGGCACCATTACATGATCTCTCCAACACTTTTAGAGCCCACCGATAAATTGTCTTTGATGCTAATTTGCTCAAGAATTCGCCATGCAAGTTTTAATTTTTTTTTATGTTCCTTTGTCATCGTTCGGGCAGATAAGACTGACGGTGAGGTGCTGTGACCTTGCCCCGATACGGGCGAAAGCCAATACGCCGCAATGCATGACTGCTGGTACCTTTGATCTCGTCGTCTCGTAATCATAATGAGCAGGCTGTTTATAAACCAATTATATACGTTCTATTGTTTTACTGTGCCTATCATCGCAATGTTATTACAAGGCAAGGTGTAGCGTCCCTTCAAGGTGTCGCGTGGGTTAGCTTGGCATTGCGAGTGAATGATCGCGAGAGCCGGGAACAAAAAATCCCCAAACTTTAATAAAATGTACATGTGGTAAAAGATTTTTTTCACTTGTCCGTAGGGCTAGTGCTTGAAAATATCGACTAGTCCGAGCCCAACTTCAGGCCGCCCGGGGCTATCGGACATGCGAATATCCGTAGAATACTATTCTACTCGCAGCGTTATGCAATGAATCTATTATGCAACACGAGTACGTTAGCTTGCAAATATATCTGTCATTGCTAATGTTTGGCTGTGTAATGGAACATAGATTTAGATTTGGCCCTCGGTTGGAGGTCGCTTAGACTTTGTATCACGGCTGCCAGTGTAGTTCATGGCCCTGCGACACTACGTTGCCCGGCTGTAGACCTACTGCAACACCTGTTGTCAAAGTGGACCTGCATGTTTCAGTTGGCTGTTGCTTGGTGTGTTCTCTCATTGGTACCCCTTGTCGAGTTATTTGCCAGCTATGTGATCCATATGGTCGACCCCAGCCTTTTGACACCTATGTGAACTCATGTAGTTTGTTCCATTCTATTGCCATCTATGTCGCCAGTCTGTTATCAGCTGTGCCACGCCCTGTGGTTGTCGGAAGCCTCTTGCAGGCGTCTGTCGCCAGCCTGTTGCCAGCTGCAAAGCGTATAGAGAAATTTTCCCCAGCCCTGTTGACAGTCATGCGTTATACCCACTCTATCAAATATTTTTCCTGCTGCTTCAATTAATTAGGTCAACTGTTTTTTATCTTGTGGTAAACATTCAATGTGCATACATATGTTGCAATAGAGCACTTCAGAATTAAGAAATGGAGCTGGCTATTGCTTGTGTTTCACTGGTCAAGTCTTTTATCAGTGATTTCGGGTGATGTTATTAAATAGTATTCAGTTTCAAGAGAATGTCATTTTAGTATTTAATACTAAAATGACATTCTCTTGAGACTGAGTCCCACATTCCCATGTTGTGACCTAGAATTAATTATGAGGCCTACCTCAACTGCTAGAAGTAAAATGTTTGAAAGAATAAAAATTAAGAATTCATTAAAGATATATAATGTTCAGTACCGATATGTGACAAACCCTGCCTTAGCATTATCATGGATCTATTAGATCATCTTTTGCATTACAAATTCATTAGCAAACATCGCTTCTCACTAAAATATTACTGAAACTACCCCCCCCCCCAAAAAAAAATGACACATAGTACAAAATTCTGTCCAGCATGGCTGCCAGTTTCTTTCCTGAAAGAACAAAGGATGCTGGGAAGTCAGTTACCAGTTCCTTTAAATGATATAATGGTATTTTTTCCTTTTTTTCTTTTCTTTTCTTTCTTTCTTTCTTTCTTTCTTTCTTTCTTTCTTTCTTTCTTTCTTTCTTTCTTTCTTTCTTTCTTTCTTTCTCTCATTCATTCATTTATTCATTTATTTATTTTGATTTCCGGATGTCGCCAGCCACTTACCAGCCACCTGTTTTTTTTATATTTTTTCTAAGTTCAGATGTAGCCAGCCAGTTACCAGCTAGCGTTTTGGAAAAAAAACCAAAAACATGGAGTTTATATGTCGCCAGTCGGTGCCAGCCAATAGTATCTTATAATTTGCAAAGTCCAACTGTGACCAGCCTGGTGCCATCCAATGCTTTTGTTGAATTTTTAAAGTCCAAATGGGGCCAGCCTGGTGTCAGGCATTGTTTAGCTTTCAATTTTCTTTTTGCTCTCATGCTGCTGATCATTCCAATAAAATTCTTCTCACCTGTCCTTAAAACTTGACAACAAATTAGTGTAACTGATTAAACAATGGGTTTGTTTCATGAGATGCATCTGGTCATGATACGAAGCATGACAATGCAACTTTTGTTAAGTTTGTTGTGATTTTTCGCTTCTGTTTCTTTGTTTGTGTTCCGTCTCAGAAGCAACACTTGAAACCTTGGCTGTGAATTCGATTGGCCCCCCCTTGGCTGTCATCGGGATTAACTCTTTCACTGCTGTATTTCTGCCCAGGTTAACCTCTAAACGCTTAATTTCTAAACATATTTTCTAACCATTTTGACTGGTTTGAAACCAAATTTTGTATACAAAAACCTTCTAATGATATTTACGCCAACCTGTCAGCACTAGCAATGTACATCATGTTATTTGTTTTTGTTTTTGTTTTTTGTGCTAGGTCAGTTTCAAGATCACAAGGTCACTTTCTAGGTCATGGGCCACACCATTTGGCAGGTATCTTGGAATCAGAGACATGAAAAAAAAACAAAACGCAAGAGATGTATCTGATGCTGCAATTTATTCTAAATATATATATATATATATATATATATATATATATATATATATATATATATATATATATATATATATATATATATATATATATATATATATATATTTATTTATATATATATATATTTATATATAAATATATCTTTTTTGCTTCTTTGAATCAGTCATATATATTTATTGTAAATACAATGAATATAGGCAGACAATATTTTGTAAACATTGCTTTTCGTTTGTGCTACGAAGGACTTATGCCAACCGTGTCGCTTTATACAGGCAAGCTGCAGGTTACAAACTTTTCCCTTGAACAAACCAACAATTCTTTGCTACAAAATGCTTAAACACAAATAATTATACATCTTATAAGAACTACTTGCATACATCATGCACTTTTTAGTAGGGTCCGTTTTAGCATCAGAAGTCAGATGGACATTTTTGAAAGGATGAATGTCACATAATTTTGCAGCCATCTTAGAATTGGACTACAGTTGCATCACGCGGCCTGTGGACAATTCGACTACAGTCGCTTCCTGCGGTGAAAGGTTTAATGAAGGATAAGTGACAGCAAATTGAAACAAACTTGTAAGATGATCATTTGGAGTCTGAGCAATACTTTGGTCTTGTGTAACCTATCCGTCCAGGGTTCCATGGAGTCTGCTTTGCAGGCAAGCTAACTATCTTTTGCTGTTAACAGTTAACATTGCACAGTCCATAAAGGGTTGATTTTTTCGGCTCGCTTGCAGCTGTTTATTCGGATTAAATATTTTTCTCACATATCGTTTAACTGCCCCTAAAACTCGACAACAAATTTTATAATGATATGAACCATGACCGTGCAACTTTTGTCACGTATGTTGTGTTTTTTGTTCTTGTTTGGTTGTGTCTTCGTTTGTCAATGTTCTTCCCCAATGTAAATCAAATGACTCAGATCCTGCCAGAAGCCAGTTTAGTAACGTTTTGAGTTCATATTTGAATATTAGCATTACTGCCTTCCCACTAATGCCAATGTTACATATTTTCTATCATGTTGAAAACAATGACCTATATCAATACTTAAATGCTAGCCGTATCGTACAGATACCATAGAAAATTAAATACACTTTGTAATGAAGACGTTTTGCTACTATTGTGGAGTGTAGATTTAATCATACCAGAAAATAGGCCCAGCAGTTCTTGCAATTGGTTATAGACTACATGTGATATGCACATTACAAACTGGGCGTCTCTGTTGAAACTCTTTGTGAAATACTTTGTTTCCAAAATAGCAGTGTCATAATGCAGCTGCTTTAAATGCAAAATATGCATCAGTGTGCAAGATTTTGTGACTACTTAATTTTATCTTTTGACATCATTATGTTTAAATGTTCACCTTTCAGACATTTTAGGCTAGTTTGTTTTCTGTTATGTAAACCCCCAGGGGCTACAGGTAGCAAGAAGCGGCCTACGACAGCTACAAGCTTGCCTAATTGTACTTGATATCTGGTTAATATTTTCATTGCATTATCTTGACAAAAATACAAAAGACTTTTATTCTTTTCTGACTTGCCCTATGATTCTACTGTTAACATCCAAAGACTATTAGAAAGTTTAGCCACAATAATTTACAGTTTTTAGACTTGTCTGTTTTGCTATTTAACTTTATCTTTTGGCATCTTTCTGTTTTAATATTCACTTCCATACATTTAAGGCTTACATGTTTTCTGTTAGGTATACCCCCAGGGGCTACAGGTAGCAAGAAGCGGCCTGGAACAGTTACATGTTTGCATAATTGTACTTAAAATTCTGTTAAGAAAAATTGTTTTGATTGCATGTTTTTGGCATAAATGCTAATGACTTCCATTCTTTTTCGATATGTTTTGTTTCCACTTCAGTTAAACATTGGCGGATGGTTTAACTAGGATAAGCTGTCCAGCTAGAATGGGTACATATTGGTTCAGGGGTAAGTCAAATTGTTCTTATATGAACCTGTAGGCCTACTATGAAAATTTGGTAATTATGGTTTGTTTGACAGGTATTCCTCTTTGATATGAAGCTCTGCATTTATAAGCAAAACCTCACATATTTAGCTAATTCATCAATTGTCACGTTCATATTTATTTATTATTTTGTGGGTTGTCTTTGCTGAATATTTAGCTTAGACAAGGAGCCGCTACTCAGAGCTCGAGAGACATGTACGGGTAAAAGTCTCCAAAACATGTTGAGTAGCTACCGGCTGAAGACCCTTTAATTTATTTGGGCTAATACAGCCTATGTCAAAATCTTACAGAGGAACGTGTGCAATATGGACAATAGAACGTCTATGTATATAAATTAGACAGGGACATGTTAGCTTATGGAGAGTAAAGAGTCCGAACTGCAGAATAGGGGAATGACTACTAGGAAGTGGCTTTGGACAAAAAGACACAAATGCAATGTTGAAAACAATGACCTATATCAACACTTCAAAAAGGTAGCCATATCTCACAGATACATTAAAGTATTGACCAGACTTTGTAATGTAACACAAAATGATATTTTTTACACAGATTAAAGACATGTATATTGTCCAAAATACCAAAGGATTTCTTAGAGATTAGATACCCTTAGAGACCGAATTAAATGAAGCAAGAGCGCATTCCCACAGAAAAAGAGACAAATAATAGACAAAATTGCTGATTTTATGTTGGATATAGCTACTCCCACGCTACATATAAGTGCACTTCTAGTGACAGCCTGGACATGTGCATGTAATATTAGCTATAAAGAAGACTACATGTAGTAGGAAGTTGGTAGAAAATAGAAAAAAAATCTAAAATCTATACTGTTCTTCTTTTGTTTGAAGTTAATTTCCACGTTTCAGTTACATGCTACGAATTTATAGGTGCATATAGAATACCAGTCAAAATTTGATTCGCACTATGTGCTATACGGACAGCCCTCTCTTGCCATTCTATAATTGCTAAGTTCTGCATGACTGCTCAACAGGTCATTAACATTTTTATGCTTCAGATATTACAAAATCTGAGTTTGGGCGTGTTTTCAAAATCGTATGTATCATTTTGGCCTAAAATAGAAACATTCTGGTAAAAGGAATCAGAAAGAAATACCAATGCTTGAATACGTAAACAGAACCCAAGAGAAAACACGCTGCCATCCTGAGACAGACTGCGTATTTTTATTTTGCCCGCTGGACATGATGGCTTTCACAAAGGTCTGTGACCTCATTTGACAGTATACACTTCCAAATATTGCCTTTGTGAAAGAGGGATTTATCTCAGCTGACAGTGTGTCAAAACTCAGTTGACCTGCTTGCAATTTATAGCAATTGTGAAAAGGTCAACTTCCGAAAAAAAAAAGTTCCACATCTAGGCGCTACTAAGAGGGTTTCTGCCACATGTCTTAGCCAATATTATTGAAAGTAAAGTGAAAAAGTGACTTGCAGTTGACCAAATTACACAGCAGCCCACCTGCAGGTAAGGTTCTATACATAAGGGGGATTTTTCGCGCAACGGATGCAGAACCCGTTTTTTTTGTTTGTTTGTTTGTTTTTTTTTTAACAGGTGCTGGTGATTGGCATTCAGTTGGATATTATTTTTTTTTACTTCTGAAATGAGTGTCCATGAATTGCTATTTTTCAACAACAACAACAACAACAACAACAACAACAACAAAAAAGCGCACACAGACACACACACACACACACACACACACACATGCGTCATTGAGTTTTCTTTAGCTTTTTGTAAAACACGCTGCAGGAGTGAACTTTCACCCCTGAATTGGCAGATTAAATTGTCGAGGTTAAATGGAACACATTGGTGTTTCAATATCTCCATGTCACTATATCGTCCATTAGACTTTGGAGTAAACAACTATAACACAAAAACAGCAAGAGTTCGCATATGTATCGTCATGGTTGTTCTGCTGACTCAAAATCCCGTACACTCACGCATTTTACAAACGAAAACAGAAATAAAAAAAAATAAAATAAAACAAACAAACAAACAAATGCTCATCTTTATGTATGCGTCATTGTTTATGACATGCTCAGGGCATAGTGCGCACAAATCGTACACACAGAAATAAAAGTGTTGCTTGAAAAATGACTACTGTCAGAAATGTAAAAATATAAATCTGCGAAATATTTTAAGAAAATGTATCTTATAATGTGTATTCACATCCCCAGAATTGCCCCTTGTGTGAACAGAAGAATTGACACTCAACAATACTGCCGGTGAAGACAGAATAGCACTTTTGCAGAATACCTCAAGCGTAAAGAGGGAACGTATGTCAAATTAAATTAAAATTATAATACTAATATAACTTGTAATTTTGATTCAAAGAGGGTTGACATTCTCAGGATACATTTCTGTGTGGACAGGACAAGAATGTTTGCACTTTTAACAATATTCCCGGAACTTCTAATCATTAATGCAAGACAAATTATTTTGGCAATAATTTGAAGATTTCGATAAGTTATTGTAAATATGTCGTTTGTTGTATGTCATTGACTTGCCCAGATGAACACCTTCTTCTAAGGTAATTCATCAAATTATCTATAAGTTTTAAGATATAAGTGACATTAAGCATGTCCTTCTTGAAATACATACAAAAGTCCTACATCTGTCTCTAACGCTTTTGATTCATCCTTCCATGCTTTACCGGTTGTGAAGATGTCAGATTCCTTGCATGGACTATGAAATTGTCTGTTAACTCAAAGGCCGTCTAGGCTATAGCTTCATTGCCATGAATATTGCTTAGTGAGAGTGTCGTTCGGTGTTTGTAAATCAAATGATTCAATCTGTCACTGTCTCATGTACGTTATATATACGAGGTAAACATAGATACATTCATGCATATATATATATATATATATATATATATATATATATATATATATATATATATATATATATATATATATATATATATATATATATATATATATATATATGTTATTCAAAGTTTTTACGATGGAACGGCCAGGTTTTGGACGCGCAACCTGGTGCATAAATCGCCTTACCAAAAGAAGAAAACGTATAAACCAATTAACCATACCCCCCCAACACACACACACACACAAGGTTAAGTCGAGTTAGGTATATGTGAATGTCTTGGTCAGTCTGGTTCACAACATATGGACTTTTACGAAGTATTGTATGTGGCATTGTTCAAATATCTGGGACTCAGATATATAAGTGTGACTACCTGTAAACATATTTTGATACATTTTGCATTTTGTTTCATACATACATACATACATACATACATACATACATACATACATACATACATACATACATACATACATACATACATGTATTTTGGATAAAACCTGCCCCCCCAAAAAAAGACATGTGTGTGTGTGTGTGTGTGTGTGCGTTTAAGTGTTTGCAACATCTTCTCTGAAACTATCTGCTGGGTTTACCTACAACTCGATAGAAATGTTTCAAAAACACCACAGTTGTTCGAATGGTCATGCTTCAATGATTTTTGTATCTTGATGATTTTTTTCGCTCTTTTGTGGGGGAGGGGGGGTGATGTGAAAAAACTAAATCTGTGAAAAAAAAAAAAACCTCACCCAATTGCTTCAAAATCACACAAGGACCCTCTAAGAGCACCATATCTGTTAGTTCTTCACCGTATTGAGCAGTAATTGTTCTTCATTTTTGCATGAATTTTAGTATGTATACATCTCTTTTTATCCCTGCCTTCATGGACGAGGATTTTGTCTCCATTTTACATATACGACCACACCAGGACATCGCATATTAAGAGCCTTGGACAAAATGGATGCCAGATGTGAAGACCACTTCGTTTATTTGCAGAAATGGTGAGAATGAGTATTTAAAAACAGGTCTGAAACTGATAGTTGTATGACAGATATGGGATTTAATATCGGTTTAATGGATCATATATCATGTATTTGTAAATTTGTTTGCTGTTTTTGCAATATTTATGATATTCGTTTTGTGCCATGAGTGTGTCAAGACAGCTGACCCGATTTGCTGTTTTTGCAATATTTATGATAGTCCTTTTGTGCCATGAGTGTGTCAAGACAGCTGACCCGATTTCAGTACTTTTACACAAGGACAACGTTGATGACAATGCAGTCAAAGTCAAATCACTCACTCTGCGCCATCAACCAATAACTAAAAAAAGTATCTATGCTGTCTTCGTTGAGTAAACCCAAATTTCATTATATTTATAAAATTAGTAATAAATAATTAGACCTAATGTCAGCTTAACCGTGATGTGTGCAATTCGACATTGCTATTGACACTTTTGGTTATACCCCAGCACACATGCACAGCCTGATATGTTAGCCACTGGCCCCAAGCCCATGTCTCGTAAAGTTAGTAAATTTTGCATGGGAAAAACAAGGGGGATCAGCATAGAACATTGTAATAGGCTGCTCTGAGCGAAATATATACTTTATTTGAATCAATTGGCGAAACGCTTGACAAAATGATAGCAATGAATAGAGTCAGCAACTTCACACACTCTTCTCCACCTTAATGGATGTTTTGAATGATCGCCAGACATCTTTATATTACTCACTCCTAAAACATTAATAATATGAACCAAATTATTTTGCTTACTTTCCGTTTTGTGTAATTTGTCGAAATGATCAACAGAAAGTTGGAATAATGATCTTTTTTACACAGTCACTGTTGTGGGCGATAATATGACACTTCATCAGAGAAAGTAACCATCGGGCTGAGTAACTCCAAAGGTATCGCAGGCTTGTTGAAATTGTGCAATTGTTGACTGACACCTGATAGGAGTTGTTCAAAGGACGTTTTGCAAGGTAGGATTTCTTACTACATTTGCACATAATACATATGGCTGACTGATGAGTGCATCTGCGTATGGTTTGCCATTGGAGATACTGTTGAAACTGCAAGTGTTCCCAGGTGGTGGGAAAATAAAAGCGTGTTTCTTGCTTCACAAGCATAGAACTGCTAATATTGAGGAGCTTTGTAATTGTGTATTGTTTAGTTTAGTTTTTGAACAATTCTGCCACTTGGTATGTAATGGTTGCAATCTGTGAGCATGCTGGTCACACAATCCATTAACCAAGAATAGACCTATGCTAAGCAACTTCAAGGATCAAAAAAAAAAAAAAAAAAGGCCACCAACCTAATAGAAAAACTACCAAGAATTGAATCGGTCTTTAGATGACATTTATTTTTTGAGAAACCTGACAAATATTACAACCTAACTGTACATTCTTGTGTTGTTTAGTTAAGTTTAGTTTTTGAAAAATTCTGCCACTTGGTATGTTATGGTTGCAATTTGTGAGCATGCTGGTCATACAATCCATTAACCAAGAATGGACCTATGCTAAGCAGCTTGAAGGATCAAAAAAAACAAAAAACAAAAAAAAACAAAAAAACAAGAATTGAATTGGTCTTTAGATAACATTTATTTTTTGAGAGACCTGACAAATATTACAACCTAATTGTAAATTCGTGTTTACAAGGGTGATGTCTTGAAGTAGACAATGACTAATGAGCATTGCCTTTACAATGGTCCATTTTCCATCGTGATCCTATTCCCGAACTAAGTGTATGCTCAAATTCGAGCATAGAAAAAAAAAGTTACCTATCACTTTAGAATAATTTTAAGACACTGTTGAATAATATATTTTTACCGATCGCGATACATCCATGAAAACAATTCATCTTTTGTTTTAAACCCAGATTAAAACTTAATTAAAATTTCTCAAAGTTAAGATATACAACTACAATTTTTACTCTTACCCAATAAATAAATTAAAAAAAATCCAAAAGGGGTCCATGTTAACATTGCTAATCACTCTTAAGTCTAAAAATTTAATATAAAGTGTATTGGTTGTCTTTAAATACTAAATATCAAAAGTATTTACTGTACGTGTGTGATAATTTTACCAAAGTCTTCGGTGGCCCAATAGTTTCTGTGTATTTAAGTCCCAGGTAAGAATAACCACTAAGGCAAGCTTCATATGTTGGATTCTTGGCCCCCATGGCTCATGAGTTTGACACTGCAACTTAAAAACTAAAGTCAGTGGCTCTCCTAATTCTATATATATATTCAATTCTTTTAAATTATAGCCAATGACTTTATGTATCTTCTAAATTTGGAACAAGTCATGAAATAATGCTCATTCTTGGACAAATATCAAGTCACAACAGGGACGAAATTTATCTTGAAAGGCCTGGGTTTACTTCAAGAAATAGACACACTAGGGGTAATAAAATTTGGAATACAGGGTCCATTATTAAGGAAACAGTTCTTACCCAAAGACTTATCAAGATACTAGCATTTCTGTATATATATATATATATATATATATATATATATATATATTAGGAATATCATTTTCATTCATACGCTTCATATAACAAATGGGTCTAAGATTTGACTGTTCTCTACTTAAACATTGATTGAAAAAGCTCACAATTTCAAATTTGTGTTTTCCACGTTCATCAATAAACATTTTCAATTTTAATAAAATAAGATATTCCTTAGAGTACTGGTTCATTTATGCAGAACAAAAGGTATTTATTACTTGGCTTGTCAACTATGGAGGGTTACAAAATATTTCATTCTACATGATACTAAAACTTCAAGTAAAGACAAAACTAACTGGTGAGTTGAAAAACAAATCAAATAAAGTTAATTAAAAAAAATCCCACTTAAGGAAAGTCCCAATTTAGAAGTATATTCCCCAATTGGTGGCAGAAAATCTTGCAGATGATTTACTACATGTATGTGTACCTTGAGTTAAAGTTTTCCTGGACAGTTTTTAGCAAACCATTCTTATTCCATGTATATGAGTGTACAGTATTTATAATCATGAAAATCATAAACATTTTATTAATTTTATGTTAGATACGTGTATCAAGATTTTACGCCATCAACACATGAGGACCACGTCTCATATATCAAAACATGAAGACCAGAGTTTCATCATTGAACAAACCATATGATATAAAGTAATGGTGACCTTTGACCCATGAGATCAAAGTCCAATGACCTTTGACATCTGAGGTCAACCTCCCGTTTATTGATTAATCAATGCAAGATATTTCCTGAAAAAAAAACATTAATCTGATTTCTGATTTCATGTCTTCCCAATGGGACCATTCAGGATAGAAATCTGGAAAATCTACTGATAGGAATGCAGTTGTCTGTGTTCCCAATATGGTATTTTCCATTATTCAGAACTTAATTTTTTTATGGATAGTAAGTGTAATACCTGTTATAATTATCTCTTTAATCATACATTGAATAGATTCTTATTCTTGGAATAATGGATTTCCATGGAAATGTTACCGACTTCTGTTTTTAGCCAATACATATACATCCTAATAAATTCAATTCACATTCCTTTCTTTTCTCTTATTAATTTTATATATTATAAAGAAACAGTTTTTCTGTAATTAAAGACGCACACAGGTGTAGCAACACACTTCTGGTACAGCCCTGGGTTTTTCCCCGGCCGACAAACTCCGTGACATACAGAACATACGTCTCCTTTCACCTTGCTCAAACGTCATAAGATTATTATGAAGGGTAAGTTTATCCCATGTTTTATATTTCGGCCTTCACGAAGATCATTCATCCTTGCTCCATAATCTGGGGGAGAAATTCATTATTATTTATTTACATATTTCAAACGCGAAAATATTCAAGAAAGGGTCCAACTGTGTCTGCTACAGAAGCTATTTTAACTCTTCGTAAACCAGCATCTGGAATATGAAAACTGTTACCACGTACTACATAAACACACCTACTTCAACAGTGCAGAGAAACCAAATATGACCCAATGACGCCCACTAAAACCTTTGTTTAGTATTATTCATGTTGTTATTCTTATTTTCATCATCATCGTCATCATTAAGGTTATTTTTTATTATAGGTCCATCTAGTTGGTGCATTGCAGGTGTTCTTGGTGCATTGCGGTTTTGTAGCAGTATTACGTCACACTATGGCCAATGAAACCAAAAGTGAGCATTAGAATATCCAAATTTGAGTGATATGCTGGATGTCTATAGTAGGGGTAGAGGAATCTATATTTGATCAAACTTGGCATGTGGATAGATCAAACCAGTCGAAAAAAAATGTTCAATGACTCTGCGATGCGCTGGAAGTGACCTTGATGGTCACTGTAGTAACCTGGATGGGTCTTTTGGGGATATATACATTTTTGGTCTTTTGACACATTTATAACGAAAAATGAAAAATTGCAAAAGCAGAGAGAACAAATTGTGCCAAAAAATGCTAAGAACATTTAAAAAAACAAAAATAAATGAGCCCAATAATAGTAAAAAAATGTACAGGGGGTTTTGCCAACAGTTTTTTTTTCAATATTTATATAATAGGCATACGCCTGTATATAAAGTAGGTGAGACCCAATGGTTACCCTCATTATTAGGTAATTTTAAACAAATATCCAAAGATCTTATATTATTAAAAAAAAAAAAGTCAATTTGTAATTTTAGTCCATTAACCCATTGTTGGCGGCCATCTTGGATTGAAAAATCAAAACGACGCTCTGGACTTAAATTGATATAATTTTACTAAGATTAAACAAATTCACATGGACTTTTTTTTTACCATCTTCTATTTTTCCTGCATACGATGGTGGACATATTTGAAGTGAGGCAACCGAAAACTGTTCTCATATTTGGGATAAATTCCTTTGCTAGCCAGAATTTTCTAGACAAGATGAAGTTTGGTTATTTGCTAAATTTATTTACATGATAATCCTCAGAATTCATTTTTTTCAAATGAAATGGTCATTTTGACTATATGTATCAATATGTGGGTACAAAATTTACTATAAGAAATTCTTTTATACCTATATTTTGGTGTTCAAGGTCATCTCAAGGTCAAATTAAGGTCAATTTCTATATATCTATGGTATATCTTACTATCTACCAAGTTTCATAAAGATTGACGTTTAAGGTCAAAAGATAATGCAAAAATGTTTTTTCTAAAGAACCCCCCACCTCCCACCTCCCACCCCACCCCCAAAAAATGCTCATTTGGCCCCATAGTGCATGTGGCCACAGCAAGTACAGCCACCAAAGACAAGCCACCCAGTGTGTCCTACTGCTACCGCACCTATCACTAGCCATTGAGAGTATACTTCTATTAAATTTCATATCTCAGCTACATGAGCTATAGAAACAAGCTACATGAGCTACAGAAACAAATATTCGGTATCTCTACCACATGAAGTGGAGAACCAAATTTCTTTCAGTCCCTTGTCTTGTCCATCTAGCACATATATGTCCACAAAACATTACAGGTATAGGACAATGTACAAAGGCACCAATGATTGGCCAGTTTAGCCGTAAATTATGACTGATAAGTTTCTGCACTTTGCGTCACCACATGAAAGAACTTTTTTGGACATCAAATAGTGCCTCGGCTACACATACGAGGTAAGGTTACAGCCCTGCTGCCTTGATACGAATGTATTATGTGAATTGGACTTTCTTCTCAGGTCAACAGTTAACCAAGTCAACCTGTATAGGCATACAAAAAGATGACCTATACACTAAATCACTCTATTATTGGTAGCCCAATGACCAAACCCTTTTTGTCGCTTAATATGGATTTTACAATTTGTCCTAAGCACATTACCATGTAGCAGACTGTGTTTCTGAAAGAACTTAAGATCAGGGATGTCTGGATGCTGTTGCCATTCATTTGCTTAAAATAATTCTCTTTCCCGAGGCAAGCGGTGGACAATGACAAGTGTATATATGAGAAATATGGTTTTAAAACATTCCCTGGTCACATGGTTATCTTCCCGACATTTAGTTAACAATTCTGGATCATTTATCTACTTTCCTACACAATGTGGCTTTTAGTGAATTGACTAAATTGGTTTCTGTTTTACTTTGTCAACATTGTGTTTGTAGCATTATGATGGGTTGTTGTCATGGATATTTCTTTTGTTTCTGTCTTCTGGGAGGACAGCGCACGGCCAGTTACAGGTATGCACCGAATCCACTTACGCATGTAACTTCTGAAAGAACTACCAGCTAAGCTGTAAAGAAAGAAGTTAATCGCATTATTGCCGGTGTAAAACAATTCACATATCTTCGTCAAAAAAGAAATTAACGATACGCGGAATTCCTGAAGGTTGACTCCATACTCGTGGTGCAGAACAAAGACTATGGTGTAAGGTAGTCGGAATATAAAAAATACCGTGGCCACAGCAATGAGCATTTTTGTCAGTGCAGATTCTCTAGCATTATTGGAGGTTTTATTGCACTGCAATTGACCCTCAAGTTGGGTTTTCCGAACCACCTGCAAACGTTTCAGTGCGACAATAAGCAACACAGTAAAGACTCCCACTAATAAAGATGGAATGAGCATCCCACCGACCCGAATAATCACCATGTTCCAAACTTGATACTCTGCTTTCCTTCGATGTGTGCAACCCGAGCCAGGTGGAATATTTGTAACTGTCCAATACGGGAATACTGTTACTGATACACAGGTTAGACCTGTAACCAAAATTAAGATTTTTGTTTTAAATGGTGTTGATAGACGGCCAATTTTCAAAGGGAATGCTACGGTAACGTAGCGTTCTAATGTTACAAACATGGTAAGGTAACACGAGAAAAGTTGACCAAAAAGTGCCGTGCTTTGTATAAGTCCACACAACACAGGCTCAGCATATATTCGGAGATCATGCCAGATGATGTTATTCAGCCAAACAGGGATCAGTGCTATCAAATACGTGTTGTCTGCAATGGCCATGGCAATGAGGTAGTGACCCGTCGTAGTCTTTTTCATAGGAGAGGACATTATGATGACAACAGTAAATGCGTTGAAAAGCGATCCAAATATACAAAGGAAAGGCTTGACAATGTTGTTTATTCGGTAACCAAGGGCGGCCAGCCAAAGCCATTTAGGAGGAGAAAATCGTCCTGGGATCGTAGTGGTAACGTTTGGTGAAAAAGCCATGTTTGAGGTCACATTTATGATTGTCCATGCAATTGAAGAATTCATTTTGCGTATAGTTTACCTGAAGGAGAGGTAAAATAAGAAACAACCATGAATACATTAATTATTTATTCCTGTATTGTCAATAATACTCTCTTTTTCTCTCCAAAGAAAGCAAAGTCTAGTGTAACCACACTCACCAAAAGCCATCGCTAGCAGCTAACGGGCTTGTACTATCTATCGAGAAACTTCGCACGAAAATTTATTTTCGCTGTAAAACACCAGGTTTCCGATGGAAAAGTCTTGTAAAAAATCTTGTTAATTTTCTGAATGTGTAGCTAATACCGAATCCCAAAAATAAGTTAAATGAATCAAGCCTTTACGTGTTAATGCTAAGTGAAACCTTGGACACAAGCTGATGAATAAACTTACACAATGCCTTGACTAAGCATAAAACCATATCTGGCGATGTTTTGCAAATAATTCCAGTGGGAAATGGCCATCTTAATTATTTACCCATTGTCAACAGCAGGGGGCGAAGGCTGGTGGCGCAGACATTTTATGCCGCCAGAAGTTACCTGAAATTCAGGCGGCATCAGGACAGAATACTGATGGGCAAAGGCATAACATAAGCACTCCCCACCACATACTTTTGCACATTACTGGCATCTCTGTCAGATAACATGCAAAAGTACAAATTTATCTTGGCAGAAAAGAGCATAATACGCACATTCTTTTTTACTTTGCAAGTAAGCTGAATTTTAGTTTCTACATAAATAATCTATAGCTGCCAGATTCATTGATATACAATGCATTACTCTTAACTTCGATTACCCACGCATCACCTTGTTTAGTTACTCAAGTAACAGAAAAGTATATGAGGCAGAAGAGGCAGACATTGTGCTTTGTTCTAATTATGTATAAATTCAGTAAACCCTGTTTCACAGGGTTATGACTTACGTAAAGGGTAATTTACAACATTTTAAATTTGTCTATCTATCTATCTATCTATCTATCTATCTATCTATCTATCTATCTATCTATCTATCTATCTATCTATCTATCTATCTATCTATCTATCTATCTATCTATCTGTCTGTCTGTTTGTCTGTCTATCTATCTGTCCATCCATCCATCCATCTATCTGTCTGTCTGTCTGTCTGTCTATCTATTTATCTATCTCTTACTATCTATCTCTCTATATGTGTGTCTGTCCGTCCGTCTGTCTATCTATCTATCTATCTATTTATCTATCTATCTATCTATCTATCTGTGTATCTATCTACCTATCTATTTATCTATCTATCTATGGTGCATCCATTTACGAAGGAAGGAAGGAAACTCGCAGTGACTTAATTTATGCTCATTTGTGGCCATTTCTGATTTTAAATATTGAATTTTCACATGTTTATTACAGACACATAACATAATGATTTTAGAACTTGAGAAAGTCTGCGTGAACAGCCAATATTCAGCTTACCTTGACACATTCAAAATAAGTGGATCATGAAATAAGATGTATAAAGCTTCAGCAGCCTGCACCGGGCTAAGATAATCACAGGTATGCCTAGCTTATCTTCGAACTGGTAATATATGAATATATGTTATTCAGATGCTAAACACTGAAATCGCCGTCTGCAAAGAGAATTATATTAGGTACAAGCATTATGATGCACTCCAGGTAAAAGCAATTTGTCATTTGATATCTTAAAATATTGGACATAGGTTTTGAGATGTAGCTCACGCAAGTGTAATTTTGCATATGGAATCTTTTCAAAGTTATTGTGGATAAGGGCAATTCCATTTCAACTGGTACTTTGTTCTGCTCTTTACCCGAATACTCTGATGTGTCTCTAGGCAATTCCTATGTTCTAGTTATCCAGATCATGCTCTTCAATTTCATGTCGAAGGTCATCAACTTCTATGACAGCCTTAGTAAAACATATATTGATATTTAACTGTATGTTGTATAATACTCAATCGGCAATATGAACATCACTTTCAGCAGTTTTTACATTTTATTGAAACCGTATATTTGATTGGGTTGAATCAATATTTGCTTCCCTCAAACTCTGAAACACAGAACAGTATGAGAGCGACATTGTGAAGGAGAGAGAGAGAGAGAGAGAGAGAGAGAGAGAGAGAGAGAGAGAGAGAGAGAGAGAGAGAGAGAGAGAGAGAGAGAGAGAGAGAGAGAGAGAGAGAGAGAGAGAGAGAGAGAGAGAGAGAAAGAGACTTTAAGAAGCTAAGGGAGAAGCCATTGTTTCCTTCTGGATAATAATAAATAGTCTTCTCAGAACATCTTTTTTGTTTTAGTTTTTTTTGTCTTTTTTTCTTTTTTTTTTTTTCTTTTTTTTTTTTTGTTGTTTCTTTTTTGTTTCATTTTTTGTTTTTTGTTTTTGATTTTTTCTTGTTTTGTTTTTTTTGTTTTTTTGTTTTTTTTTTTTTGTTTTTTTTGTTTTTTGTTTTTGGTTTTAGTTTTTTCTGTATCTTTTCATCCACTTAACTTTGTTTCTATATGAGTTAAGAATAGCATGCAAATGACGACACATATAAACAGATTTCAACGAAATACGGTTCACCCGCAAGCCCTTGGTTGATGGGGCCTAGCATGTATATTCTCCCTTTCCACTGTTTGCACACGATTATACACCAAACTGATAGCAGTCATTTGGATACTACGTATTTATTTCGTGTCCTTTAATATGTACATAACATTGGAGGCATCACCGGGGGGAGGGGGGGGGGGGTACACTGACTAGTGAAGCGCCCAAAAAGTCCATTAAGAAGGCAAACCTTTGTTTTACGATAATGGTCATCTTCGTATTTTGAAGGCATATTCCGGATGATTTAATTTTCCCTTGCCTAATTTTTCAAACCATTTGCATGTGTAAACTGATGCATTGAGAGCAACTGTCATGATTCGATTCAAACATGATGATTTCAGTGAATTAAATTCTACTCCTGGCATTTGTCACGTCCTGTGTACCTGCGGGAAATATCGTGATCTCCCCTTAAAAGAATATATATATATATATATATATATATGTGTGTGTGTGTGTGTGTGTATGTATGTGTATGTTTGTATGTCTGTATGTATGTATGTATGTATGTATGTATGTATGTATGTATGTATGTATGTATGTATGTATGTATGTATGTATATGCATATATAGTTTGAATGCTTTCCTATTTGTAATCAAATTATCCTTGACTCGAGACGGCATTGTATCTCCCAAGACAGCATTATCGTCAGGCAATATACGTTCAGCTATACATACCACGTAACATTGCCTTTGGTCGGAATTGACCTGGATTTGTTTCTTTAGGACTACGGTTTGGATATGGTGATAACACTGTCTAATTTGACCTGACGGATTTGGTTTGTCTCTCACTTGATTTGGTAGCCAGATACACCACATAAACTAACCTTACCGGTAAATTGAATTGGACCTTGAGCATTTTTCAGAATCCAAAATGGCGGCCAATCAGGCTAGAAGATGCACGTTTTCATATAAATTGATTTTTTGTTTGTTTGTTTTTTGTTTTGTTTTGTTTTTGATTTTGTTTGTTTTTAATGGACCCTCACCCGATTTTGATGAACTGTATGTTTTAGTGGTTTGTGATGATGGCGGACTCAACTGGCATATTTGTGAGACTCTCAGAAGTCAAGGTCATGGACATTTTGTAAGGGTATGGGGATTAATGTAAAAAAAAAAGAAATATAATAATGCCACGCATTGCTAGGAAATATTACATTATGATCATTCGTATATTGTTTTGTATTTGCATAGGTCAATTATGCATTAAGTTGGATAGTATGTGATATTGTTAGTAATGGACATAAATGGCACAGATCAAAACTTCAGTAGGAAAAAAAACAGTAGAGGATAATGTTTCAGTACACTCGGTACATGTTTGGAAGAGTTAAGTGTTTGAGCTCCCATCGTGGTCACGTCATATTTGTTCTTGCACTTAAAAGTGTTAATTTGAGTTCTTCAAATTATTGAGTTTTGATCCTTTGGCCCATGTGGTGAGCATCCAATCACATAAACGGGCTGGAACTGGAGGCGATATACTTAGCGCTCCTCCACTTCCTGGACATAGTGGAGAAAACATTTTCGTCATATTCAGCAACAGGACCATTATCACTTACCTCAACCAGTTGGGCAGGTTGTGCTTCCAAGCGTTGATGGAATCAGCCGGATACATCACTTGATGATGTTCCAAACACAGCGTTTGGATCAGTCCAAGGCATGTCCCGGGACTACAAAATGTTCTGGCTACTTAACTCTCCAAAACAGTTCAGCCAACAGGGATGAAATGGTCGCCCCGACCAGGTGTCATTTATGCCGTGTGGGCCAGGTGGGGGTACCCTACTTGTGGATCTATTTGCCCCAAGCGTAAATGCGAAATTTGCAGTTTTTTTGTCACCTGCCCTGGATCCCCAGGCCCTAGCCATGGTTGTGTAGCCATGGACGGGAGCAACCTTTGGGTTTAGACCTTTCCACCTCTGCAGATTCTCCCAAGTGTCCTGATGAAGGTTTGGTCCCATGGCAGTAACTCCATCTTGGTTGCCCACTGGCTTCTGAGGACAGATTGGTCACTGGACCCTCTGGAATTTAGCCACTGCTACTTTTACTGGCATGGCAGAAAATTCTGGTGCTACCATTTGGCAAGTGTGTTCCACAGAAATCCTCAAGTACCGAACCTGCATACTTGGCACCTGTGGTCTTCCAAAACTAGGACAAAGGGGTCTTGGAATCTGTCACAGATATAATTGCTGAGGGGGCGGGGGGGGGGGGGGGGGGGCTTTTCCACTTTTCTCTAGTGGTTTATTTGGCTTGATGGAAGTTTTTATTAGATTGGTGCATTGGTGGGTAAATAGACCCATGGTCTCCCCATATCACGGATCTTCCTACTGTACTAGTGGGAGGTCCTCGATAAGAGTTCAAGAACCACCATCTCCTCAACCCTGGCAAACTACTTCGATATTTGCATTGGGAGGGATCCTTATTTGTCTGCGCTCCCAGTACCCTTCTACATAGACAGACAGTTGGTAGGCAGGTTCTACCATGGTGGGACCTACTGCTGGTCTAAGGTATGTTGAAGAGGTGACCCTTTTAGTGCCTATAGGACCCCATCACCTCCACCCCGTGGTGACCAGTGATTTTTATGAACTAGTTCAGGAATTTTCTCTATCGCAGCTCACAAGATGCTCTACCCATCAGTCTGGCCAAATTATAGACTGGGTGTTTACCAACACACCTGAAATATTTTCAGACGTGTCTGCCTCTGTGAGCCCTGTGGATTCCAACCACTGTTTGCCTGAATTCTCAATAGACGAAAACCATGCCAGAAAAGCCATGATACCAAGATATGTATATAATTTTTAAAAAGCTGACTGGGATGGCCTGTGGGAAAATTTATCCTGTGTGCCCTTCGAGATAGCCCTTATGGATAAGGACATTAATGTCTGCTGGTTGCAGTGGTGTTATTTAGTGTACTGCAGCTGATGCCTTCACACCAAAGATAAAAGTTCGTGATCCATCAGCTCCAGGTTGGATTGACAGTGACGTCATCCATTTATGAATCAAAAAGAACACTGTGCAAAGAAAACAAAAACACAATGGCTCTCAATATATGAAATACAAGCTACGTAAACTGGCAAACCAACTGAAAAAGTTGATCAATGATAAAGACTGTGGATATATTGACAGTATGAGTAGCCACTTGCATGAAAATCCTAAACGTTTCTGGTCCTTCTTTAGAAACAAGTCTAACAAAAACAAAAATCAAAGGTTTTGGCAAAGAGTTTGTATCATTTGATTCAAAGACTGATGCATTTAACAAGTATTTTCACTGTGTTCTCAACCACAATGGCCTGTCTTTACCAACCCCTAATATCCAGCACCATTCTGATCCATGTTTATCCCATGTTACTTTTTCAGCAGAAGAAAATGCTCATATTATCAAAAATTAGATTCCAACAAAGCAATCGGTCCCGATGGTTTATCTGGAAGGATTCTCAGGGAATGTGCCGATGTTCTAGCTCTTCCTCGGAGAACTCTTTTCGATATATCTATGAGCAAAGGTGAACTTCCCGTACAATGGGAGGAGGCAAATGTTACACCTCTATGTAAGAAAGGCCAAAGAGAACCGATTGAAAATCACCGTCCTGTCTCTTTATTATGCGTTGTCAGTAAGGTTATGGAGAGAGCTGTTTTGAACCATATTTATCCTACTCTCAAAAATTCTATGTGTGCCTTACAACATGGCTTTATGAAAGGAAAATCTAGTTCTACTCAAATGGTTGAGTTCATCCACTTACTGGGGGTGTACTTGGACAACGGAAATCAAGTAGACGTCCTCTATTTTGTTTTTGCTAAAGCTTTCGACAGTGTTCCCCATCACCTATTGATACATGAACTTAAAGGCATTGGTGTTTACAATAAGGTATTGGAATGGTTGTCAAATGATTGAATTTTTCGTAAACAGCGTGTACAAGTAGAGGGTGCCAATTCCGAATGGCTTCCAGTTACATCTGGTGTCCCTCAGGGGTCCATACTTGGACCGTTTCTATTCTTTCTTTATGGGAATGATTTACCTAGCATTGTATCACTTTGGACTACCATGTTTTAATTTGCTGACGACTCAAAGTGTTTTATGCTAATAAATTCAGTTAACGATGCTATGATTCTTCAGAATGACATCAAAGAGCTTCATTTATGGAGTAAGAAATGGGGAAAGGACTTCAATGTGTCGAGGTACAATATCCTGAGTGTAAATAGAGTTCAAAACCTTGTTCAATTCAATTCGACATGGGGGACACTGGCCTTAAGCATGTCACTGCTCAGAATGACATAGGATTTGAAGTCGGTTCAACGTTAGAATGGACGTTCCATCTTAACCAAGTTTGTGCCAAAGCAAACCGAGTTATGGGTGGAAAAAAGGACATGCGGTTACAGAGCTCCATCAAATGTCACAAACCAATTGTACTGTTCACTTGTAAGGAGTATTTTTACCAAAAAAACTTGGGGAGACTTGAGTCCATCCAACGTTGGGCTGCACGTTATATTTCAAGAGTACCGCGCAGTGTGCCATACAAAATTCGATTAAAGAGATGCAAGCTTTTACCTCTTTCATACAGGAAGGAAATATCTCCTGGTGTTTTTATTCAAAAGGTTGAACGGCCACCTACAACTTGATCACCCAGCTCTCTTTCCCACACGCTGTCAAACCCGTAACCTCAGATCCTCTACAGATAACCTGAAACTAGAGAATATCCGTTGTAACACAGAAGCTTTCCACCATTCTTATGTAAACAGAGTGAAGCTTCTGTGGAACAACTTGACTCCCCATATAAAAAACTCGGTGTCCCTACCAGTCTTCAAAAAAACCGCCTCTCTGACCAATAGACTTTTCTCAACCACTTTCAATGATGAAAACACTTGTAGCTGGGTGACTAAGTGTAGATGTGTATCATGTAGATCTTGACTTTCTACATACATGCAATATTAGATTTTCGTACCGTACTTTTGATTTTGAAACTTTTATTTAATTGATTGGTATCTATCAGGACTTTCACTTGTTCATTTTTCGTATCATCTACCATCTTATCATTATCCCATCCACCATTAGTAGTTCATCTAGGCGTGTCAACTTGCATAGGTGATGTCACCTGTTTGACACGTCCTCATCAGCATTATTTTATGTTTTATGCTATGTATTTTTTATCCTGTCTAATGACGTACACATGTATTGCTGATGGAAGTTCAATAAATAAATAAATAAATAAATAAATAAATAAATAAATAAATAAATAAATAAATAAATAAATAAATAAATAAATAAATAAATAAATAAATAAAATAAATGAGTATCTTGGGCTGAAGACAATACCTGCAGACAAAGGTATGGTTAGGTACCATATTGAAAAGATAACACGGATGGTGGACTCTGCAAAAGGAACTATACAAACTACCGCAATGAATAGATTCAACAGGGCCCTCACAGCTCGAATGTTGCCGGATAGAGTAGCCGTTCCAGGAGTGGTAAATGTTTCAGATGTTATTGCTGCAAATGGGGGGGGGGGATATCCAGGGTATGGAGAAAGCACAGAATGAAATGGGAAACTAGGTTCACTCCAATGGAATTAGAGCATAGCCGTGTACAGCAACAAAAGCCACCTTAGAGGACTTGCACAAGACTTTCTGGTGTGGTTGTGGGAGGAAAGAATGTTAGCATTAGACGAGGACATAATTATAATTTTAATTACATATTTTTGGGAACGATAGGGAAAGGTGGTAGCGCTTATCATTATTATTATTATTATTATTATTATTATTATTATTATTATTATTATTATTATTATTATTATTATTATTATTATTATTATTATTATTATTATTATTATTATTATTATTATTATTATTATAAAGTGTTATGATCGTTGTGATGGTATTCTGACACCAATAAATTTCAGATATGGGCCTATTTAGTCTGGCGTGAGTCGAGTGTTACATCGAGAACACCGAAGAAATGCTTTGGTTTTCCTGGTACTCTAAGTGCGGCCTATCGGATAAGCAGGGAGGCTAGGGCATTTATTTTTGTGTGTATATTTTGATGTGTGCATGGTTATGTCAAACATTTATGTTTAGTGATTGGTGCCAATTCGTATGTTTCTTATGTTTTTATTGTTGTAGGAGAGACCCACAGGGTGCAAGGGTAACCATCCGAAATAATAAAAAACAAAATCTACAAAGACACATGTCAGTCACTGGGTTACCGTAAGGCAAACACACATACACACAAATCAATCGCTGTGTAACCAAACAGTTTTGCCCGGTATCGCCGACATCCTTCTCCGCTCTTCAGAAATATGATGAACAAGAGAAAGAAGTATAGTCTGACGCTGTATTGTATTTGTTTTATATAGTTTACAGCAGAGCAACAATGTCTGGTGATCACACTTCAGCCAAAACCAGTGAAACGACAGAGAGAGAGAGAGAGAGAGAGAGAGAGAGAGAGAGAGAGAAAGATCAACAAAACTGAATAATAATAATAATGATGATGATGATGATGATGATGATGATGATGATGATGATGATGATGATGATGATGATGATGATGATGATGGTGGTGGTGATGATGATGAGGATAATAATAATAGTAATAATAATAATAATAATAATAATAATAATAATAATAATAATAATAATAATATAAAAATCGATATGTTCGAGATCGAAGGTGAACTGCGTTCCACTGCACTTTCCTTCGCCTACTTAATTGCATATAGGCCAATAAAAGACTGTATCCTATGCATGTTAGTGGTGTGCTTCTTATACCTTTTACGCTTGCTTTCAACTGTCCTCATTTTAGCCATTTAGTATTAAAGGTTAATTTTCAGACCATGCCCAGTTAACCTATGGATGTAATGAAATGTATTGTCGTGCTATGTCATGGGGCGGTGCGTGCGATTTCCCGCCCTGACAAGGGCCTAGTGGGTAAATATGCAGGCCTTGTTCACGGGCTGTACAGAGGACATTCCGTGGTTACATTTCGTCACGGACGGGACATTATGGATTATTTCAATCTTTCCAATTTTTACCTTTTTGTTGAATTCAGTTATTGCCTACATATGTACAACAAATGAAGTATATTCACACAAGTTTGAATTTTGCTATGCTAATTGCTGAATTCTCAGGACGAAAACTGTGTGTCACGGACGACACAAGCAGCGGACATAACTTTCAGCACCTGTCACATCTGTTGAAAACTCTGTTACGTTTTGTGTAGTTTACATAAACTGTAGTCTCGGATTGTTAAAATATTGTTTTAAACATTATATATCACTGATAAGTTCAATCACTAACAATATTTATTTTTTTTTTTACAAATAAAGGTTTGCTGTCACGGATGGGACACTCTTGTGTGTCGCCGACGGCACATTTTTGTCCACATGCATACTCTGATAGACACAGGCTTAAAGGGCAGGTCTCGGAAAATATAAACATGCTGCAAACAACGTTTTTTGTTGCCCCAGGCGTAAGATCATATATAAAAATAACAATAATGAGGTACATTTGTTGCACATAATATGTGTAATGAGTTTTTTTGGTGCTTTCAAACATAGCACCACCGAGGATGTCCGAGAAAATTTAAATCGGGAAGATCCACTTTGGTGACGTCACAGCGGGAACACGTTTGTGAATCTGGCATTCGAACTGGGCAGTCGCGGCCATTTCGTGACAGGACACACATTTTTGTCTTGACTCGAAATTTTATGCGCGAAATATCGGTTTTGGCACCAAATTCCTCTGTAGATCTAGCTTATTATTTTCGTCACTCCTGTGGCCCATCGCTCTGTGGTAATGTGGTGTGGGAACACCAACAAGACGGGCCGCAGGCCTAGCCTCCGAGCAGCATGGAACAGGTTTATAGTGGTCGACTGGAAAGACGCCTCCGATTGTAATCTAAAGCGTGCTATGTGCTATATATTTTGAAGACTAAGTTTGTCGGTGGTATGATGAAGGATGCTGGGTTTCGATACCACATCGACATTATTCCTGGTGCTATGCCCTCAATACAGTCACAGGCACAGCCAACCTATGAGCAGTTGGCCAGTGTCCTGGGACCCAAGAGAGGCCGTGGTGCTTCTGCCACAAAGTTGACTCCCGAGTCCGCAGTGGTAAAAATTGGTAGACTAGAAGCCGTGTACGTTTTACAGGATATATTAAAATACAAAGGAATGCAATATTTTGTTTCTAAAACGTTTGAAATTTATACCTGTTTACTCTTGGTCAATATAAGATAATCGTCTGGCCTGGGGTCATAATCTGCATGCACTTCCCTGACTCGCCTGAGTGATTGTTTTATTCATTGACCGTATATTAGGCCTAAGCTTCAGTGGCCATTTTTTTTTATTATAATTGTACAATGAAAACAGCAAGGGTTCATTAAAAAAAATCCGAAGATTGAGGTGGATTTTGGAAGTGCTGATTCAACATGCTTACGAATACATACATATTGTGCATGTACAGTATTACACTAAATGCATCGTGTAAGTTTCATCATTTATTTTCTGATACCTTGTCTGTAGGTTTTAGTTGCTAATTCCAGGGATGTTGCCCATATCCCTGCTATTTCGAAAAAAAAAATCACAGACCAATATGACAGGCTGCCACGGATAAATACATATACTGGTCAGAAAAAATAATGCATCACCATGATGATGAGGAAATAAGTTTACTTGTGACTTAATTTTGTTACACGATTAAAAGCATACACCTGCAGTGCACCCCTCCCCCTGGTGTACTTTGTTCCTTTCATGATGAAAATGATTCTGTGAAAATGCTGAATGCTTCCAAATTAGCTGTTCTATTCTCTGTAGATTGTCTTTATCACATTGGTGATTGGATATTTGTAACGGGCCATCTCACTCCGATTTATGTCTTTGAATGATATTTGTGCACATCATTATCCTGACCATGTAATGATCTGTAGAGTGTACATTTTCCGTGAAATGAAAAGGGTGCAGGCTGTTGTCACGTCTTTTCCTTATGTCAGAACTCAAGGCGATGTTATAGGGCTTACCTACTTGCCCACTAACAGACGTACGTTCAATCTTTTCTCACGTGCGCTCAGTAACACACTACAAATCACAGAAATTGTTACTTCCTAGTTGTCAAGATGACAATGTTAATTTTGAGTGATAGATGCACACACTCTTTTATTCAGACAGACATATTCAGACAGCGAGCCCATGCTTTTAAGTATTGTTGTGTAAGAAACATTTTGTGCTAAGATAATGGTGTTAAAACATAATATTTCAGTTTTGCAACAGTTTAGGTTCCTCTAAAACTGAAACTTGCATGCTAGTGTGACAGTGTGGCATGTACAATGCTGGTGTCCAATTTGCAACTTCACAAAAACATAATGTAAGAAAACACTTCTGCATGTTCTGTGCTTGTACAAAACACTTCCGCATGTTCTGTGCATGTACATTGTATATGCATAAGGTAGTTTAATGCAAACTGAAAGTATTCAAACACATATACAGTGGTACCTGCTGTATTCAACCACTCTGGTGAGCAGCCGAATTCCTTTTTGTGGTCACTAGGCTCGGACATAGGAGTCAATTTCTTTCTAAAATTTACATGTGGTGACAGGCCATTTTTTCTTGGCAGAAGGGGTGGCCACATACAGCATTCAAAACGGTATATTATCCCATCGTTCAGCATTTGCCATCTCATATCAAGTTTTGCTGCTTAACAGACTCCAGTGGCTTTCCTAAGACTATCTTGCCCCTCCGCAATCTGTTTGTACACTGCCAGTTGAAAAATGATTAGCGGTCCTACTAGATGAAGTGCAGTGAAGGGCATCTTTTGAGTCCTGTTACATTGATGTTCACCAGCTATGGGCACACCAGTCCGTTGTCTAGTCAGCAGTTAACTGCATTATTTTCTGAAATGCCCTCATGCAACATGTGCATTCATGTACAAAGCTGCATTTGATGTTGAGCCCCACAGCTAATTTGTGAAATTTGTACCTGGTCATGGACATGTTGATACACTGCATGGGGATCTCAATTTTTTATTCATCATGAGTGATAATTTGAAACAACTTTCAATTTTAATGACATATCTTTTCCCTTGCAATTAAAACTGGTGTCATCAAACAAAAATAAAAATATAGTGAAAAAAAAAGAAGAAAATTTACGGTGCTGCCCAGTGTAACCAAGTGCTTGCCATTGCAAGATATTTTAATGGTTGCTTGTGTTTAAGAATTATGGACATTTAGTTTTTCTTTCTTTTGCTTACAGCCATCTAGGCTACTAGTGATAAGTTTTCCTTTGGTTTGCTTATAGCCATTTATGCCATTTATTAAGTATTCCTACTCGTTGTTTTTGTTCATTCACTCTGGCAGACCCCACAAAATTTCTTCTATTTTATTGGCAACCACCTTATACCAGGACAATGATATATTCCACCTCGGCATGAGAATTTCAAATCGCTTGCCTTTGGGGTAGGTAACCAGGAATTCTGCTTTTACAACCAGACTTTAGATATGGGGGCAAGTGAAATACTGTATCATACTTGCCTTGATGACAAAATCGAAAAATAAGAGGCTGAGCCTTGGGCTTGCATGACACACTCAACTCAGCTGGTAACTTCAGTCTTGATACTTATCAGCCATATGCATGTTCCACGCTTGCACAGTGTTAACATCATTATGGTCTAAATGATATTGTTCTTTGTAGGTAAACACTTAAAAATTGTGAACTTCCTCCATCTGATGTAAGCAGGCTGGATTACATAATGCCACATGGCAAGAGCAGGACACAATCTTTCCACAGGATACAATCTTCCGGAGAGACTTTGTTGACATGATTGTGGATGTTCGCAAAAAAACTCAAAGGCTCGGGACTAGTTATATTTGAGGATTCTACATGGAGAAACAGACAGTTGATCAATCGCCTGAACAAACACGACGGCATTGAGAACGCATGGCTGATTCATGGCAAAGTGTGGTGCAAAACAAAACAGGGGAAAAAGTTGCAACCCACTGCCTTCGATGACATCGACAACCTTATTGCTGGTGGTTAAAGTAAATTTCAAGAACTTTCAATGGCTAAGGTTATTTCCGAGAACTTTCAAATAAGTTTCAGCATAGATGGTCCAGGGACCACCAGGGACCATCTATGGTTAAAAAAGAAAAAGACAACAGACTTCTACCTCATCCAGTCAGAGGCTTAGATCCGGTTCATGTTGTTATCTTTTTTTTCCCCTATAACCGGTACCGATGCGAACAAACAGTCTCAGCTTCGTCCCAACTGCAACATTGGCTGCTGATGTGGACCTCATAGCGAATTACTTCAGACTGTTTGCTGTCTTTCATCTGTATTAAGTTTGTTGTCATTGCATACATGTACATACAGTTCTTCCGTGTGCACTTTTAATTTAATGTATATTATAGTTTGCAATCGTATGAAGAAGGTCGAATATTTGTCAAGCGTTCTCACTGGCTTACTTTCTGCTTGGGCTTACATTCGTGCTATTCTTTATTTAAGCAGTGTCAGCAGTATTTCGCTTGAACTTATATAAACATATAATAATAATATATAATTGTCCATAATAGATACCTGGAATGTATGGCCCTATGCTACATATGTGGATCCACCAGAGATGCCGCTAAAGGTCGCACAGCTGTTATGATATAATGCTATTTTTTTTTCTTCTTTTTGGTGATTTATAATGTCTTGATGTTTGGTGACTAGTCACAACATTTGTAGATTACTCTATATTATTATTATTAGTTTTATTTGTCTTATTTGTCTGCTTTTTTATGTATAGGTTCGTCGTGTGCATGTAGACATGTATACGGCGGACTTGTGCATGGAGGGGTAGATAATGAGATAAAAGACGGACATAATATTTTTAGGTCAATATCTGCATTATTGGTAACATAAATAAGGGCTTGGATTTTCAAGTGGAATCATAGCCTACGGAATTAGCATTATTATATATCTATGTTAGTGTACATACTTAATAATTTTACGCTGTCTGTGGTCTCATGGGGACGGACTGGCCGTGCGTCGGTGCTGCGGTGGTTTTCCTGTACTGCACAAGTGACTCTGCTCGCAGGGCCGCCCGGGGGGTGCATGGGGGCCCGGGTCGCTCTGGTGTGCGGGCGGCCCGTTCCTGTTCGACTTCGGACAGTGAGATTGTTTGTACCCACAATATTTACCTATTTAGTCCGGTGTATGCGGGACATAATGTTCATATGCCATAGTTATGTCAATATTTTGCTACCTAAACTTAGTGCTCAGCATGCTTGCGTAGCTTCTTTTTTTTTTTTTTCTTTTTCTTGTCCTAACGCAAAGGTCAAGAAATAAATTAGTCATATCCTGACTGTTTTAATTCATGTTTGTTCAGGTTGACATAAGTTGTAACTTTGTGATTTCACTGTTACTTTATGCTGATATTACTTATGTTGGTTCTAGACTTAATAATCATAAGCAGGTGCTTCCGTCTGATACTTTTTGGGAAATGACTGTTATTTCATTTAGCTAATGATAGCCTTTCATAATAAGATAACGTTCAAGAGTGTTTGGTCTAGCTAACGCGTTACGTTATTGAAATCAAATAATCCATAAAGTCTCGAATGCCTCCAGATAGTATACATGTATGTATTAATGCGGAGTATCAGGGATGCAGACCTACGTTGTATGCTAATTGTCTAATCATCTGTGGTGATGAAGTCTCTACAAATGCCAACCAGGCATGGTCACGTGTATTTATTTCATGTTTATTCGTGTAATATCTGTTCTTGTATTTATTGTTTCTTTTCTGTGTACTGGGGCCGATATTTTGTCATGCACGATTTGTGACAAGATTTTTCCTTGTGACTGGTACATTAGTTTTCCTATGATAGATGGTTTATGCTATTTTGTTATTTGTAAACTGGTTAACTCGATCGTATATCATACTTTGATGTTATAGTGCGTACTTGTTTTAATTGTAAAACTGGTATCGTTTGGCTACATCTTTTTTATAAGTATGAGTATTGGGGGTACAATTGTTTTTGTACCACTTATTATTCTAGCCTGTCAGTTACCAGAGTGCTCTTCCTTATTAAATATTTTGGTATTTACTTCAATGATGCCGGACTGCTACTTGTGTTTATTATACCAAAGATTATTATTTATCGCAATAGTTATGCTTTATGTAGAATTGTGTTTCTCATGCAATTGGATCTGTAACATGCTACTGTTCCAACGAGTTATGACATTAATATTGTCGTCGGTATATTTTGTCATTGAATATGTACTTCGACATCACAAGTTTTGTTTGATTGCAGCCATCCCAAACAATTTGACATCAATGACTAATATCCCTCTACTTTATATGTCATGCTACCCAGTTGTCTATTTTCTATTCGCGCTTTATTGCAAAGATGTCTATCTTCATCCACTGAGGCAACGACTATTTCTTGTTTGCATTTGTTACATACTTTCTTGTAAATACGTTTGTCGTTTGAATGAATATGTGATGAAAGTTCTTCCATTATTATTGTTAATAGCTGGTGATATCCACCCTTATCCTGGGCCATCTCAAAATTCCTGTGACATTTCGTTTTGTCATTTAAATTCTAGAAGTTTGACGAAAGAGAAAATGAAATTTATTCATACTGATTTATCGCAACAATTTGATATAATATCTGTTTCAGAAACATTTCTCTCTCCCAACTCTATCGAAAACGACCTCATATTGCCCGGTTTTCACAAAATTTTTCGGCGTGATCGTCCCAATACAATTGGCGGAGGGGTGGCCTTGTTCGTCTCTCAGTCATTAGCTGTGAACCGGAGAGCTGACCTAGAAGTTCCTGATCTGGAAATGCTTTGGTGTGAAGTCAGGCTGCACAATAATAAATTTTTACTCGGTGTTATTTACAGACCTCCTAATGCTCACATTTCATTCTGGGATACATTTCAGGATAGCATAGATTTGGCAAGGTCGTCTAATATTAATAACATTGTCATAGCTGGTGACTTAAATGCGGATCCCAACACTCCAGCTGGGACTAAATTTCGTCAACTGGCTGCATCTAACTTTTTATCCCTCCACGTGACAAACTACGCGCATTACTGAGCACTCAGCCACATGTCTTGATCAGATAATAAATAACATTCCTAATTATGTTAAGAATATCCGTGTCCTTCCTCCCATTGCTAATTGTGATCACTGTGTTGTAGGTGCCAATCTTTTGTTTTGGCGTAGGAAGGACTCGGCATACAAAAGGCATGTTTGGATTTATAATAAAGCTGACTTTGATACATTTAGAAGTTATCTCAGCGCATTAAATTGGGAATCGTGCTTCTTTTCTGACTATATTGATATTTCTTGTAATTCATGGACGCAAATGTTCCATGGTGCTGCCAAACATTGTATTCCCAATAGACATATTGATGTCCGTCTTTCGGACCTTCCTTGGTACAATTCTCATTTACGTTTATTGCGTCGCAAGGTACACCGAGCATACGATAAAGTAAAAAATAGTGGTCGTCGTCATGACGCTATTGCTTGGTCTACTTTCAGCAAATTACGTACTGACTACCAACAACAGCTTCAAACAGCTGAACGTGATTACAATGATAAACTTCGCGCCTCATTGAATAGTTCAGAACGGAGCAAGAAAAGTTGGTGGCGCACGGTTAAATATTTTCTTAACCGTAATCAGGTAGATACTATTCCTTCTTTGTTAGATGGTAATGACCATGTTACTGATAATTTGTCCAGGGCTGAAATTTTCAATTCGTTTTTTGTTAGGCAGTGTACACTCGACTCCTCAACAGCTTTTCTTCCAGAGCATACAATATATCCGCATAATATCATTCGTTCAATTTCAGTCTCGGATGAGGAAGTTTTGGATATTTTGCGTAGCTTAGATGTTTCTAAAGCTACCGAACCTGACGGTATCAGTGCAAGACTTTTAAAAGAAGCTGCACCTGTCATACATAAATCTTTAGCCAAACTTTTAATTTTTTTTTTACGTAAAAATGTATTCCCTTCCAAATGGAAATTAGCAAATGTTACTCCTATCCACAAGAAAGGTGCGGACAATTTGTGTACTAATTATTGACCGGTTTCTTTGCTGAGTTTTGTTGGCAAAGTCTTTGAAAAAGTTGTTTTCAAATATGTTTTTAACTTTTTCAGAGATAACTTAGTAATTTCTGCTCACCAGTCTGGCTTCACACCGGGTGATTCTACCATCAATCAACTACTTATTCTATATCATGAGTTATGTCTTGCTGTCGACCAGCAGAAAGAGGTACGCCTTGTTTTTCTGGACAGCAGCAAGGCTTTTGATAAAGTTTGGCATGCAGGTTTAAAATTAAAACTTGAGAAAAATGGAATTTGTGGTGACTTACTTAATTGCTTGACCGCCAGCACCGCGTTGTTATACAAGAACAGTCTTCTAGCTGGGGAACAGTTCAAGCTGGAGTTCCCCAAGGATCTGTTCTTGGACCTCTTCTTTTTCTGATTTACATCAATGATATAGTTGACCTTGCCCGATGCAACATAAAGCTATTTGCTGATGATACATCTCTCTACTTAACTGTTGATGATTCTATAACTGCTGGTGATATTATTAACTCTGATCTCTCTTCTATTGAACAATGGGCGGACAACTGGCTTGCTACTTTTAACGCTCAAAAAAATGATAGCATGTTAATTTCACGAAAGACATCCTCTCCAGACCATCCGCCGTTAATTTTTCAGGGTCATTCATTGCAAAATGTCAACATTCATAAACACGTGGGCATCATATTTCGGTCTGATTTGAGGTGGGTGGATCAAATTAATAGCACTATTATAAAAACTGGGAAACTTCTTAACATAATGAAAAGTTTACAATATCGTCTTGATCGTCAAACGTTACAAACTATATATTTCTCTTTTATAAGACCCATTCTGGAATATGGAAGTCCCGTTTGGGATGGCTGCACAGCAACAGATGCCGACAAACTTGAGAGAGTTCAGTTGGCTGCTGCCAGAATAGTGTCTGGTGCAATGTATGGAACGTCTAATGCCAAACTATATGAAGAACTAGGTTGGCCAACTTTAACGAGGCGTAGAGAATTTACAAAGCTGTCTCTAATGTACAAAATTATAAATAATTAAACTCCTAATTATTTACAATCCATCCTTCCAAATATTCACAATCCCGTAGCTTTGAACTATGATACTCGGCAGAGATTTGACCTACCGCATTTTAGAGCTCGTACAGAATTATTTAATAATTCATTTTTCCCGTCGACAATATTGCCTCCTAAGCAGACGTTCGCTGGGGGGTAGTAGACCGCCAAGAACGGATGTTTAGCAGGCAATCTACAATATGTCTCTGGAATGAATTGCCTGTAGATATTCGTTGCAAATTATACCTAAACGAAGGGCAATATAGTTTTCAGTGATGTTCGTTTTAGCAGCTTGCAATTGAGTAATATGTTTGCACAAATATTGTGATGCAGATTGTAGGTCTCTACCTTGTAATTTAAATTATAAATGTTAACTAGGAAAGATGATTTGCTGCATAGCAAATCAGTGTGTGTGTCTTCAGAGCATATTGGTATGGCAATGTACATCTACTCCATAACACAGCAGTAGAAGTTGGAATGGCTTCTATATCTATTATAGCTTTAAAGTTATTCAAGATTTAAAATTTCTAATGGTGTCATTTCACATAATATAAATTGTTCTAACTTTTATTTTTAATTCATTAGGTGCGCAATGGTCAACAACCCTCTAGTAGAAGTTGGAATGACATCTCTATCTATTATAGTGTTGAATATATTCAAAATTGAAAATTTCTAATACTGTTAATTAACATAATTTAAATTGCTTGAACTTTAATTTTAGATTCATTACATGCGCAATGGTCAACAACCCCCGAGTAGAAGTTAAAATGACATATGTATCTATAATAGTTTTTAAGATATTGAAGTTTTAATATTTCAAATGCTGCTAATTAGCATAATTTAAATTGCTACAACTTTTGCTTTAGATTCATTACATGCGCAAAGTTCAATAACCCTTAGTAGAAGTTAAATTGACATCTCAATCTATAATAGTTTTGAAGATATTCAAGTTTTAAAATTTCCAATGCTGCTAATTAGCATAATTAAGATTGCTACAACTTTTGTTTTAAATTCATTAGATGCGCATTGGTCAATATCCCCCTAGTAGAAGTTGGAATGACATCTCTATCTATTATACTTTTGAAGATATTCAAGATTTAAAATTTCAAATGCCCCCCAATTTGCATAATTTAAAACATCTTCATTCCACTGTATAAAACGGTCAAACTTTTGTATGGAGGTACAATCATGCCAAGTTTGGAGTTTCTATATATAATAGTGTCCGGGAAAAGTGTCGGACAGATTTGAAACATATTTCAACCAAATTACCAAACAGACAGTCTGTCTCCCTCCCTCCCCCGAAAAGGTGCTCATCATCTCATCAAATTAACAAATTGATACATCAATTATTAGGACCTACTAATTAAAATAAGAAATAATTATTTCTTCCTTGTTTAGGCCTACCAACTTTTTATTTCAGATCAATCTGACTTTCGCCCATGAAGATCAGCAATAACCACATGCATGGTCAAAATATGGCACATGGAATCAATGTTGTACCACCAGATCTTTTTCCACACTGTTTGTTTCTTCAGTGCGGGGTATTTCGACAAGATGTCCGGAGAGAGATTTATATAGGCTCTGTCTGTTTCTCAACCGTTTATTTTTCTTCTTTTTTTTTGAATAAGATATGTTTGAACCAAGATGTCCAGGACCCATATCACACAGAGGGTGATGAAACCAAATCGAAGTCTTTTTAGTTTTCTCGCGCGCATGTTCGAAAGACGTGAGGTCCATCAAGTGCACCACGCCAAGATTTACGTGTAAAGCCACTTTTTTTTTTTTTTTTTTTTTATCAATCATTTGGCTGCGGTCTGGAACAACATGTTATGGAATATTAATTTTTCCCGTGTCATGTCCAATAAAAATAAAGTGTATAAATATCACATCTTTAAAAACACGCCGACCTTGTTCATAGTTCACGCCAAATGGACAGTCTGTGCAATAATGCATGAGCAGCGAGCAGTCAGTAGGAGTAAGTCCATTCTTGTTTGATTAATCTTACAAACTATCGCCATAGAGGTCCATTACATGCTTTTAATGAACTACCATCATCATCATCATCATCATCATCATCATCATCATCATCATCATCATCATCATCATCATCATCATCATCATCATCATCATCATCATCATCATCATCATATTAACACCACTATGACCACTGGAGACCTCTTCATAATTTTCATGGTCTTGGCTCGGCATCTGACCCATGGCTTCCCAGCCTTGCGTCTTCAGATTGCATTCTGTCACATATCCTGTATGTTGGACCCTACATGCAGAACAAAAATACGCAAATAGTGAATTAAAGTTTGTGAAGATCCATCATGTCTTATTCCACCTCATTGATAAGCCTGTATATTACATTTGAGTCTTTTTGTACAGAACTATGTAAATTAACCTGATTAGATTGCCGCTAAAATATGTAGATCATTAACTCAGCCCATTCATATATATATATATATGTTACCTTGCAACATTTAGGCTTAACACTTTGCAGTGATCTATCCTGGTCTAACCGTACCAAAATATAACAACTAAGGGAATGAAAATGGTGAATGTTCTTAAATATATGCAGCTCCGTATTATTAGGAGATCCTTGGAGATTCCTAATCTCTCATCTATCAGACCTCTCTTGGAGTATAGGTCAGTGGTATGGGACAACTGCACGCTGCAAGAGTCTCAACAACTCGTAAACGTCCAATTGGCAGCAGCCAGAGTTATTACTGGGGCCACTTCTAGGACTAGTCATTATTTAATTTATGAAGAAACAGGCTATCAAACTTTATCTCGGCGCTGTGAAAAAAGCAAGCTGATCTTATTTTACAAGATCATGCACGGTGTAGCTCCTTCATACTTATGCAATCTCATTCCTAACCTGGTCAATGAAAGAAACAGGTACAATGTCAGATTTGGTACAAATCTCTGTTTTTCGAGCACGAACAAACCGATTTAACACTTCTTTCTTTCCATCGGTTGTACGATTGTGGAATAACTTGCCTACTGATATGCGTAATTCCGAAGACCTTACATTTTTTTAAGAAAAAAAAATAGACCAGGGGGAAAAAAGTGCAAACAAGCTATACTACAGAGGTCACAGAAGGCTTGCTGTTTCCCACGCACGGTTCCGTTTGGGATGCAGCAACCTAAACTCGGATCCTTTCAAAAAGGGTCTGATGGACTCCCCTCAGTGTGCCTGTGGAAACGGGAATGAAAATATTTTTCATTATTGTTGCGAGTGTCCTTTTTATACAACTCAGAGCAATACACTTCAGAACCAAATTATGTCCTTTGCGCCATTTACGGTTTCAACGTTACTATATGGGTCCAAAACATGTGCCTCCAAGCAAAATGAAATTATTTTTGACGCAGTCCACAACTTGGTCAAAACAACAGGCAGACTGGGAGCTGTGACGTAGTTCATACTTTGGTTAAAATCCTGAAACCAGAAATGTATCGTCTGTGTATATAGTTAAGTGAAGGCAGACTTCATCTCCCTACCCGCTATCTGTGACGTCTTGTGTCGTTCCACTTATGCTCGTGTGGCGCCGCCACTCTACCTGTCCTCGTCTTGTGGCGTTCTTTCTTATGGTGAATTGTCTCTGAACCTGTGATAAGTGACCCCTCTTCTTTATTTTTTTTTATGTGCAAGAAGGATTAATATAGGGCTTTGCCCAGTTTCCCAATTGTATCCTTACGGAAATAAAAATATGTTTAAACCAACCTTGCAATATTTTCTTATATCAAGAGTGTCTGGTGCCGGTGCACGACAACAGGTATTTTTACCAAATTGCGCCACAACTTATGACCTTTCGGCATAGTTGTTTTCGGGATGTTTACATGTCTACCAACACGCACTGCTGCAAAATGGATTTTTGGCATGTTGATAGTTCGGCAAAGTGGTTTTAGACGTACTGTCGCACACCCGTCTAGCGTACATGATATTACGCAAAACCAAATGAAAATTAGTTTGTACCTGCACTGTGTCCAGCATGTTGAGAACAACTTTGGCAAATTTATTATTTATACATCTGGCTGTAGATGCCACAGCCAAATCCACATGGTTGGAACACTAAATGAAAATATAAAAACAAATTTTAAAAACCGAATAAATGATACAGTAGATAGAACAGAATATTGGGTTCGTTAGGTTGCAAAAATATATATACTTTAAGGAATTTGATATTATAAACAATGTAACAATGACATATTAACTGGAGGATGATGCCAAGCAGCTGCTTGAGCATGTTGAATATATGCTACATAGCGGTGCTGTCATCACTCATCATGGATAATCGCATTTATAAAAATATGTAATTCAACAGTCATAGCAGATTTTACCGTTTTAATTCAAGGTAAATTCAGTTATATTATTATTCACATCTTCCATAATATTGTTAACTGTAGTATTCTCAAGGTGTGTATTTTCAATTGTAACGATTAACATGATTAACTATTAACTTTATTATTATTCATTTATTTACATTTAGATTTATTTATTTTTCAATTAGCTTGAAAGAATATCAGCACCAAGATACCAGGATAAGGCCATCCCCTCAGCTTATATTTGAAAAGCATTCATGTAATAAATTTACCTTTTTGACTGTGACCACTATGTCCGGATATGCTCTCAACAAGAAACTGTTGACTGGTAGAGATTCCATATCTTTTAGATAGTGAAGTGCTCTATTCGGGTCCTTTTCAGTAAGCAAAGCAAGTGCACATGTATTCTTACCAACAACCGTTTAATATAACAACCATGACAAGTAGGAATTAAGGTACTAGTGATCTTTGCTGATGAACAAAACATGTTTTAACAAAAATCCTTACCATGCCATATACAGGATATGCAGTGAACGGGTGTACAATATTATGATTTTAAAACCGCTATGCGGAGAGCGGCACAACAGGAAACGACGAGTCTTCTAAACACTTCCTAACTGTTTTTCAAGGGATTAATATTCCACACAGAGAGTTAACTGAACACGTCTCAGCCGAAAGATCTTGCTCACTATTGTTCAAATCTAGGTTGCATATATTAATCATTTAATAATGAAAATCATAAAGTACCCTTTGTAAACATATATCTCCATGATCTACTTTTCAAATCAAGTTATTATATCACCTATCACAATGGGCGTGCTAAGGCCCACGTTTTAGTCTTTTTTTTTTACCTTTTTGGTTTATATATTTATTAATTTTTTGTAAATTCTATTTTACTTAGAGGGTTTTCCAGTGAAAGTGATCTCCTTATTTGGACCACGAGCTCCTCCATTTTTCTTGCAATTTCTGTGACTGAACAAAAACAACCTAAATAAATAAAAATTAAATAAAAATCATGCAAACAAACAAAAAAATAAATAAATATAACAAAGCCATTTTAAACCTAATACAATGCCATTTTAACACTGGTACAATGTACATCATATGTCGACCAACAGGTAGGAGTTAAACTCTCTGACTGTGCTGCTATACTCCCCTATTTTTGCCCGTGATTTTCTCACTCAAGTGGTATTTACTACCATATTAAAACTCACCTACTACTGCTCTTTTGTCACTACGGCTGACTGTGCGGGTAAACGCTGGGCATACTTACAGAATTCTAAAAATGTAAATTCTCAGATGCATATTCTTCGTGTTCTTCGAGGAAGCAAAATTAAAATGTTAATCATCCAATTTGGAGTCCAATGCCATACCCATATTGAGCATTGAGTTGGCACAAGCTATGAAAGTTCACTTTCAAGTGAGCATGGTGACGTTATATTTCAACATGTTCATATCATGCATATGAGTAGCATTAACACATAATTTGTTGGCTTATTTCATTAAAATTGACATTATGCCAAAGGGCTTATTAGATATTAGGTGTACTTTCAGATAATTTTTTTCGTATCGTCTTCCCGTGGGTTCCTGTCGGACTCAAAATGCCAAAGGGCTTATTAAATATTAGGTGTACTTTCAGATAATTTTTTTCGTATCGTCTTCCCGTGGGTTCCTGTCGGACTCAAAATATGTAACCTTTATTAACCATAAACCGAGTGCGTTTGTCTACTCAAGTACAATTAAATGTACCGTACAAAAAAAGCCATCACCTCCAGCCCCTCATGTAGCTATGTAAATTAACGCTGAAACATTATTATTTAACCTTTTATTTTCAAGAATATTTTCCAGGTTCAATTCAAAACAGGCATGTACATGGGGCCTTGTCACAGGTTTTATATTTAAAACATTACGAAAGAAAAAACAAAGAAATGATCAGAAAAAAAAGTGTACATATCACAAACCATGAATATATTGTTCTATTTATAATGCAAATTATAATAAGCAAAAGATATATGAATTATGCTTGTAAAAATATTGGAGAATGGATGTATTATTACAATATCCCATAGCGGAAATAAAATTGCACCAGGATAAAATACATTTGCGTTTTCTGATGTTATTTGCAATTGTCCATGTCAGTTAATTATAATTTATCATGTTAATAATTAAACAAGGAACACTTAAAGTATCAGTATTCCTTGCCCAGGGAAAATGGAGAATATCGGTGATTTATATGATTAATACCATGAATTCCTCTCTCCACCATAGATTTTCGACACTGTCCCCATAGTCGTACCGAATTTCTTCCCAAACTGAATTTATTTTTGTTGCGAATGTGGTGAGAATCGGTCTGCCCTCTAACATCACTTTCTTCGCTGTTGTATTTTGGGCGTCTGCCCTTTCTTCTGCGTCGTTTACAAGACGTCCCATCCGACCTTCTATTTTTGTTGCATTAACACTGAAAACAAAAAAGTATGCAACTTGTGAATACGGTGAACAACTAATCATTTCTATGAAGCTTTTGACATGGGAACCACTAAATTATTAGAAAATGTCCAAGTCCACCCCTTACATGTTCCTATTTCATTACATGCTTTCGTGATTATTATTATTATTATTATTATTATTATTATTATTATTATTATTATTATTATTATTATTATTATTATTATTATTATTATTATTATTATTATTATTATTATTATCATTATTATTATTATTATCATTATTATTATTATTATTATTATTATTATTATTATTATTATTATTATTATTATTATTATTATTATTATTATTATTGTTGTTGTTGTTGTTGTTGTTGTTGTTGTTGTTAAAGTGTGTGTTCATCACACACTTTTCTTTCTTTCTTTCTTTCTTTTTCTTTCTTTCTTTCTATCTTTCTTCCTTACCAGCAAATTTGTCCAACACTTTTCTCGGACACTATTATACATAGAAAGTCTTCAGAGCATATTGGTATGGCAATGTACAACTACTCCATAATGCAAGAGTAGAAGTTGGAATGGCATCTCTATCTATTACAGTTTTGAAGTTATTCAAGATTTAAAATTTCTAATGGTGTACTTTCACATATTTTAAATTGTTCCAACTTTTATTTTTAATTCATAAGGTGCACAATGGTCAACAACCCCCTAGTAGAAGTTGGAATGACATCTCTATCTATTATAGTGTTGAATATATTCAAGATTGAAAATTTCGAATAGTGTAAATTAGCATAATTTAAATTGCTTCAACTTTTATTCTAGATTCATAACATGTACAATGGTCAACAACCCCTGGTAGAAGTTGAAATGACATCTCTATCTATAATAGTTTTGAAGATATTCAAGTTTTAAAATTTCCAATGCTGTTATTAAAGATAATTTAAATTGCTACAACTTTTGCTTTAGATTCATTACATGCACAATGGTCAATAACCCCCATTGTAGAAGTTAAAATGACATCTCTATCGATAATAGTTTTGAAGATATTCAAGTTTTAAAATTTCAAGTGCTGCTAATGAGCATAATTTAAATTGCTACAACTTTTGTTTTAAATTCATAAGATGCGCATTGGTCAATATCCCCCTAGTAGAAGTTGGAATGAAATCTTTATCTATTATAATTTTGAAGATATTCAACATTTAAAATTTCGAATGCCCCTAATTTGCATAATATTAAACATCTTCCGCCCTCTGTATAAAAAGGCCATAGTCCTTGTTTGGAGGTACAGTCATGCCAAGTTTGGAGTTTCTATGTATAAAACTGTCAGAGAAAAGTGTCCGACAAATTTGCTGCTAAAGAAGAAAAAAAGAAGAATTTCAGGAAAAAACAGAAAAGTGTGTTGACACACACACTTTAATTATGAGGGGTGACCACGCAAGTTAAATCACTAAAACCAGCAGATTAACTGATTGGAAACTTGGTTTTCAAAACTATCTCCTGATTTTAAATTTCCATGGTACCAGAAAACGAATTGAGTCCACAAAGTCATGCTGTTGAAAATACATGATGTTCATGTACAGGGAGACTTGCAACCATAGAAAGAGACAATCGTCCATCTCCATCAATCTGAAAACAATCGTGGTATTATAATACATAATATGGTACCAATTAACACGTACTTAGCTAGAAAATGAGAACAAAGAAATCTCTTCCATTGGAGAAAAACGTTATGTTCATAACGCAAGTATAACCATTATGACTTGCCATTCTTTATATTGTTTAAAGGCAAAACAAACCACTAAAATAGTTTGGTAAAAGTGGACCACTTTTAATAAAGGGGTGCAAACATATCATTCTTAAAGCCTGCGACATCACTCCTTAATAGGAGATATGCATATTAATTTCCCGCCAGAACTGCATACCTGATTGCCTGGTCTCGCTTGGCGGGATATGGCGAGATACGGGTGGGTATCTGTGGGGACAACCGGGATATTTCTAATATTTTGAAAATAATGAATACTTATTAAAGGCAGATGAAACTTTTCCTTGATATATGGCTCGGGAAGTACTAAATAAATACTAGTTTGGCATTTGTGAACTTTAATTTCTCAAAAAAAACCCGCGAATTTTGTGAGAGATGATCAAAGATGAACATATGGCCCTGTCTGTGACAGTGGTGTGACCTGCACGCCTCCCGTGGTCGCCTGGCGTTAAAACCGTGCTTTGTGGCGGGAAATTTATGTGCATACGGCGTATTGAAGCTTGTGACATCATGGCCATATCCTGTAAACCACACTTCTAGGATCAATGAGCCCCCTTGAAGTCATTTCCTTGCCGTTCTTGTTTGTATTGTTAATAAGCCTAAATCAATTATTTCAGTGGGAAAGTACAGTAGCACAATGGTAGGCTACCTGTCAATTAACGAAATGATAACAATGGCTATGCATATAGTTACAGATATTTAAACCATTGTATTTGTGTCTTTTTGCCAAGAACCACTTCCTACTAGTCATTACCCTATTCCGCAGTCCGAACTCTTTACTCTCCATAAGCTAACCTGTCCCTGTCTAACCTATATACATATGTAACCACTAGATGGCAATAAGTAATCAGTAACGCCTTTAATCCCGCGTTGGCAATAGCTATAGTAGTAGTATACTGAACCCCAATGAAAAGTATCCACATAAAAAAATTAACACATTAATTTTGTAAGTTACTAAGTACTGTGTGTGCATATATGCATGGTTTGGAGCCTACATCAGGGTCATTCAGGACAACTTTTTAACTTTTGCTGGGTTGTTACATAATGCATGTGACTTTTGTGCACCGAATATGGCTTCTGACCACCACTCCTATTGGATGGCTAAAATGACCTGATGTTTTCAGTGGCTTTAAAAAGGGATGTTCAGCCAAGAAAAAAGCCAGTGGTCTCAGGTGTGTTGAGGCGATCATGCCGCGTCTGAGCCAAGGTCAAAGACACCATGCTTTGGGGCTTGCAGAGGGTGGAGTCCCAATCACTCAAATCGCACAAAGAATGGGGTGTACTCGGCGCACCATCCAACGACTAATTGAACGGCAACAAGAAACTGGATCCGTAGATGATCGGCCTAGGCCTGGCCGAGAAAGACTGACAACACCTGGCCAAGACCGTCACATCCGGCTGATGCACCTGCGAGACCGTTTCCGTACAGCAGCCCAAACAGCCCGTGAGACTCAAGGGGTGAATCACCGTCCTGTCAGTAGTTCTACTGTGGAGAGGCGACTGAGGAGCAGTGGCCTAACAGCCAGAAGACCTTACAGGGGTAACCTGCTGACCCAACCCAGAAGAGAAAGACGACTGCAGTGGTGTAGAGCACACTCCAGGTGGACTCGCCAGCAGTGGAATACCGTCCTTTTTACTGACGAGTCCCGTTTTTGTGTCAGCAGAGCAGATGGCAGAGAACGTGTGTGGCGCCGGACTGGGGAGAGATATGCAGATGCCTGTGTCCGTCAGGCACATCGATGGGGTGGACCCTCTGTCATGGTGTGGGCAGGCATCAGCAACCGCTACCGGACACCCCTAGTGGTCATTCAAGGGATCCTCAATGCTAAGCGGTACATTGATGAGGTGCTGGAGCCGCACATGGTCCCATTTATGGAGCAGCATCAAGATCTGGCGATCTTTCAGCAGGACAATGCACGTGCACACTCTGCAAGATTAACAATGAACTTTCTCAATGAGAACAACATCAATGTCATGGAATGGCCAGCGTTCTCACCCGATCTGAGCCCTATTGAACATTTGTGGGATCAGTTAGGCCAAGGTATTCAACGGAGGACACCTAGGCCTACTACCCGAAACCAGCTGATCCAAGCTCTGCAGGAAGAATGGAATAATGTTCCCCAACACAGAATTCAAACCCTGGTCAGCAGTATGCGCCGCAGATGTATAGCATGTGTTGATGCTCGAGGTGGCCACATCCCATATTGAACAGAAAAATTTGTGTGACTTTCAATTAGGGCAGTTACTGACATTTTTTGCCTGTAAGTGACGTTAATGTCGGTAGAGCGTGACATTATTTTTACGCCAGAAAAGTGAATGCTTTGTTAAGTTCTAAGCATGTCTAGGTATGAAATGTTTCAAGTAT
>OZ026616.1:60236902-60262657 GCA_964020975.1 Hermodice carunculata | reverse complement strand
GCCTCTCCTATTGATCTTTCACGTACCCTTTACACTGGGTGGGTCCATGTGACAACAACCCCCCCCCCCAAATATGGTGATGGGATAATAATAAGCCATCCGTACAAAAAGACATTAGAACAAGTATCTGTAGACTCCTGTATTGCCGACGCTGAAACAGATCGAATAAACTTGCTTATAAAACGTATTGTGTTGATTTGATTATGAGATGAAAGGGTGAGCTAGACATTGATTCATTCTTTTTGACCACTTAGCAGCACGTTTTGTATAAGTGCTGTATTTCTTGATTTGGCTATGTGAGTCACAGGACCTTTTAGAATCAGGATATATTATATCTTGCATGCATGATTTTGAATAAAACAGTATATATATATATATATATATATATTGCAGATTACCTTATTGAAGCCAGTGGCACTGCAAAGCATGTCCCATGTTAAAAGTTCCCCATATGTAGTGTTCAAAGTTGTTAAAACCGAATCTAATTTGATACATACAGAATAATTAGCAAAAATGAATTGGTTCTGATAGCCAGACGTACGCCTACTATTATCACTTAATGGGTACATGTATTTACCCAGCTGGAGATTTGTGTCTCGTGGCCAATTCTATATATAATTATATATATATTTATATATATATATATATATATATATATATATATATATATATATATATATATATATATATATATATATATATATCTATATATATATCTATATATATATATTCGCCAAACAGAAGGCTTGATGAATTCTCGTTCTCAGTGAAACACTTTCGATTTTGGAAAATATATAACTAGACTTTCTTTTCAGGTTGATTTAACTTAATTCATTTTTTACCACTTCAGGCAAATTGAAAAACTTATATTTATCTTTTCTTCACCATTCATCCTGTCATATTGCTCAATATACAACTTATCTTTAAAAAGGTATTTTAGGGTAAGATTGTTACAAAGCCCTTTACAGGTAAATGATCAGTTTACAGGAATATTTAACAAGTATAGCGTTGAAACAACAAGTTTATTGAAAATGATACGCTGAATTCTGAAGTATTTTCTCCCTAAAGGGCCATATTTTTACTCGTTTTAACTACTATTGAACCAGAATCATATCTTGGGAAGCCTATAACACCAATACAACTTTGTTCCATCATTTTAGTCCACTTTAATACAACTTTTAACCCACAGATGAGTCACAGGAGGAGATATATCAAGTAGAAAGCAGACACTAAAAAGTCACACTAACGAAGTCAACGCAATCACTGTTTTTCGTTAAATGACGACCTCTTTGTCAGTCTTGAAGCAGCAACCAAATTGATTGCCAAGAAATATTCTAGCACAGCGTCGAAAAATATTTGCATCGCAATCTTTGGAAACGTTACGTCGACCTTGATGTCGGCGAATTCATAAAAGCAATCCCTGCTACTATTACCCAAATGTCCCACTTTGGTAGTGGCAAAATATTTCCGCAAGATATTATGCTTAGCCTCAACAAGTCGCAAAGGTGGTGCTTGATATAACATAGCTTACACTCAATTTGAAGATTTTTTCTGCATTTAGTTTTTACTGATATTGCCCTCAATTTCTTTGATACATCCAAATAAGTCAAGCTGAAACCTGCAGAATCTAACGTAATCAATATTAAGTGGATGTGCATCCATTCCAGTCGTATAATACCCCAATCTGGTTCATACTACTAATTTGATGCTGGAAAACACTTTAAGCAAAAAAAAAAAAAATCAATCAATCAATCAATAAAATAAGAATAAAATGAAAAAAAAAATTATTAAAATAATAATAATAATGAAAATAATAATAATAATAATAATAATAATAATAATAATAATAATAATAATAATCATCATCAACATCAGCATCATCATCATCATCATCATCATCATCATTATTTGTTTCCTCACAAATGTTTTTTTTTTAATGAGTAGGTAGGTAGAGAAGTATTTTAACTAAAAAAAAAAAAAAATAGAAAACCCTTGGGACAGAACTTGACAGAGTGCGTTAAATCTATATGTGTGAAAGTTATGTCAAATACAGTGGTAGCTGCTATAGATATATCACCATGGCGATAAATGGCGGACAACCTGGTCACATGCAGCGGGTGGTCTAAACTTTCATGTATATTTAAAAAAGATAAAAACACCAGAGTCTTGTAAGAGCAGTCCACTAAAGCCTAAAATGTCTCACAAGAAAGGATCATTTCAGCAGGCACCATTGTATACAGACAGTTGTCTTTATTGTAAATTAAAAAATTAAACATTTATGATGTGTGATCTCGCATCCCCTGAGGCCCGATTTTCACACTTCAGGGGTGTTTGATGCCAGTTTCATAATGCCCCCCCCCCCCCTTCCCTAAGTTTCTAGTATTACATGTATATCCTTTTTGTCTACTTTATCATTTTGAGATTTACCAACTTCTAATTGTTTATAATTTACATGTTATAATGTCACCTGTTACCTAACAGTTGTTCCCAGTTCTGCTGTCGGACTCAAGTTGTTGTTATACTCCTTTCTCGCCTGATGAGTCCCAAAAGGACCTTAGGGGCCACCTAGCACAAGCGAGGGACGAAACATTGTTGATCACAGAATATGACAACTAAAAAGTGACGAAAATCCTCTTACATGGATCTATTGAATTGGACCAAAAAATATGTACATGTAGATTCATCACCTCACTAAGTCATTAGTATGCTATGAATGTAATACTTCAAAAGGTTCAACCTATGTTGAAAATTTAATTTGAATGTGATCAACAATGTGTCGAATTGGGAAAAAAAATATTGCAAAAACCAGGAAAATACAGAGGTGTGTTCAACAAAGCCTTCTTAAATGTCAACATTCTCAAATTTGCGTCGAGTATGAGGCATAGTCACACACACGCACCTAATAAAAACGTACTCTATTTAATGAAAGTTCCGATGTTAGCCCATATTTTGACAAAATATAGTCCACAGGTTGGTCTTTGTTATTAGGAGCTTTGAATTTCGACTTAAGGCTCTGGGCATGGATCGTTGTTCCGTGTCAGTTGTCTGTGTGCCAACAACATCTGTCAATGGCAAATAACGCTCCTGCGTGGAGTCCAGCACAGGATCTGGGAGCAACGCCCTTTCAGCAGAATTTGTAGATGATGAGGGACAGCACGTTTTATCCTGGCACTTCCTTACCTGAAAAGAGTAACTCAAACACAAAATCTATATCATAAAATTTTGAAATTAATATAAATATATATATATATTTATTTATTTGCCTTGTTCTTCTATACTACATGTGCATGTCAAAGTACACATGTATATAAAGATGTTCTCGTATTTCATTTTATTATATGACCATACTTCCATTGGAGTTGGTTCTCTGTGACTATATCAGTCAAACAATGTAGAAAATGGCGGTTATGTAGACTGGAGAAATGTTTCACCCGTCTGTTTCTCTTCCTACTCAAATAATATTTATCAAAGAACTCTATGGGCAATTAAAGCACTAACAAACACCAGATTGGCGTACTTCCATCAGTTGTCACTAGGTATGCATAAATTTATAGGAATGTGTTTCCATTACTTGTCACTAAATATGAAAATTGTATAGAAATGTTCCCATGTTCATTTTAAGTCAAATATTGTATTTGTTATTTTTCAATCACCAACTTTTGCTCTTGAGCTGTGTTGTTAAACATATAACATGTTTTAGAAAATCTAACAAAAACCTTGCCGAAACAGCCTAGAACATAAAAAATTGAATCAAGAAACATTATTAAACATTGTTTCGATACGCACAGTCTTTTTCTTCAGAGTTAAACGTTTGAAGCGCTCCCCCAGGATATCAAGTGAGGGTTTAACCAATACCTTTCAGGCATCAGGGATGGATGATCTTTGGCTTTTTTTGTTTTGACGAAACTCAATACAATGAGTTATTTTTCTGCTTTTCTTCATTCATTTAAAAAAATTAAAATCCCTTAAAAATGTGTTCTATCTGGTTATCTTTCCATATATTTAAACACCATTATTTGACACATGGAAATCTTAATTCTGTCAAAAAGCCACAATAAATTCATGGGTGAAACCTTGTCAAATTAATATAAATTTATACGTATGTTTAGTTATAAATTTTACATGCAACCTATGCTTTTCCCTGCTTTCCATTTCTTCTGCCATCAAAGACCTGTCAGTGGCATAGTATTGCAGCCCGAGGCTTAACAATGACATGACCCACTCAGCAGGGTTTAGCCGGCTCTTGCCTGGTTCACACCTCCCTACTACAATCATGTCTAACTGTAGCAGTTTGATCACTGCTATTAAGGAAAATTTCACTTTGTACAGAATAGTGTGATGCTCTGTGGAGCCATCATTCAACCTGAAGAATATCAGTGTCACTGGGGACTTCGATCTCATGAGTTTTATGACTCTGAGAGCAAATGTATAAGAACAGGACTGCTGGCAAACCGCATCTTATATAAAGACGTTTCCCTGGATCTAGGTTTTTTTTCCACCATGTCTGGTACATCAGGCAGCAGAAAAATTGATGGGGTGATAAATGCTTTTGTCAAATCATGATCCAGAGCCGATATCTGGGTACTTGAAGGAACTAGGGATGGTTTGACACGTTCCCCAGTAGACACCTGTTGCCCTGGCTCCCCTAGCGGTACCTTTCCTTTCTCATTGATGAACATTGCAGCCACTTTACCTCTGTACTGGATGAGCTGCTCTCGTATGTAATGGAGCTGTGCTGCACAGTAGCAGGCATCTTGATGAGTTGCTTGAAGTTGGCAAACCTACATGAAAAATTAAGCAATAGTTGTACCATGGCCCAGTTTTATTCTGACATATAATCGTTGAGTGGAACTCGAGAGGATTGTGTGAGGCATAATGGAACTAGCACATGACAAAATTGTTGGAAGACAGCCGATGTGGACCTTATCAGAATAACAGGGAAAACATGGATCCTGGAGACATATGGACATGATGAAGCCAGACTTACTCAGCCTCATAATACAAAGTTCAAGTTAAAACCTAGTCCTGATAGCAGCCCTGGAATACAATTGGTAGTGTGAGTTTGCTTCTTCATCATTGCAGTTCCAAGCAAAATTTCTTCCATAACAAAATTAGTACCATTCATATTTTTCCATTGGAATATACCAGGCAAAAACCAAATTTTAATATAACTGAGTCCAATTAAAAGGATAGGCATTTTTTTTTTAAATCGTATAGTAATATTTGTTCCTCCAATCAAAAAGTAAAACTGGAAGACAGACCAGTTTCAAATGACTAATCACAAGTCATGTCTATCTTTCACAAATGATGCTGGCTTTAACATTTTTACCTAAACTTTATACTGTACTGGGAAAAGTGATGTTAACCCCCGGGCTGCATGGGTGTAAGGCTTCCTTGGGGCAAACTTAAGGCGCACTGTAGCCTTTGATGGTATCTTAGTCCCAGTAGGATATCTCTCTGTGGCGTGCTTGATAAGATCTGGAAAGGAAATCCACTGAGCAAGATGAGCTTCACTATATGTCTTTTCTCATCAGCTGCTGCAATCTGAAAATAGATAACGGCTTTGAAACCAGTCATGGTTTATTTTGAAAATTACTTTTGAAACGTCAATCAGTATATAGGTTTATGAGATAAGGTATGGGTGTCTTTTTTTCTCATCTGGAGAAAGTAAATACAATCATGACAGTAAAAGTGTCCTTTCAAGTGGCAATGTATATAGCCTGATATCTTAAGATAATTGACTGAAGAACTATTTACCTCGCTGATCAAGAAACCCAGGCTGGTCCAGAAAACTTCAAATTTTCCACAGATCTGTCAGTATTCAGTTTGTGCAAATCAATTATGATTCCTGGTTCTCCCTGGAGGCCCATCTAGATTCTTTGCTATATGGCTGAGTATCTGGGTGCAGATAAATCGCCTGTGAGCTCTCTGTACATTCAGTCCGTGATACTTGGTTTTATACAGGCAAGCATGGAGTACTTTCAAAACAAAACAAAAAATTAAAAAAAGAGAGAGAGAGATTAATATGTTAAATTTACAACCTATTTTCTTTAAGTACATTAAGAGTAAAAAGGTAATTGCAGGGCCTTTGTGCCTGGCACGTTGTTGACCTTGGCCTAGCTTCTTCGCTATATTGGGGACTTCGGAAAGGTGAAGTATTGAATAAACTGAAGCATCGATTTGAACGATCATTCATTAATGAACCACACACGAGCCGATTCATTTCTCGCTAATTCTCACTACATGACTGTTCAATTGTCGTGGTTCAGCTTATATAACATTTCCATTGCTCCATTGGAACTGCTCCCGAAGAACCCTAGCAGCTAGACCAGGGTAAATTCTAATATCTGGTGGAATGCCCCTGCAGTTACCTCTTTTGACAGTCACAACAATGATATGAATCACCCTCTAATAGTCATATATTTTGGTCGTGCGATACAACACTTGTTTTGACAGTAGACTCCAGCTGCAGAAGATGTTTGACAAAACCCGGTAAACTTTGAGATATTCTCTTTATTGTGTCCTGAGTCAAGGAATTTTTATATAGCTCCACTTAGCACCACATGTAAAATATCACATATGTGTGAAGAGAATGTGTATAAATTCATTTATACCACAACATCAGTCCATATTTCTAAGACTATCTGCCGTGTCTGATAAACTTAGTCCCACACACTGTGCTATAAATATCTGCTTACGAAGTCTGCCTTCAACTGTCTAGTATGCCACACTTCTAATAGTTCCTGTTGGAGAGAAGCTATGGTTCTGGCTGTCTGTGCCAACTCTCTGTCTGAAAAACTGATCGCTTCTACTTCCACCTTCCATATGAAGACAACCACTGTGCTGAAACCCCTGAATAGAACATCAAAATATTGATTGGAACTGCAAGTCGTATACTTTCAAAAATCACAGCCTCTGCTGATTTGATCGTGGTAGTATGTCCTCTGGTACATGCTCACCTTCGATAAGACGAACTGGTTCATATAATGGTTTAGACATGAAAATGATTCCAGATTGTAGGAACCAGTTACGGTCCACACTTGTGCAATGTTGCGCACATTATTTCTGCATGCTGGTTGGTAATGTACCATAAATCCTCAGTTAGGTACTTGGAGTATATAAATACAAATTATGTTTTATACTTGCACTTTGCACGTTTAGTGCCAGTTGGTCCCCAGATGGATTCACATGAACGAAAGTATTTCTCTGTATTACGTGCACTAAACATATGCTTACAGAGAATCTATGGCCTTTAGAAGTTTATTAAAACAATATTTGAACAGGTATGAATGGTCCAATTATTGGCTTGATTACCGTACACGTCCAGCACCAGTTGTCCTTCAATAAAGGGAGCTTTAATCACAGTTATAATACATTTATTATATAAAAAAAATGACACCAAACTGATTAAGTGTTGATAAGACAAAGCGACAAAGAGATTTAAACATATGGCGAATTTGACATGGCATGATATTAAATAAATGATCTTTATTCACAATACTCCTGTTCAATGCTGACTTATTTGTCCTACCTTCATTTAAGTGCACCAAGTAAGTGAGTAAACATTTGAACTGTAATGTGAATTTCTTGTTAAATGTCTAAATATTGTAGCGAAAAGATATTTGCTGTTGTGCTACATTCTGTGTTTAATACCAGTGAAGGCCTATGAAAACACGTGGCTCTCTAAAACGCAAGAAAGCGTGTTTGGACATAGGTACATGTTTTCAAAGCTATAAATATATGAATATACATGTATATGTAGTGAAAATTGTACTGCAAGCAAATAGGAATCACAGGCAGCCAAGCAGCATAGCTTCATGATATACAAAACCCAAGACACTGCATATATATATATATATGCTTTTACTGAGTATCATGTTTTTATCAGCAGTTTGCAGAGTCAGCTTTGGAAAATATACTGCTAAACTGATAGCAACCATCACCTGCCACCCATTGAAAACAAGAATCACAATACCAACACCATATCAAAAAGTAGAGAAAAAGAAAAGCAATTGATATTCTATTGAAAGGCATACACCTAAACCCATTTTACTTTTTCTATGTACCTGTGTCTTTGTTGACCTATGTGACACTGACAAAACAGTAGCAATTTTATGTAGTAACCCCCCCCCCCTATATTGTGCCACCGGTTCTGTGCTAACTAACATAACTACCTACCAATTGTCTTTAGAAAATTTGTTTCTATTATTACACTAGTTACTATATGCCATCTCTGTGACACATTTACGAAGCAAACTTTGAGGCACAGGTGTGTGTCAAAGTGTAAAGGGAGGGGTTCATTGGAATGTGTGTAGGTGTGTCTCTCTCTGTTTCTCTAGGGATTTCCTTGGAGAACAAGTGATTTTTAATATGTGACCTTTTTAATCATCAAAAGAACATGCTTTGTTTATTTATTTATTTATTTATTTATTTATTTATTTATTTATTTATTTATTTATTTATTTATTTATTTATTTATTTATTTTATGATTATTTTAAATGTGTGTACCTTAAATTTAAAGGTACTATATTAGCCTTAAAAAGAATACATGCCTGGCCAACTCTATGACCATCTGTTTCAGCTGTGCTGGCACGACATGAAACTCCAATTGCTGCCAAAACCTGAGTCGTAACATCATTAAACAGCTTATCTTTCATGTTTTTTTTTAATTGAAATGAATTGTCTAATTTGTGCTTCTTTAAGTACATCAATGGCATTTTTTTTCCTGCAGTTACACCTCTCCAGATTCCTCTGTATGGGATGTATGGTAAATTATGCAGCTATAGATGAGTTACAAGTTAACAACCAAATTGCCAATCCTTTTTACAATAATATTTCATTTATTTTGATTTATTTATTCATTTATTTTATTTTTTTAAACTTTGCACAGCAAGACAGAGACTTGTGGCAACGTACGCACGCGTAGTGGGTAGCTCACGGCAACCGCACAGCTTTTGAAACCAAAAGTGACCAATCTTGGTCAAGCCAGTTTAATAGTACCCTACATGCACTGAATGGGTTGGGGCAAATATAATTAACATACATTCACATACATATATAAAGACATAAAACGACACATTATTTAAAATCGGGCGAGCAAATTTAGTTATCAAGCATTCGTCGAGGCCGCTGATAAAACCACCTTCTTCACCCTGCATGTCGTCAACAACATCAACAACGACGTGAAGTGCCTCACACACGGGCTGACGTGTGTAAATGACGCCCCACACGCTGTAACCACATGCCCTTTTGGCAATTCAAAGCAAAATGACAGTGGCGGACTTACAGAACCACTTATAAATACACTGACATTAATTTAACCAATACACTTTCATTTTTGCTGCTTGTACTGCTCCAATCCGTCACACCTTGTTCATGACTGTCAGCCATGTTGCTGGTTCAGCTGAAATCAAATCCAAAACGGCACGGGAAAAACGAACAAAGTAAAGCTATGCGTGTATTGGATTTTCCCCTGAAAATAAAATGTAGACATCTTTGGAGCAAATCAAAATTACAATTTGTCAACTATTATTAGGAGTTTCACTCGGAAACCAAATTCGAGTCACAAAGTTGGATAGGGTATATAAAAACAGTACTGATTCCAGGTCCCTATAAAATTTGACTTTTCCATACGCTTCTATGCTGATACACGCGGTCTAAAAAAATAGAATATTTCGATGTAAACCATGGCACGTATCGGGTGTGATGTTGCAGGTAGGAAGAAATGTTGAAATGACAACCCATCCAATAATAAGTTTTCTAACGCATGAACGGAAGTAAACCAGAGGCTTGTTGCCTTACATGTTGACCGATCCCGGCATTGTCCCCACAATATTCGACACTACAATATTCAGCTTTTAGGCCTATTTATCTGTTTGCTAGAGTATGTCGCTGGTTTTATTCACATATATTATAGATAGATCGTTAACCTAGATGCTACAGATCCGACAAAAATGGACATACGATTTAAGAATGAATTAGAATTGTGGGGGGGGGGGGGAATGAAAAATAGGCACATGGTAGTTTGTTTGTTTGTTTGTTTGTTTTTAATCTGATAAACCACGACCCTTCGGAAGCGTAAAAGCACCAAGGAGAAAAAATATTTACCTCGTACATAGTAGATAAATTTCGTATGTGCGGGATTAAATGTCGTACATACGAGATAGTATGTTGTACATACGAGATAGTAAATCATATGTACGAGATAGTAAGTCATTCGTATGAGATAGTAAGTCATTTGTACGAGATAGTAAGTCATTCGTACGAGATGATATGTCGTAAGTACGACATAAATCTCGCACATATGAGATAGTAAGTCGCACGTACGAGATAGTAGGTCGTACGTTCGAGATAGTATGTTTATGCTTGCTGCCAGCGTGTTCAAGTGTGCGCGCATGCCTTTTTAAGCATGCATGCATTTTCGTGCTCATTTTTTTCTCGCATCTGGCGACTGGCGTGCTTCAAAATGCGTTGAACCTATCGCACGATGCTCAATGCCTGTCAGGCGAGGTTGAATCAACTTTTCAAACCGTGCGCAAAGCTAGCATCGCCTGTCAGGCATTCTTGTTATGAGGAGAACCCGTATGACACGAACCAATCATAATTGACATGTTGACCTCAACTTACAAAAAGCATCATGGAGGAACACAATGGAACCGGCGGTGTCAGGGCCACAGCACACAATTGTTTCTATTCCTCCCCAGCACAAACCATGGAGGTATTATACAGAAGGAGAGAGCACGCTGGCCACTTCAAAGATTCCAGCTCTGAAACCGCCAAGTTGTGTGTTTGTGGGGGGGGGGGGGGCAATTAAACCTGCACACTGCTACTGTGCAGCTGCCCTGGCACAGCTTGTTTCAATACAGAGGCTACTAGCGCTCGGCGTTCATCAGTATCTTAGACCTTTCGGTAATCTCCGAGGTGCTGTGTGACAAGATTCACCTATTTCAAGGCTGATTTTCTGCCTGGCCCAAACATGACACACACACACACACACACACACACACACACACACACACACACAAATGGTAAACATCCATGGTAAGATCTTACTGTACAATACCTCCATGCTCCAAGTCCAACCAAGGCTTTTATGTGCGATACGGACAGCGACATACCAACCAAAACGTGTAAAAGTTTTTGTATGTCACGAGCTGTTCTCTCCTGATTAAAAGTCATAAGAACATCGATCAATTCCAAATGCTGATCTGTTACTTTCTATGGAACCCGTAAACAAGTTGTTACACTGGTAGGAATTCTTCCTGTTTCTAGTGATATTTCTCCACCCGTTTTAATACAGTTAGTTCAAAAGTAACATGGTGCTGTTGAATCAGTATCTTTCTGATAAGTTGGCCCAAACATGCCACGTTAACCGTAATAAATTAATAAAGAAAGAAAGAAAGAAAGAAAGAAAGAAAGACAGACAGACAGACAGACAGACAGACAAACAAAGAGAGAGAGAAAGAAAGAAAGAAAATATAAACATTGTTGAAGAAAATACTAGCCATCATGCGCTGTGGGCATTTATGGACCCGTTCATTGTCAGGCCCAGATGAGCATTTTCTTTCGTATGGACTCCACTTCAAATTTCTTGTGCCATTTAGCCGAATGTCTCCAGTCACTAAACCCTTGACGTAGTGGGTCTATGTGAGCGGTTTTCCTCATTTGGGCCTCAATTTGGATTTTTTATACCGAATTAGAGTTTCCACTCATCGATGGCATTGTCACAGGTCCGAGTGCTAACATTCAGTTACATTTTTTTTGCCAAGGTTTTGTATATATTGAGTGTTTCCACCTCAACAATATGTAGATTTGTAATCCTAACAGGGATCATATTCCTGAATTGGGAAACCAGGTCCTCACTTTCGGTATATCAAGCCTCCCCCCCTCCCAAACATATATAACTTCTGTTGTGTTTTGTTTTTCAAAGAAAACGCTTTATATATAAATATATATATATATATATATATATATATATATATATATGAAGGTCGACTCACCATCTTGTTGTAATGCTGCAACATATGCTCCGATTGCACTCATTAATAGTCCTTCAGTTGCCTTTTCACATTACACTTCTATGCCTTAGCCACTTGAAGTCATTAGACGACATCAGTTTAGATCCCACATCAAAAACCATGTCTTCACAAACAACCACTGCTGACACAACTGTGAATACCTCCCCAGATATCTGGCCCAGTTTCAATGTGAATGTTGTTTAGCCTGTGGGATCAGCGTTTGAATACATGCAACAGTGTGAGGAATAGACTTATTGGCTGCGCCCGAAAGATTGCTCATCTCTAGCACATGTATAAAATCGGTACGTCACAATATTGTTGCACAATGCAACAGTAATGAACAATGATCTTGCTTCTCTGAAGTTGTGGTCCAAGGAATCACTGGTTTTTCTTTAATGCTCGCAATGCTCATGCAACTTATCTTTCTTATCAAACACCTTCCTGGCCACCAAACTCTCATCTTGTTGTAATGCTGCAACATATGCTCCGATTGCACTCATTAATAGTCCTTCAGTTGCCTTTTCACATTACACTTCTATGCCTTAGCCACTTGAAGTCATTAGACGACATCAGTTTAGATCCCACATCAAAAACCATGTCTTCACAAACAACCACTGCTGACACAACTGTGAATACCTCCCCAGATATCTGGCCCAGTTTCAATGTGAATGTTGTTTAGCCTGTGGGATCAGCGTTTGAATACATGCAACAGTGTGAGGAATAGACTTATTGGCTGCGCCCGAAAGATTGCTCATCTCTAGCACATGTATAAAATCGGTACGTCACAATATTGTTGCACAATGCAACAGTAATGAACAATGATCTTGCTTCTCTGAAGTTGTGGTCCAAGGAATCACTGGTTTTTCTTTAATGCTCGCAATGCTCATGCAACTTATCTTTCTTATCAAACACCTTCCTGGCCACCAAACTCTCATCTTTTCTCAAGACTTATCAATCGGAAAATGCATCTGAATACGAACAGCAGGGCTCTGTAGGAAAATCAAATTCAGCGTAGAATGTTGATATTTAAAAAAAAAAAATATCGAATGAGTTTTACATAATGAGCACTTTGCAGTGTTGTTGTGATAAAGGACGTTAACAAAGGATTTATACGTCCTTCATAGAAACTAAATTAGAATATGACTATAAAGCCTTGGATTGCTCAGCACAATCAGCAAAAAAAAAAAAAAAAAACAAAAAAACAAAGACCACAAAACAAAAAAACAAAACAAAAACAAAAAACAAAACAAAAAAAAAAACAAACAAAACAAAAAACAAAAACAAAAACGAAAACACACACAAAAAAAAGAAGGAAAAACGTTTTCTAGCAACTGCCACCTGTATCTTGTTTGCAGAAGAGGGGATTACCCTCAGCAACTTCAACATTAGGGACAGTGTCAGTTTTGCAAATAGACAACGGTCAAATTGTAAAACAGTCCTAATTATTGTAAAATTCTACTACCTTTATCAGAGAAAGAATTCGGTTTTATGTACAGAGAGAGAGAGAGAGAGAGAGAGAGAGAGAGAGAGAGAGAGAGAGAGAGAGAGAGAGAGGGGGGGGGAGAGGGATCATTTGAAATTCCTAAAGGTAACTGTGAGTATAACTGTTTTCCTGTAACAATTTTTTTTTTCATTTATAATCAGACGTAGTTCAACTTGTCAGTCAGATTTAGATGCTAATTATTTATGTAAGAGAGAGATAGAGAAAGAGTACATTAAACACTTTGAGCCAACCTGACATGACTTTCACGATAACAAACTTTATTCATCAGACAATTATAAAAAACAACATCAGTTTCACTACACTTGGAACACTTACTGCACTGCAATATGTGCAGAAAATGCCTGAATGTTCAAATTGTTACTAAATATATAAGGGTTCCATAAAAAGAGATGCGTTTTTTACGTTAAGGGGGTAGGGGTAAAACCAGTACAAAAATAATCAACTGTAAAGTTTTACAGCTATTTCATTACTATTTTTTTTGGGGGGGGGGGGGGCAGCCTGGTTAGCTACAATATGTTTGAGCAGCGACACATAAACTGTATGAATATTTAACAAGTATAGTGTTGAAACAACAAGTTTATTGAAACTAATACGCTTAATTCTAAAACATTTTTTCCCTAAAGGCTCCATATTTTTACTTGTGTTAACTATTATTGAACCATAATCATATATTGTGAAGCCTATAACACCAATACAACTTAATTCCATCATTTTAGTCAACTTTAATATGACTTTTAACTCACAGATTAGTCACAGGAGGAGATATCAGTGAATATCCAGTTTTTGAAAAAAATATTACATGCCATGTATGGAAAGGGCTGATTAGAGCATGAGGTACACTGATTTGAGAAGGTTGCCCCTGGATTCTAAGCCACTGTGATGCTATAATTCATATTCTGGAGGGAAACCAAAAAGAGCATGAAGTGTTCGGTTAAGTGCCCGTGACCCCCCCCCCCCCCCCAGCCCCACCCCAAACACCTATAAATATTTCAAAGTTGAAAATTTGCATAAGAGACCTCACCTGGTACCTACCTTTAACAACTGGCTGAGAAAGAATTAAGTAAAGACAACTGCAACACCTTTGCCAAAGGCTTTTTGGTTTTTCACTTTTCGCCTTAGGAATTGTGACAAGGTCACCCATCTTCGAACTCCTCAGATACCTTATGTGCGATTATGAGCATGTGCAATATGAAACCCCTATGCACAAACCTTTCAAGTTATTGCGTGAAAGACATATTCACAAAATGGCTCTGTGACCTTGGGAATTTGGTCAAGGTTACCTATCCTTGAAGTCTGTGTGAGACCTTATGCTGTACAACAAGCGTGTGCAAGAAGATAGCCCTATGCAAAAAAAAAAAGTAAAGCAACTCAAATAGTCTCAAAATGGACGTAGAAAGAAGTGCGCCATATACGTAAGGATCGGTCCCAAAGGCATGATGCAGAGAGAAGGCTATGCCGTAAGGTAGTCGGAATAAAACAAAGATTATAGCCACAGCAATGAGCATTTTGGTCAGCGTATATTCCTTAGCATCCGAAGAAGTTTTATTGACCTGCAACTGACCCTCAAGCTGCGTTTTTCTTTCTACCTGACAACGTTTCAGTTTTGTAACAAGCAACGTAGTTAAGACTCCCACTAATAAAATCGGAATGAGCTGACCACCAATCCGAAGAATCACCAAGTTCCAGATTTGATACTCTTCTTCCCTTTTAAGTGTGCATAAACCTGCACTTGGTATATTTGTAACCGTCCAAAAAGGGAATACTGATGCTGATACACAGATTAGACCTGTTACCAAGATTACAATTGTTGTTTTAAATGGTGTTGATATGCGGGCAATTTTCAGAGGGTATGTCACGGTAAAGAAACGTTCAATTGTTACCCACACTGTAAGATAACATGAGAGCAGTTGACCAAAGAATCTCGCGCCAGATAAAAATCCGCACAACATAGGTTCAACAAATAGATACACATCGAACTTGGGTAATTTATCAAACCACTCAGGGATTGCGGCAGACAAATATATGTTGTCTGCAATGCCCATGCAAATGAAGTAGTGACCCGTTGTAGTCTTACTCATAGGAGAAGACATTATGATGACAAAAGTAAGTGTGTTGAAAAGCAATCCAGGTATCAAAATGAAAGGCTTAACATACTGATTTATTTGATTACTAATTATATACAGCCGAAGCCCTTTAGGATTGAAGACTGCTAGTTTGAACGCAGAAGCAACGTTCCAAAGAACGCCATTGGTGATGTCATATTCAGGGTTGTCCATGCGATTGTAGAATTCATTTTGCGTATGGTTCACCTAAATGAAATGAAAAAAAAAAGAGAGACCATGAATGCATTTGCAAAGATTTCCTATATTCTAATGAATGATTTTCGTTTAAAAACGAAAACAAAACAATAAACAAAAAACAAAAAAGAACAAAAAGTAAAAAACAAAACAAACAAACAAAACAAAATAATATTAAAAAGAAAAAAAAAAAAACCGGCGAAAGGGAACTCACCAAAAAGCATCGTTAACAGGAAATACCCTAGTACTGTGCATCGAGAAACTTCGTAAGATAATTGTTTTCGGACTAATACATTGGATTTTTAGTTGCAAAACTCTTGTAAAAAATCTCGTTAGTTTTATTAATGTATAATTAATACATAATCTTCACTGCATATTGTAAAATGCAATACTTTAGGAGTTAATGGGGAGTGTAAACCTGGGCATACGTTGATGAACAAACCTACACAAAGCCTAAACTAGGCATAATTATATCTGACAGTGCTTTGTAAATTAATTTGGTAAAATGGCCCCTGGCAACAGGCAGGGGGTGGTGGCCGATGCCGCCAAAAGTCACATAAAAATTTAAGGGGGCATCAGAGCAAAAAGCTGGTGTTTCCATGCGTATCTATTCGGCACAGCTTACCACTGGCTCTTGTGCATTACTGGTTACTGGGTCAGTTAACATGCAAAAGTTTAAATTCAGCCATAGAGAAAAGGCTACAATATATACGCACACTAATTGTACTTTGCAACTGAAAGGATTTCAGTTTCTCAATTAATAATTAATAACTGTCAGATTCATCAGCATACATCATGTTACTTTTAGTCTCGCTGATTTTGGCAACACCTTTTTCATTCATACAAGAAATAAAACAGGAGAAGAGGTAGTAGAGGCAGACATTGTGTTGTGTTGAATTTAGGTATAAATGTCGTAAACCCTGTTTTGACAGTGATGACTTAAGCACAAGGTCATTCACATAAATCTTTATATCTATGTACAATATATATATATATATACATATATATATATATACATATTTATATATGCATATATACATATATATATATGTATAACTATATGAATATATATATATATATATATATATATATATATATATATATATATATATATATATATATATATATATTTATATATATACATATAAATCTTGAATTTTCACAAGCTTACAAGAGACACGTAATATTGTGAGTTTGATCTGTACGACATTGCCTCGTATTAATACGTATTAAATATTTGCAGTTCAAATAATGCAACTGGACTGGATCTTTGAACTACATACTATCAATGTAATAAAATGGAAGCTGTATGGATAGCCCTTATGCAACCAAAACAGTTACCCCCAGAATAATCCCAACTGACTTCAGCAACATCCGAAACTCAGCTACATTGAGCATACTAGAGTCACAGTTATATTTGCGCTGGTAGTGTACGGATATGAGTGAGCAATACATAGTGTCTTAGTTTAACAAAAAAAAAAAAAAAAAACAACAACAACAACAACAACAACAACAACAAAAAAAAATCACCAAAGTACATCTACACCAAGCTTGAAGTCAATGTTGGGAATAAATACCATATAAGTCCATATGAACACTTGGTTTCCCATATTGACCATGCTAAAATGCATGCTTATTTGTCACTTGATTATTCCCTTTTTTATTTCAAAATCTGGAAATAGTATTAGCACCGTTTAACTCTATACTTTAAGTGGAGATCACATTTAATTTGATTCAAACGAAGTTGGAAGACAATACAGCAGATGACTGGGCAGAAAATTGGAAACGTACAAACACACATAAAGTAAAGCGGAAAGGTTGTGTGAACAACACATATTCAGGTAACTTTGGCACTTTCAAAATAAGTGTGAAGCTGAAATAAGGTGGTAAATCTTTAGTAGGCATGGAGAGCTAATATAACGACAGGTAAGCCCAGATTATCTTCGAACTGGTGATATATAAATATGTTTTAGTCAGATGCTTAACACAGTAATCACTTTTTCGCTCTGCAATTTTGCGCCCTAGATCATCAAAAGTGAAGTTTTTTTTCTTCTTTTTTTCATGCAGAGCCTCAGCAAAACTATTTTCATATTAAAATTTACGTTCGAAAATACTAAATCGGGAATACGCATATATGTAAGTGCTGATGCGTGTGTGAACATCAGCCTTTACATCGTGTATTAAATATTAGCTCAACATACACGTGTCTTGTATAGCAAGAAAGTGTCTCAAATTTATTGTGGGAGTACATGCCAATTGATTTTAATGTAAATTTAATAGAGTTCGTTGTAAATGTCTCTAATGTAAAATACCCGGAAGAAGGTGCCTTTGTAAGGAAGCGACTATGTTTTAGTACCCCCAATGTGTATACTTACAGGAAATTATCGACAAAACAGCTGTGAGAGGCGTATATGTTACTGGCTTCTTTAAAACCAGCCGTTATTCGTAACACAATGAAGCATATTTGTACACAACTTATGGACTACCCTTTTTTAAAACTTATCTTCACATGGTCTCCAAGATGCTATCAAGCAGATGGAAGGGGGGGGGGGGGTGGTTACCAATCACAAGTTGACATTTATTGTTTGGAAGTCTACTGTCTGCAGGCGTTACCTCGGGATTATATTCTTTTCCTTCTTTAAAATTACACGACGTTTCTGTGTACAAGATACTGAAAGGGAAAGTTATGTGTTGCACGATGACAAAGTCTGTTTTAGACTTTTTGCGTATAGCTTTTGTTTTAACCTACAGGTGAAGCGTTTGAGCAAGAAACATTAAGGTGAAATAGTACAGCTTTTCTACATCATACACACACACAATATATATTGTGAAGTTTAAGGTTTATTTGTTTCCTGATATTCTATTTCAAGTACCAGTGAAACTTTTTCTATATGTTGTTTTTATTATGGTGCAGGTGCAGGTGTTAGCACCTCCTTAGGAGGGTGTCCAAATAATTCCAGATTTTGGTAATAGGGGGCAGCACTGATTTGCGCTATTCAATTGTGTTTATGCACTGATATTTGTGTGTCTCAGAATGATCCGAAGCATTTGAGGCTTAAATTTGTTGACAGGAGACATTCCCAGGGCCAGTAAGGCGAGAATCATTAATCATAGCTATTCTGAAACGTTGTGACCTGGGAAAATTGTGTAAAATAGAGTTTGTCAAGGATTTTACAGTGAATCCAATATTTACATTGTTATTTATCATGCAAATCGATGTATTACTCATGTACTTGTTAGTCATAATTTGATGTGGAGATGGTTTGCAAATTAGAAAAGAGATTTATGTGTTATATTCGCATATTTATCAGATACAAATGACTGTACTTTGAGCCTAAAGTCACTTTTTTCATCGTAAACCATATTAAAAAGGGCGACCTGTTGTGACCATTTTTGGAACCAGCAAAATATATATTTTTTGCTACAGCTTTGTGGTTTTTTTTTTTTTTTTTTTCTTTTTTTTTTTTGGTTTTTTTTTTTGTTTTTTTTTGTTTTTTTTTTGTTTTTGTTTGTTTGTTTGTTTGTTTGTTTGTTTGTTTTTTTCTTATTTTTTTTTTTTTTTTGTTTCGTTTTGTTAGAAATTCGAATCAAATATGATAAATTGCCGTATTAGAATCTATTAATAGGTCAAGATTAATGCTATTTATGAGATATCAAAGCTTTCGAGTGGCGAAAAGACATTTATTTTTCTGCAACTATTTACAATTCTCAATATGCAAATTAGCCTTACCTTTTGTTTTACATAGCTGGGAATATATACACTGGATGCCTCTCAATTTGACTTATTCACCTCTTCCACCTGTGCAAAGAACAAAGTGTGTAAAAATAGAGGAAGGTTACATTGAGAGGTGCTTTTTATTTCCCAGGTAAATAATAGGCAATATATATCTACATTTTTTGCTGTTTTACAGCTAGAAGAACGTGGGCTTCATAGTGGGGGGCATTTCAGAGTTTGAAAATTTTCTACTGAGTTTACAGTGCAAACCTTTACCTTCAAAGTGGTGGAGGCATTTCAGCATTTGAACATATTCTGCATATATCACAGTGGAAAACTTTGCCTTCAGAGTGGGGGTATTTTAAGGATTCAAATGTTTTTTTTTTGGGGGGGGGGGCAACTGAAAAACAGAGAACAAAAAAGAAATAAAAATGTCAGAATACTATTAGAGTCAGATACAATCACATCGACAAGAAGGAGTTACAGTTCGCAAAATAACATTCAAATATATATACTGAGAGGATAACTCCAGTTCAGGAGTATAAAATTCCACTATCGCCGGAGCTACCTAAAAACCCCAGGGTCACAACGTTAGCACCGGGTGTGTATAATATAAACACTGGTTATCTAGGACTGAAGGACTAAAGTAAGTCAGGCCATGGTGGCACTGAAAAAAGAACATAAATGAAAAAGTGTAAAATCACCCAATTGGCACTCCGAGTATAGACATGGGAATAACGTCGAAAATAAGTGCCTGGATTGCATGCAACACGTAGGCTAACTTACATAGATGCCACCAGGTTTATTAGATTGCCTGTACAATTGTAATGCGTTATGTTGTATTGTATATCAGCTGATATATTTATCCTCAATTACATGCCGACTACTGTAAGTGTGATCGGATGGAAACATTTTGCTACTCCTTATGACCAGCTTTATGCAATGTGGATATGGAAAAAATGGTTCCTATACACCTTTTGTGCTTTTAATCTATGTAAAATTGAGCCATTGCAATGAGCTTTCTATTCCAGTTGTATCCTGTCGGACACAATGAAAGGGTCAATATATGCTACTGTTTAAAATACAATATATGTGGTGACGATGAACCAAATGTATATGAAACTTCTAATCAACTCTTTTACGCGAATAATATTGATAATGATAATGATGATAATGATAATAATAATAATAATAATAATAATAATAATAATAATAATAATAATAATAATAATAATAATAATAATAATAATAATAATAATAATAATAATAATAATAATAATAATAATAATTTAGGCGGTCAAAAGTTAACCTGGGTATCAAAAGTGAAACATTTAGGAAATTGGATATCATTTAACTTGTCTGAGGAAATAGAACTATCGAAAAAGAGGGGTAGTTTTTACAGTTCGGTGAACAAATTGTATGCTAACTTTCATAATGTTGGTCATAGGCTCATGATGAAATTCTTTAATTCATATTGTAATTCTTTTTATGGAGCACAGGCATGGAATTTGAAAGATAAACACATAGATGTTATACTGAAAGCTTGGAATAAGAGTGTAAGACATTTGTGTAAACTCCCTGTAATGACCCATACAAAAATTTTTCCTTTCCTGACCAACACATTACATGTAAAAGAAATGTTATATTTGAGAGTTTTGAAAATGATATTGACAATGGACAATATGGGCAATGAAGCTGTTTCCTTTCTTGCAAAATGTTGCATTGATAATAAGTTGACAAGAATTGGTAGCAACTACACTTTAATTAGAAGTCCTTAGGTTTAATATCCGGAAATGTTCAATATCACATTGCAAAACACAAGTTGGCAGAACGAAAGAAAAGTACATTTGATGAAAAGATACATATGGTAATAAAGATTTTGGATATACTTGAAGACAAAAATAGTTTAATTGGATTTGCAAGAGAGGAAATGGGTGATATCCTTACAAGTTTATGTGTAGAATAATATCGTTTATAAGTTGTTAATATTCACATGCCATCTGTAAGTACTATGTATCATCGTTGAGTTCTTTGTTTCTTTTTTCTCACAAAATGGTGTACCTGCATTGCGTACGTTGCGTATAATAATAATAATAATAATAATAATAATAATAATAATAATAATAATAATAATAATAATAATAATGAATATTCGCAGCGAACTTTGGAGGTCGGGCTAGGTAGCAATATTCTTGAAGTACCTGCCATTGAAAGGAGCACGAGATATTTCAGCAAATAGTTTGCCATTGCATTATTGTTTAAATTTTTTTCTCCTTTTGTGTGTTGTGTGTTGTGTGTGTGTGTGTGTGTGTGTGTGTGTGTGTTTTGCTTTTTATTTTTCTTATGAATTTAATCACGTGCTATAACGGTGGCGTATCAGTGCGCAATTTGTTTCCCATATGAGTAATAAACAATCGTGAGCTTCCAAATGATGTTTTTTTTTTCCCCTATGGAGAAAAATATTACAATCGTCTGCTTTGCCGCTGATTACCCACTGCAAATAATATAGATTGAACATGTGATTTTCAGTTACCCCCCCGCCCCCCCCCCCCCACACACACCTACACACACATTGCTGTTTGTTATATAACTGGTGTGAAGGAGGTTTTCATTCACATAGTGCCTTGGTGACATTCCATTGCAAAAAAGACTGTATTTTTTTTCTTCGTGGCAATGTTGTCGCAGCAACCGATCATTTGAAGCTAAACACAGGACTGCTCCAAATGTAAGGCTATTGGAGACAGCTGCTTTCTGTGGCGTACCATTTGTCTTGGCAGACAAAAAGCTGATGGATTGGGATGCATTTTAGTGTACTTTTGACCAAGGACAACCACCATGCAAAAGTAAACTATACTTTTTCACGATAGTGACCTAATCTGGTAGGGAACATTTCAATGAAATGAACAATACATAAAAAAAAAATACATACATTCAATGGATGAATGGACGACCTGACAGGCCTAGGCGTGTAGACTTAGATACAAGAGAGGGTGAAAACCTTTTCAGTAAAAAAAAAAAAAAATAAATAAATAAATAAATAAATAAATAAATAAATAAATAAATAAATAAATAAATAAATAAATAAATTCGAAATTAAACTTGCGACGGGGCCTTCTCATTATATAGGTAAGTTTCTTTTATACTCACATTTAGTCTGCAGCTCATTGTCTAACCAAGTATAGATCTCACATGCACGATTTTGAATTTGGCCTGCCTGGATTATCTTTAACGTTTCTTGATGTGCATTTTCCTGTTATCAGTTGTAGTTTCACATGACGTTCCGCAGATACTTTCAACAGGTGTTTGCCAATAACTTGCATTATTAGAAAACGACTATTCACCAAAATCTCAGATAAGTTGATTTGTTAGTGCAAGATAGTCAGCAGAAAAAATGGATATCTCATCATATGTTCTGACGGGAGAATATGTGTATGCTTTATGGCGAAGCTAATTCACTAGGAATATATCAAAAGAATCGTGCGATGGCAGGGTTGGAATAATAGTGATGGTTTTCTCACAGCCTGGGTCAAAGTGAATTTCTATACTAATCACGGTATTTAACATTCAGTTTTGGTGTTTGAATATACAATGTATATTTTGCCTGCTAATATTAAAGGGATGTCTTGAGCCAATGTTTCCGGACTCCACACGATCACCAATAATTTCTTACTGAGTATCCGGTCCAACATTTTTTCCTGTATGGCAGATCAACACGACTACTCGTTCAGATGCCTAAGGCCCCTATATAGTCCCATTGATTTTGATCGTGATTCTAGTTGATCATGGTATTCACATATGAAGATATATCAGTTAAGCTATGTGAGATTGAAAGATAAGTTTGCTGTTGATGTACATAAATTTAATTGGCTCCATGGGGTGGCTAAGAAACTGTTTTGTAAAATAAATGATAATTTCGAATACCTTTGAAACCAGTGCTGCATATTTTGACCCATGTTTTTGTATTTAACATAAAAAAAACCTTTACCATAGCACTTGTCGATTTCATATTTTGAATACCAACTGATACCTCTTTAAGTAACATTCACAGATGTGCCATTGGTATTCATAATAAATAAATTACCGACAGACACGTTTTTTGTCATTTATTTCAGTAAACAAATATAGCCCTTAATGTTCAATTCTAAGAAATTCAAATTAAATGGCCTAAGATGTAGACGTTTGGCATCTACAAATGTGTTATCAATAATGAAAACTCTCTCTCTCTCATCTCTCTCTCTCATCTCTCTCTCTCTCTCTCTCTCATCTCTCTCTTCTCTCTCTCTCTCTCTCTCTCTCTCTCTTCTCTCTCTCTCTCTCTCTCTCTCTCTCTCTCTCTCTCTTCTCTCTCTCTCTCTCATCTCTCTCTCTCTCTCTCTCTCTCTCTCTCTCTCTAGATACTTCATACAACAAATACAATACATTTTCACACAATTGGTTGTCACATAATGACGCCCAAAACAAACATTACGTTGCAAATTAGAAATTTATTACAGTCACAGTCTGTCTAGCATTGTTACCCTATATACACAATGACGGTATTAATAACATGAGTGAAAGTTGTGCAAAGAAAAATGATACACCAACCGCCTGAACGTAATTGTTTGACTATATTATCTGGGAGAAAAGTAAGTAGTCCTGGTTGTTTTACATTGGGCATACTTTGAAAGGTGTCTTCGCAATGTATAATAGTTTTATTCATACCGCTGTTTAAGCTGCTCTTTTGGGAATACAGTTATTGTCTTTGGTTTAAAGGTGTATGCATATGGGTCCTTTAGTAGCGCTTGTGGCCTTCACACTTGTGTAATCAGGTCCGTAATTTTCTTGAAATACCAGTTTGGCTATTTCTATTTGAGGTATGCTGTTAAAGTGTTTCCTTAGATGCTCTTTGACTTTATCAAAGGTGACTGGGGGATCAGTGTACTCATCATTGATAGAAACGCCAAAACAATCCCACGGACGCTCTATCGGGGATAAGTCTGCATATCATGCAGGTGAAAGCATCATGTGGATGATCATGTCCTGTGCACTAGCATGATTGTTTCCAACACCATTATGCTGCAGTTCCTTGCCGGCCATACTGTCCAATGCGGTATTCACAAGTCTCTCTAATGGCATGTGGCTCAACTCTATGTGACTATCTGGAAAATCCCGACAAAATATGGGTGCTACAGGCTATATGACATTTTTCCAATGTCGTAACCATACCAACATCATGTTTGTGGACCGCCTTGCGTTGAGGGCCAAAAGATATTTATCATGCAGGGTGGTATGGACACCAATTTCCTATCAACAATCTCCTGACTTGGATGAGCTGTTTAGTTCATAAGCATATTATTTTCATATAATTCAATATATTTTTTATACATAATTATAGATAAAAGAACCCATGAACTGCATTGTTTCCACTTTTTATCAAAATACTGAATGTTAATGATTTCTGGCAACATATTCAAACTTACATATATACCCACTTATAATTACGTGAATTTCGGAAAATAAAAACAAGGTACAAGTTAAAAGCATTTGCTTCTTTTGAAAAAATAGGCTAAAAACACTTTAGCCTGATCACTGGATGTTTATCAAGATTAGAATACTCACAACTCTTGTTAATAAAAGTACACACACACACACACATATATATATATATATATATATATATATATATATATATATATATATATATATATATATATATATATATATATATATATAATATATATATATATATATATATATATATATATATATATATATGATATTGGGGTATCTGTAGAAACTCTTGTCATCTTTTTTTTTTAATATGCCCATAATGTATGCAGTCTTCTGCAGAAAAATACATAGCAATATTAGTTAGTGAAATCTGGATCACCCTGACTACCCACCTTATGTTCAAACAGTGGCTGAATTAAGTTCCGTAATTCAACACAAAAAAAAAAAAAAAAAAACAATCTAACAAAACAAACAAACAAACAAACAAACAAACAAAAACAAAAAAAACATAATCTACTCAATATGATTATTACAAGTATGGTATTAGAAAGTATACTCACCTTTCGATCACCAATGTCAAGGACTCAAGGTCTGGGCCAAACACCCATGGAATAGAGTTGAGTTAACCCACTTGAATTCCAAACCTGATGGTCCTGTGGCATCATTCCTTGGTTCCTATGAACCCTGTGGTGACCCGTGAGCGCTGCCTGAGATAAGCTCTTAGCCACCAG
>OZ026616.1:59845709-60236702 GCA_964020975.1 Hermodice carunculata | reverse complement strand
GTACTATTTCACCTCGATGTTTCTTGCTCAAACGCTTCACCTGTAGGCTAATACAAAAGCTATATGCAAACTGTCTAAAACAGACTTTGTCATCGTGCAACACATAACTTTTCCTTTCAGTGACTTGTGCACAGAAACATAGTGTAATTTTAAAGAAGAAAAAAAATGTCCCCAGGTGATGCCTGCAGACAGTAGACTTACAAACAATAAATGCCAACTTGTGATTGGTAACCACTCCCCCCCCCCCTATTCCGTCTGCTTGATAGCATCTTGGACACCATGTGAAGATAAGTAAGGGCTAGTGCAGTAGTTGTGTGCAAATATGCTTCGTTGTGTTACGAGTAACGGCTGGTCTAAAAGAAGCCAGTAACAGATACGCCTCTCACAACTGTTCTGTCGAGTATTTCCTGCATGTATACACATTGTGAGTACTAAAAAAATAGTCACTTCCTTATAAAAACACCTTTTGCTGGCATTTTACATTAGAGACATTTACAACGAACTGAATTAAATTTACATTAATGTCAATGAGCATGTACTCCGAGAATAAATTTGCGACACTTTCTTGCAATACAAGACACTTGTAAGTTGACCTAATATTTAACGCACGGTGTAAACGCTCATGCCCACACGCATCAACACTTACATATATGCGTATTCTATGAACTACTTTTCATGGGTGTACGTATCAGGATATAGCAAAGAAGATATAGTTAGTGTGACTTAATGATCAATGTTTCATTATAAGAGTTCTGAAGTAAAGATTAAGAATTGAAATTAACGTAGAGTGGCATAAAATCGGATAAAATGTTATGTTTTCTGCTAAATAATCCTCCAGGCCTGCTATGTCAAACCAAATACTTGTAATGCCCAAAGACCCTGTTAAATTCATTTAACATTTTATTAAATATCAGGTATTGGTTGGGGGTTCTTATCACTTACCTTTCTTTTCAAATACAGCTACCTTTGTAATAATTGTTTAATAATGAGTTGTTTTTGTATAGTATATCTTGCAGAGTAAAAAATACAGGTCCTTTCCTCTAAGACTGATAGCTGCAGGTTTTTATGAAATGTTTATCTTGATAAAGAGTGTTGTTGTTAAAAAAATAGAATGCAGCTCTTTAGCCTTCAACTTAACATGATTTAAACCAATGTTCTATGTTTGCACGATAATGTTATTGCCCATCAAGCACAAAAAATAGCAACAAGTTGGGAAGAATATAGTTGGTACCTGAAATTAAACTGGCACTTAATGCCTGCTACAGGTCTTTTAGAAACAGACCAATTGTTAACAACTTGTATGGGGAGTAGCACCATTATACACACAACAGTAAATACTTCATCCTGTGAAACAAAATTTGTTTTAACATCTTTGTTTTTTTTTTTTTTTTTTTTAATTGGGAATTTCAACCTTTCAGCAGAAGCATTCGGTGCTACAGTGAAATCTGCCAGTGTCATGAAGTGAAAAACCAAGAAGCCTTCGGCAAAGGTGTTGCAGTTGTCTTTACTTAATTCTCTCTCATCAAGTTGTTAAAGGTAAGTACCAGGTGTGGTCTCTTGTGCGAATTCTCAACATTGAAATATTTATGGTATTCTTGGTGGAGTCAAGCATAGTGCAAAAGAGTGTTGCTACTATACCATAAAAGTGCACAGAAAATATTGATGGCTTTTGCCAGTAACAACCATTATGGGGATCGAGTCAGAGTGTGGTGCATAGCATCAAATTCACAAAATCACAACAGAGAAATATGTTGTCTGGTGTGAATGCATCTGCAGCATTTGTCTATCATTCCAACATCATCTCAAACATACGTTTCAGTGACTTTCATTTTCTGTGTAAATCTGTTGATATCATGCTAGGTATCCCTTAACTCCAATCGGTATGCCGCTCTGTATTCTGTATAGAATTTTGGAAATATTTACTACTTTACATAGAATTCTGCCTTCAAACATAAGCTGGAGTTCATTTAATCATACAATTTGCAAAAAAGAAGAGAAAATATTGGTCACATTATGTACATGAAATACCCTAGAAACATGTAGCAATTACTACTGGCGATATTGTTCTCGGGTTGTTTGTTAGGAGAAATTGTGTTCATTTTCATCACAAAATATTACAAAGCTTGCAGGAAGCAATCTAAAGGTTTACATATACAAAAGGAATTCATACCACAGCAATATCATAAACATATTTTGCGACATTAATATTATTCCAGGCTACCCTAAACAGATATATAGGATTTTCAAAATCTGTTGTTGTGAGCTTTATTGCAGCATATCAGTCTCGCTGAACGCTGATGTGAATTTCAGTATATTAAATCAAGGCAAGTATAGTTTAGTACAGTAAGCGGTTTTAATCAAATATTGCAATCCGAAGTGATGCTAATATTCCCGATTTAGTATTTTCGAACGTAAATTTTAATATGAAAATAGATTTGCTGAGGCTGTGCAAGGAAAAAAGAAAAAAAATTCACTTTTGATGAACTAGGGCGCAAAATTGCAGAGCAAAAAAGTGATAACTGTGTTAAGCATATGATTAAAACATATCACCTGTCGTTATATTAGCCCTCCACGTCTACTAAAGACTTACCACCGTATTTCAGCTTCACACGTATTTTGAAAGTGCCAAAGTTACCTGAATATGTGCTGTTCACACAACCTTCCCCCTCTCCTTTTTGTGTGTTTTGTACTTTTCGAATTTTCTGCCTAGTCAGGTGCTGTATTGCCTTCCAACTTCGTTTGAATCAAACTAAATATGATCTCCACTAAAAGTATAAAACTAAACTACTATTTCCTGATTTTGAAATAAAAAGGGAATAATGAAGTGACCAGTAAGCATGCATTTTAGCATGGTCAATATGGGAAACCATGTGTTCATATGGATTTTTATGGATTTTATTCCCAAAATAGACTTCACGCTTGCTGTAGATGTACTTTGGTGAATTTTTTGAGGTACTATGTTACATGTATTGATCCCTCATATGCGTACACTACCAGCGCAAATTTAACTGTGACTCTAGTATGCTCAGTGTAGCTTAGTTTCAGATGTAGCTGATCTCAAGTGAGTTGGGACTTATTTTTGTAGTAACTGTTTTGGTTGCATGTTGCTATCCATACAGCTCCCATTCAATTACATTTATGATATGTAGTTCAAAGATCCAGTCAAGTGGCATTACTTGAACGGCAAATATTTAAGTACATATTAATACGAATCAATATCATATAGATAAAACTCACAATGTTACGTGTCTCTTATAAGCATGTGAAAATTCAAGATTTAGAATTAGAAGTACCCCAAAATGAACATAAATTAACAAACTGCCAAGGTTGTTTGAAATGTAGCGTGATGATCAATAACTAATTATATATATATATATATATATATATATATATATATATATATATATATATATATATATATATATATATATATATATATATATATATATATATATATATATATATATATATATATATATATATATATATATATATATATATATATATATATATCATAGCCTGACCGAACCCGGTCTTTCCGGGTTTCAGGATTGAAGCCCGGCTTTCGTTCGGCTTTTACAATCACTAAACATTCCGGTTAGGTTATAGCCGCCAATGTTGGCAAGAATGTTTAATAAAAAGGTCATTGAAGTTACTTTTCGTACTTTTATACACTTTAAACAATGCAATAAACGATGATTTGCAATTACGTGTGTCACATGGGCTGCATTAATCGCCATAATTACATTAATAGTAATGCTCCTGTGCAAAAGGTTAACAGCTATTAACCCCTGTCAAACCTTTTGGAACCCGGTCAAAACTTACCAAAGTCAACACGTACCCAGGTCAAAACGTACCCAAGTCAAAACGTACCCAGGTACGTTTTGATTCATCAAAATGTACCCGGATCAAAATGTACCCAAGGCAAAACGTAACCAGGTCAAAACGTACCATAGTCAAACGTACCCATCATTGTCCAAGACGGCGTACAGGGGTTTCTCATCATATTCTTGGCCTTTGTTGCTCATTTCGTTGCTGTCAGTGTAATGACCCCAGTGTAATTGGGTGTATGCACTGGATGCAATCGACACAAATTGGGTGTGTCAGTAAAAGGACATATTGTGGACTATTATTGCTAGTGCTGATAAATCGGAACAGACAAGTAGCTTTATATATGTGATGGTCGAAACCTGTCATACAACATTGCACAAGTCATGCAATGTATGATGCGTATGTCTTTAGTTCATTCATCAGAACTAAATAATCCACAACTATTTTTGTTGAAACACAAGGAGGACTTCACAGAAATCAATTCTTAACAAATTATGTAGCATTAGAAATAGATTGAAATTTCCACATACTCCTATGTATTATTCTGATAGGATAGACTATTAACGTCCCTTTTTCGTAATTAGGTGGGGCCTACTTACATGCTAACTGGGTGATCTTAAAGTAAGGAGAAAGGTTCAGAGCGTGGAGCATGTAGGCCTAGTGCTGAGAGACCACCTCTAGGGCAGGAGGGCAGGTCAAAATGTATCTCAAAACTGGCGGTTTTTCATCACCATATCATGAAAAAGATAACGCAGTATTCCAAATGAGTGGCCTCTAAATCAAAACAGGTACCACTGTACACGTATAAACTGTGTATCTAAATGTTAAACCTAATTGTCAAAGTAAACAAACAAAGTTACAAGCTTGCCTAATTGTACTTGATATCTGGTTAATATTTTCATTGCATTCTTTTGACATAAATACAAAAGACTTCCATTCTTTTCTGACTTACCCTATAATTCTACTGTTAACATCCAAAGATTATTAGAAAGTCTGGCTGCAATAATCTACAGTTTTTAGACTTGTCTGTTTTGCTACTTAACTTTATCTTTTGGCATCTTTCTGTTTTAATATTCACTATCAGACATTTTAGGCTTACATGTTTTCTGTTAGGTAAACCCCCAGGGGCTACAGGTAGCAAGAAGCGGCCTACGACAGTTGCATGTTTGCCTAATTGTACTTAAAATCCTGTTAAGAAAAATTGTTTTGATAACATGTTTTTGGCATAAATGCTAATGACTTCCATTCTTTTCTGACATGCCTAAATGCACATTTACTCACTATTAAAAAATTACTCAAAATTGACAGTATTTTCTCAAGTGTCACAAACCTGACACATTAAGTTGACACATTGACTCAGGGTTGGCAGTTAAATAGAGCTTAATTGTTTGAGGAGTAGGTGTCATCATGGAGTTTGTTTTACATCTCTGGTACAGGATGTACATTGTTGCAGTCCTTGTTAGGATTTTCCTTGGTTTGTACAGGTGGTCAAGCTGCAACTGTTTATTTTACAATCACTGGGACTGAATATAATGCCCCAGCTTGTTTCCACTTCAGTTAAACATTGGCGGATGGTTTAACTAGGAAAAGCTGTCCAGCTAGAAAGGGTACATTTTGGTTCAGGGATAAGTCAAATTGTTCTTATCTGAACCTGTACTATGAAAATTTGGTAATTATGGTTTGTTTGACAGGTATTCTTCTTTGATATGAAGCTCTGCATTTACAAGCAAAACTTCACATATTTAGCTAATTCATCAATTGCCACGTTCATATTTATTCATTATTATGTGGGTTGTCTTTGCTGAATATTTAGCTTAGGCAAGGAGCCGCTACTCAGAGAGACGTGTACGGGTAAATGGCTCCGAAACACGTTGAGTAGTTACCCGCTGAAGACCCTTTAATTTAATTGGGCTGATACAGCCTATGTCAAAATTTTACAGAGGAACGTGTGCAATATAGTAATTCCATATATATACAGGTTAGACAGGGACAGGTTAGCTTATGGAGAGTAAAGAGTTCGAACTGCGGAATAGGATATTGACTACTAGGAAGTGGTTCTGGGCAAAAAGACACAAATACAAATATGTCCGCTCACTTCGACATCGACGATTTGTAAACTTTGAAAATTAAAGTGTAGACTAACGCTACTTGCATAAGGCACGAGTGGAATTTTTTATTTCATTTGGTGTCAATTTTTAAGTGGCATGTCATAATGAAATAGGACAATATAACTGAAAAAAAATCACCAATAAATCGTAATGTCAACGCAGACGTTGTGACTGCTATAAAGGTACACGTCGTCTAGTTGGTAAATGTATGAAAGGTTTATTTCTGTTACGTAAAACATCATCATTTATTAGTATTGAAATGCCCATGTAAACAGTTTTGACGATTTTCTGTGTCTCACGCTGGCATTAACTTTGAGTACAGACTGTACTTACGCCTACTATGGTCTTTAAAAACCTGATTGACACTCTTTTGTTTTGTACTCATACTGCGAACTTCTGGGTCCTATTCTGATTCTGTAGCAAAATTTCGCCAAAATGAATTAATGTTGTTGCATTTAGGCGCACAGTGAAAGAAAATCCCCAATATTGCAGAGTCTATATGTGTGTACACGCACAACCATGTGGACCGGAAGGTTTTGGCTCAAGTTCCAGGCGACTGGGAGGAAAGTGTGCATAGCATTATTTAGATATTGAATATATTCTTAACTATTACAGATGCAGGTACCAATCCAAGTTCAATTCACAGCTTTGCACTATAGGAACATGCAATGAACCACAAACAAAAGTTGTAGAATTTTAATTTATGCTAATTAGGGACACTTGAAAAGTTGGAACTACCGTGTTAGTCTATATTTGCATGCAAACTGGGACAAATAATTTACCATATTTTTATTCTTCAAAGATTCGGCATGGGGGGAGATTCGCGTTGATAATAGCAAGGAGGCTATCCATTACTCTTTTTTATTAATAATTTATTTATTTATTTATTTATTTATTTATTTATTTATTTATTTATTTATTTATTTATTTATTTATTTATTTATTTATTTACTTATTTATTTATTTATTTATTTGAACATATTAATACAGGGTAACCAAATATTATAATAATAATTATAACAACAACTATGGAGATTTCGGGACGGAGTATCTATCAGGCCCGGCACACAGTAGCCAGATAACAGTAATCCCATTGTGGTTTGTGTATAATTAGCTGTTAATGACTTCACGCCCAGCTACTGCGGCATGTGTTTGATATCATTCACACTGCATGGGTGGCTGCAAGCTCACCATCATATGAGCTAAAGCTCCACATGGCATAACAGTCAGCCGTTTACCGTCAGAAAATTCAGTAGACAAAAACTGGAAAACTTGGAAGGGTCCTGTAAGTTGTGAAATCTAAGAACAAGCTCCAACTTTTAACCTTGATGGAAACTAAACATCTTCACCACCCGGCGCGTGGTTTGTTGGATATAGATACCAGCATGCGGAGTGATGAGCAAACCAAAACAAAGTCAATGATGGACCAATTCAAAGTATAAAAAGTTTAGTGATTCTTTAACAGAAGAAAATTATTTTTTGAACCCAGTGAAAGAAACTTGGGAAGGTTTGGGTGGTGCCGTTCTGGGACTGTTTTGCACGCATGACGTTGCCTTTTTACTTGAACCGCGACTGGTCCACTTTGGTATGGCTTTGTCCGCTCCTCTACCGTGATGGCCCGCTCTATTAAAACATGCTTATCAATTTAAAGTATAGCAAATTCAAAGATTCATTAACAGAAGAAAATCATTTTTTTAAGTTAGTGAAAGAATTAACTTGGGAAGATTTGGGTCGTGCCGTTCATGGGACTGTTTTGCACGCATAGCGTTGTTTTTGTACTTGAACCGCGACTGGTCCACGTTGGTATGGCTTTGTCCGCTCCTCTGCCGTAATGGCCCGCTCTATTAAAACATGCTCATCCTGATCAGAAAAAGTGTAAGAAAAAGCAAGGATAGTCCCCTCGACTACCCATGGATAAACCCAGGCTACCATCATCATAACACTTTCTGTCTTGCATTCCAATGCACTATTACAGCCCTGCACAACCTAGTTGTGTTTCTGATGTCAACAGCGGTTTCGCGCCAGTGACCACCATTTGCGCTTTTGGCTTGGTAAGTCGGCTCATTTTAATGTATAAAAATTATGATTTAAATTTAACATTTTTGAGAAATTTCACCAGATAATATTTCAAAGACATCTTAACACCAACTTTGTCGAAAGTTGGACCCCGCCTATCAATAGCGTCAACAAGTTTTGCAAAAGGGTTACATGTGTATCCAACTTCTCAAACGTTATCCTGGATTTGTTTATAAACCCGCCAATACAATCAGCATACCAGGAAATCTGATAAGAAGAAACACTATTATTTTCGATCAAATAGATTTTCGTCTTCATTTGACTTGAGTATGGGTTCGTAATTTCATTGACAGTTTATTTATTTATGAAAACTATCTTTGAACTCCATTCACAATGAACAGTGTAAGAAATGAGTAAAACCAACAAGAGTTATGGCTGTATTATTTTCGGTTTTCAGGGTGGTAGTCTCAGGATCTTTGGTGGCTTTCTTTTTTTTCGTAAAGATAAATGAGCAAATTTATTCATCAAACTCTGCTGTTTATTTCTGCAAATAGCAGTGTTCTTGAAACGTTTGTTGGAACCTTCTTGGGCCTTGTAATCATAGCCTTGCCTGTTTTGAGTAGCCTATTGACCGTCATAATCTCATTTGACACCAGAAGGTGGCAAAGGTCGTAGCCTGCGGGGCCCTTCCCCCCTGCCAGGGCTCACAAATCATGATTTTGGAGAGCTTTTATTTGTGTTAAAAAAACTTTGCACCGCAGCGCTGAAACATGACCCCCTCAGACATATTTAACTGGGGCCTAAATTATATCTATGGCAAAAACATTTTCTGATAAGTATATAGTTGTCTGGGCCTATATTCAAACATGGATTTTGCACATCCCTGATACAACGCTGCATTGCAAGAAAATATCTCTCCCCCGCCCCCCCCCCCCATTGCACTCACTGTGAGCACTTTAGTGTAATAGTAACAAGATACAAAAGGCTTTGGGTGGCTGCCGTGTATCTATATAGATATTTTCTGCTAATTAATCTCATTAGACTCATACAAAAACTATCTACAACGGCAACATGGAATTTCAAGTGTATTACACATTTTTTTTTTAACTGAGACACATCTCCACATGTTAACATCAGACAGGTGCACGTGGAACGACGCCTGGGATCATTCATTACAAAAGTGACTGGAGTGTTGGTGATCTTAAGTTCCTTGAACGACATTCAAAACCCGAATTGCCAAACAAATCGACAGCATATGGCACAAAAAAATGGGTGTGGTTCGGCAAATGAAGGAAGGTACCTGGGTCCATGCCTCCAAAGCAGCCTCCCAGACTCGCTAAAGTGTGGGTGCTCGTCGGACCCACTGGGCCAACAGAATGTCAACGCCCAGTCACGGCTTCTATGGAGGCAACGTACAAATGTAAATACAAAAATAAAACAGATATATATATATATATATATATATATATATATATATATATATATATATATATATATATATATATATATATATATATATATATATATATATATATATATGTATATGTTACATACATCTGTTTCTGACAACCAGTTGTGTAGCTAGTAACCAGATTGTAGATAATATCACATCAGTTCTGGTGATATGTGCTTGCAAGCTGCTACCCCGATTCGCGAATCTCACATACTTCCCTGTTGGCGGTTATGGCCAAATCATCGGGCATCTGGTTAAAATTTCATAATTCTATGCATATGAAAGAAAACTTTACAATTTTGTAATAATCTATCAAAACCACTTATACCGGATAAAATTCTATAAATATACAGCGAGATAAAAATACATGATAACACAGGGCATGTATCGTACGTCTAATTGAAAATTAATATAAACTATAGGATATATCAATTACTCAGTCGGGAAATTAATAATACGTTTTATCATCATCATCATCATCATCATCATCATCATCATCATCATCATCATCATCATCATCATCATCATCATCATCATCTCTTCGGGTTTAAACGACATAACTACAGGAAAGTTGTGGAGATCACATCAAGATGTCGGGAGATCGGCTCCTTTTGCTCATTGTTTTCTGATGTTGGCTTTTTATCGTTTCTTGCTTGCCTAAACATGGACAGCAATGGGTGGATAACCAAACCATGCACTGAAGGATGGTAGACGCAGTAGGTAGTGGTTGCCATCCTGTGTATAACACTTTCTTCAAAGAATGTGATTTGAGATCATCATGACATTATGTGTTATGTTGGCAATCGTAACTTTCTTTACACGTTTGCAAGTAGATTATTCCAAGTATTTTGAGGGTATCGCCGACTAGCTAATTCCAACTGAGCATTCGTGTCATTTATATTAAAGACCAAAATTCTTATGTCCGCTGAAGAAAAAAATATATTATTGACTGTGTGATCCCTTTCATACACACCAGTTTTGAACAACGCGAACAATATAATACCTGCCTGTCTTGGCATTTATGTAATTAAAATCTTTATTTCAAGTCGATAGTAAGCACACTGATGTATACAGGACCTAAAACAATATAATATTTGCGCCGAAGCACTGGTTTAAACATGTTTTATTTCAGACAATACAATTGGGAAAAAGGGAATGCCTATATTAATCCCTCTCGTGTTATAAAAATAAAAAAATATGTAAACAAGGACGAATAGTTGAATTAAGTGCGACTACGCCAGATATGTAGATAAGTAAATATATATATATATATATATATATATATATATATATATATATATATATATATATATATATATATATATATATATATATATAAGATTTAAAAAAAAGGAAAACCAAAGAATATGAGACAGAGGACGGTACAATGACACAGACACAACACTTAGAAGGTACACACCCACAATATTTACGGGACAGATAGGGGACTTCCATCTAATCCCCGGTGAAAAAATATATATACGTGTACAGGATCGCGCACAAATACCCTAACACAGATATATGTACATCTGTATATATATATATATATATATATATATATATATATATATATATATATATATATATATATATATATATATATATATATATATATATATATACATGTGCATATGTATACAGATACACATGCAAACAAAGATAATGATAATGTCTTTTATGAGTTTAATGTAATTTAATTTTCGGGGGTCTAAATCTGCCTGACAGAAGGATAAAATTTTGTACCGATTCAAGGATAATTTTGTTGTTTGCTTTTGAACAACTTTTGCTTCCATATAGTAAGGTATTCAAAGTGAAAGGAGCCAGGGATATTACTACTGACTGTAGAAAATTCCTATGTACGGTGACATTGGGACATTCAAAGAAAAAGTGGAAAGAAGTTTCGAAAGGAGCACCACATGTACATGCATGGGAACTAATTAAACCAATTTTGTGCATGTCGTGGTTCAACTGGCTGCAACCCATGGTCCGAGCATGTAAAATGTTTAATCTACTCTTTCCCATGTAAAATAATTCGGTATTTTTTGGATGTCACTGTGAAGTTTACGTTGAAATAATTCTACGTCTTCTGAACTGCGAACAAGCACGTGGAAGCATGTTCCATTGTCGAATAGTACTACTACTGCCGAAGCACTACATATTTTTCGCCACAGGCACGATTGTATTTGTGTCTTTTTGCCCAGAACCACTTCCTAGTAGTCAATATCCTATTCCGCAGTTCGAACTCTTTACTCTCCATAAGCTAACAATGAGATGGTAATATACAATGACTCATAAGATGAAAATATATGCAGCCGGTCAAAATGACCAAGGACATGGTATTTGTAACAGACAATATACATATCCAGTCGAAGTCCAACTCTCAGAGCTGCCAACACTGGAAAGTCAGAATCCTGGACAAGGTGGGCGTAAGCGTCTCTAGGGCCATCCGGCGGCATGCTTCCACGGATTTTTTTTCCGTTGAAATGAACGAGCACAATGGTGTGGTATAAAACACACAAAAGCAAAAACTTTTACAATGCATCCAGTATTACGTAATAAAAAAGGGAGCTTACAAGAATGGAGTGCTGTTGTGAAAAGTATATATGTTTTGATCTGGGTACGTTTTGACCTGGGTACGTTTTGACCTGGGAACATTTTGATCTGGGTAAATTCTGATGAGTCAAGTTAACTGACCCGGTTACCAGTAATGCACAAGAGCCAGTGGTGGGCATTGCCGAATAGATACGCCTTACAACATCAGTTTTTTTCTCTGATGCCCCCTTAAAGTTCATGTGACCTTTGGCGGCATCGGCCACCACCCCCTGCCTGTCGCCAGGGGCCATTTTTACCAGATTCATTTACAAAGCACTGCCAGATATAGTTATGCTTAGTTTAGGCTTTGCGTAGGCTTGTTCATCAACATATATCCAGATGTACACTCACCATTAACTCCTTAAATCTTGCGTATAACAGTATGTACTTAAGATTATGTATTACTTATACATTAATAAAATTAACGAGATTTTTAATAAGAATTTTGCAACCGAAATCCAATGTTTTAGTCGGAAAAACAATTATCTTACGAAGTTTCTCGATGCACAGTGGAAGGCTACTTGCTGTAAACGATGGTTTTTGGTGAGCACCCTTTCATCGGATTTTTTTTCTTTTCCTTTTTTTTATTCCTTTTGTTTGTTTTGTTTTTGTTTTGTTTTCGTTTTTTAAAGGTAAATCATTCATTACAATACATGAAGTCTTTGCAAATGCATTCATGGTCGCTCCTTTTTTTTTACATTTCATTCAGGTAAACCATACGCAAAATGAATTCTACAATCGCATGGACAACCCTGAATATGACTGCACCAATGGCGTTTTCTCGGAATGTTACTTCTGCGATCAAACTAGCAGTCTTCAATCCTAAAGGGCTTCGGCTGTTTGTCATTAGTCATGATATAAATCAGTATACTAAGCCTTTCATTTTGGTACCTGGATTGCTTTTCAACACACTTACTTTTATCATCATAATGTCTTCTCCTATGAGTAAGACTACAACGGGTCACTACTTCATGTGCATGGCCATTGCAGACAACATATATTTGTCTGCCGAGATCCCTGAGTGGTTTAGTAAATCCGCCGACTTTAATTCACGTGTATATGTTGTTCCTATCTTGTGTGGAATTTTACCTGGCGCAAGATACTTTGGTCAACTGTTCTCAAGTTATCTTACAGTGTGGGTAACAATTGAACGTTTCCTTACCGTGACATTCCCTCTGAAAATTGCCCGCATATCAACACCATTTAAAACAAAAATTGTAATCTTGGTAACAGGTCTAATCTGTGCATCACTAACAGTATTCCCTTTTTGGACGCTTACAAGTGTACCACAACAGGTTGCATGCGCACATCTAAGGTCAGAAGAGTATCAAATGTGGAACTTGTTGGTTCTTCGAATTGGTGGTCAGGTCATTCCGACTTTTGTAGTGGGAGTCTTCACTACGTTGCTTATTATAAAACTGAAACGTTTTCAGGTAAAAAGAAAAAAACAGCTTCAGGGTCAGTTCCAGGACAATAAAACTTCTGCGGATGCTAAGGAATCTATGCTGACCAAAATGCTCATTGTTGTAGCTGTGGTCTTTATTTTATTCCGAATACCTTTCAGCATAACCTTCAGTCTGCACCATGCCTTAGGCGCCAATCCTTCCGTATATGCTGCAATTCTTTCTGTCTCCCTTATGAAACTATTTGAATTGCCTTACTTGGCCAATCATGCCATCAACTTTTTTCTTTACAGCTTAGTCGGTAGTTCTTTCAGAAATCATATGCGTATGTTGTTCCGGTGCAAACCTGTATCTGGCCGTGCGCAGTCCTCCCAGAAGACAGAAACGAAAGGAATATCCATGACAACAACCCTGAATAATGCTGCAAACACAATGAAGAGAACTTAAAACATAAAATGTAGCCAATTTACCAAAAGCCACATTGTGTAAGAAAGCAGATAAATGATCAACAATTCTTAGCTGCATGTCGGGAAGAAAACCATGTGTCAACAGAATGATTTAGGTCCAGTTTTAAGTGCACACTTGTAATTGCCCACCGCTTGCCTCAGGAAAGAGAATTATTCTCAGCAAATAAATAAGAATATTATCTAGAAATCTCCAATCTTACATTTTCTTTTTTAGAAACTACATTTCCTGCATGGCAATGCCCTTAGGACAAACTGCAAAAGCCATATTATGCTACGAAAGAGAGTTCGGTCATTCGGTCACCAGAAATACTAGAGTGACTTAGTGCACATATCACCTTCTTGAATGCAAATGTGGGCCGCTTGGGTTAAATTTTAACATGGGAAGAGAGTGCAAATCAGACAATACGTTTGTAGCAAAGTAATAGGGTCATAACTTTGAGTCATAATTGTAGCCGTGTATGTTTTTTTTTTTCACGCAGTGACGGGAAGTGGATAAACACACGAGTCCTATCATATAGCTGAACTAACCAATCACTGAAGTTCTTGTAAATTGTGTTATAACTGAAATGCATTGCAGACAAATTATTCGTCGAGGAACAAGTTGAGTGAGCTGTTTACTAAGTAAAGCCACGACACCCAGCAGTTGTTAGTGTGCATCATGTAGCTGAGATATCAAATTTCATGGATGTGTACTCTCAGTAGCGTGTGTTTAGAGGAGTGGCGGGAAGATACATTGGGTGGCCTGTCTTTTGTGGCTGCACGTGCTGCACCCACATGTAACACAACTGCAAAAACCACAGTGCACCACGAATTCCAATGCACCAATTTGATGGACCTAAAACAATACTGATAATAATAATGATGATGATGATGATGATGACGACGACGACGACGACGACGATGATGATGATGATGATGATGATGATGATGATGATGATGATGATGATGATGATGATGATAATAATAATAATAATAATAATAATAATAATAATAATGAACAAAGGTTTTAGCGGTTGCCATATAATAATAATAATAATAATAATAATAATAATAATAATAATAATGATGATGATAATAATAATAATAATAATAATAATAATAATAATAATAATAATAATAATAATAATAATAATAATAATAATAATAATGAACAAAGGTTTTAGCGGTTGCCATAGGGGGCTTACTCGTTCTCTGCACTGTTGAAACACGCCTTAGCAGGTGGCATTGTGTTCTTTTTTACCATCACCCTTTGCGCAACAAACCTTGCATGTGGCAGTAAAACCTCTCAGGTGCCTCACTTTCAACATTGTATGGTCCTTTAGTAGAGATGCGAATTGTTCTCCTTCTATGCACATGACAAAAAAAATACATTTTTGCCAGATATTTCTGAACCTCGAATTGCAGTCTGGCCAGTCATCCCTTTTTGTAATCTCCCATCGCCACGTAATTGCAATAAATACTGCAGGTCCACGACACTGTCAATCATCAAACAAAACAACTAATATTCATGGGTGAAAAATGACGGTTGCTCTTTGACTTCAAATCAGATATTTGCTCTCAATAGTACACACACCATTGTATGAGATTAGCAGGCAAGCAACATAAAACAAATCTCACACTCAATAAAATGTTTCAGTCACAACCATGATGTTATAAATGAATAAATAAGGAAATCAAACAGTATACATAAAGAAATGTGAACCAGCAAATTACCGATCGCTTTTAATATTACTGTTAAGAATGCTTATATGTAACGTTTCAGAACTTGAACTAATGATTTAATTGTTTAGATTTAAAAATGTCATTTTTCTTTCGTTGTGTTTGCTCAATTATACATAATAAACACTATACCTGGTAGTTATACTGTTTGTGATTTATTGTCCAGCATTTACTGCAACAAAACTCCTACTTATGTAGCAACTTTGCTTGATATATTTGAAGTTGATATTGTTCTATTTCAACTTCAAGTTCATCTCCTGTCATGGATATAACCGACATAAACAGCCATATCATCATAAAAGCAGTACAGCAAGACTATAATATTCATGCCCCCCCCCCGTCCAAAGGAGGAAGGGGCATATGGCAAATAATATGTCCGTGTGTGTGTCCGTGTGTCTGTCCATCTGTGCAGTTTTCACACCATAACTCAAACGGTATAGACACCTGTTTTACATGGATTGTGAAAGAAATCCAGCATTGACTTGTCGAGTCACTGTCCATGGCACAGATGTTGGGCCTATACTTCCTACCTTATCTGTGGTGGAGGACACTGCAAAACTTGGAGAAGTCCATCGTGCACCGTTAAAGTGGTAAGAACTTTTTCCACATGCTGCCCAGGACGAGCATGGACCCGGGTCGCAGAGGTGGAAGGCGAGCGTCTTACCGCTCAGCCAGCCGTGCACCCAATGGTTATTGACACAGGGCTTTCATATTTCTCGTGGTTATAGCAGCATATTAGCTTTCCCGCGAGTATGAAGATGGGTGACATTGACCTAATTTCCGAAGTCATAGAGCCATTTTAGCTAATTTGGTTTTCTCGTGATGACTCCAAACGTTTTTGACGCAGGGCTTTCATATTGCACATGTTATTTATCCTGCATCAGGTCTGAGAAAAAATTCAAAGCTGGCTGACCTTGATCCAATTCCAAGGCCACAGAGCCGTTTTGTGAATGTAATTTTCATGAGATAACTCTAAAAGTGTTTGACATAGGGCTTCTATATTGCACTTACTTGATTTTAGCTAATTATTGTTTTTCACACGAGTTTGAAGATGGGTGACCTGGACCAAATTCATAAGGTCATAGAGCCATTTTAGTTGATTTGGTTTTCATGGAATAACTCGAAACGTTTTCGCTTAGGGCTTTTATACTGCACATGCTTATAATCCTGAGTAAAATCACGGACTAACATGGGCGGCTTTGACCTAATTCCCAAGGTCACAGAGACATTTTAGCTAATTTGGATTAACGCGATAACGTGAAAAGTATTGGACACAAGCGTGTCAAATTGCAGGTGATTACAGTCCTAGATAAGGTTTCGCACGAGTTCGAAGATGGCTGACCTTGTCCCAATTCCCAGCGTCAGAGAGCCATTTTAGTCAATTTGATCTGTAAAAGTTAACTTGAAAAGTGTTTTTTTTTTTGCATAGGGCTATCTTATTGCACATGCTTGTTGTCAAGCATAAGGTCTCAGACAGACTTCAAAGATTGGTGACCTTGACCAAATTTCCAAGGTCGCAGAGCCATTTTGTGAATATGTTTTTCACGCAATAACTTGAAAAGTTTTGTACATAGGGGTTTCATAGTGCACATGCTCATAATCCTGCATAAGGCATCAGAGAAGTTCGAAGATGGGTGACCTTGTCACAATTGCCAAGGCGATTTAGAATATGAGTGACCTAGACCCAATTCCCGAGGGAAGGTCACGCAGCCTGGGGGCATAGATCTAGCAATCTCTAATTGCCTTTTAGTCTGATTCTATTAAAATTGTGCTTATGTTATGGTGTATCTCAATACTTTTGTACTGATATTATCACTCCTGTACTATTAATTAAAAGATTCATACACGACATGTTGTTTCAACAGCTCATAGTTTTCCATTTTGAATCTACCAACCGCAGTTGCAACACCTTGGATCGATTGCATCAGTTGCTGCAACTTCAGTGTGTCAACAGGTCTGCCCTTATATAGTGGCATAGTTTTCTTACAAAAACAAAATTAACATAAATTGAAAGTCATTACCCATCTTTGTTATCTTCGCTTAGAGTACAGTGTTGCCTGTTACCATCCACCTTAGCATGACAACCTGTTTTGCTTTACCTGTATGAAGCTTGTGGTTCAAAAGAGAATCTTATAAATAGGTAGCAGCATAACATTTTGGTAACATCTAAGTCTGGTGGTCTTAAGAAACCACGCTTTTTGTAAATACCACATACATGTATTGTTTATTTCTTTCATATACTTCTAAGTTTATACTTTGCATTATGGTTTTGGAAAACCACTTGCCAAATCTGAATTAGCATCCTCAAATCAGACGTCACACACATCAAACTTATTCAACAAATCGTTTACAAACCTCCACAAAGACACCAAGAGGTTCTCAACATGGTATGATGCAATGTAAATATGTTGAGCAACTGTTATGATTATGCGTTTTTAACCGTATGTGACGTGTGCCCCAAACGCAACTTCCCTCCCCTTGACTGGACAGGGATGGAGAAATGTCCTAGTTCAGCACACGAAATGCAAACAGTTCATGCTCTGATCTCTGGTAACAAAATTACATGACTACAGCTACAGCAGATCCAATAAATCCATATTTTCAAATCCCAGAATTAACACCCGTTTAGCAGTCTTTAAGTTGTAGTCATGTGTCCATGTAATAGTTTCAGTTCAAAATGTACACAAAGAATATCGAGCCCTTTCAATCGATCGAGGTGTAAGAAGCTATGTATGCCTCAGGCCGGTCATATTAACATTGATTGCTTGTAGCAAAGGAGCCACAACACTACCAATTTCCCCTCTTCATCAGTAAATTTCGTCATTTGTTCTATCTATTTTTGGAAATAGCAGCTAAGCCATGAATAAATTTCACCCTAGATTCACCTTTGCTTGATGTCTAGAGGACACCAAGCAGACAATGTTTCAAATCGATCACATGTAAAGTTACTAATGTCACCTTTTATTAGGTGATCAAGTGAGAGGTAAATTAGAAGTCCATGATTTGGGATCGACCCATCCTTTATTAACTGCCGTGTCTGTTGTACATAGAGGTAAATTAGAAGTCCATGGTTTGGGATCGACCCATCCTTTATTGCCTGCCGTGTCTGTTGTACATAGAAGTCACTCACTCTCGATCTTGTTCTGTTCTCCTCTCCCTTTTCTTTTTCTTATTTGTTATCTCTCTAAACTTACGGCTCCTTATGAATATCTACCAATGGGGTTCACTATTTTCCCCACGTGACTTATTTTAATGTGTTATATTTATTGTAAATTTCTCTAAGTTTCCACTGGATGGCACTGTTAAAGATTAATGCTTTTTTGAGCTGTCAAATAAACACAAAGGGTGTGACGTCAAACAATAGAATACCAAATAGCCAAAGGTCCTGTACTCAGGCAAGAGGGTTGTAGAAGCCATAAACGTAAGTAGTGATGTGTTTAGTACGTGCCGTGTCAAAGTTCTGTCTACAGTTAGATCAACTAATTCACCAATTCTCATAATAGTCAATCAAATAAGATAATAGAGTTACTGTACGTCTTCAGCGAAAACAATATGATAAGTTTTGGAACACAGAGTAACCAAGATTTCCTACACATATCTACTGTCTTGTTGGCACATACTAAGGCCAAGCCTGTTGAAATAATTGTCCATTCTATCACACATTATGAAATAACTACTATATAATTTCTTCTACGCATTGCTATTTTATGCCAATTTTCCGTCGCGTATTTTCAATATGACACTAACATAACTGGCTGCCGCGGCGATAAGTTGTAGAAAGTTCTATCTGGACAATACGCTGCATAGACAGTGAATTCTATTGACTGTTTTGTAGACATTTTATCTAATCATGAAGACATTTTATGTGGTTGTAACGACATTTTATTTCGTCAAAACGACATTTTATTTTGCCATAACGACATTTAATGTGGTTCTGACGACTTTGAATGTGGGTATAACGACATTTCATCTGGTTGGAAGACATTTTTTCTAGTCACAATGATATTTTATGTGGTGATAACGACATTTGATATGGTTAGGACGAAATTTTATGTGTTTATAACGACATTTTATTTGAAACGGACGACTATTTATCTGGTTGTAACGACATTTTGTGTGGTCAGAACGACAATTTATGTGGTCAAAACGACATTTTATGTGGTCCGGCCGACATTTTTTTGTGGTCATAACAACATTTCATCTGGTTCGGACGATACTTTATCTGGTCATAACGACATTTAATAAGGTAATAACGACATTTTACCTGGATCACACGACTTATTATCTGGTTAAAACATTTTTTGCGGTCAGAACGACAATTTATGTAGTCAAAGTGAGATTTTATGTGGTTGGGACGACATTATATGTGGGTTGGACGACATTTTTATCGGGTGATAATGACATTTTATCTGGTTTGGACGACATTTTATCTGATCATAGCGACATTTGTGTGGTCATAACGACATTTTATGTACACTAAACCCAAAATATTGATTGAATGTAATATTAATGTACTGACTTACAGAGTAAAATAAATAACGAATATCTTACAGCATGGGGGCAAAGTGGTTGCACACAGACATGAATGGCTCTACAAGGAGTTATGTGGAAGCTGGTCTGCACTGTTTTTTGTTTTGGATACAATCCAGGCTATTCATAACAAACATTCGGACGGCTTTTGGCTTCTACACGCAATTCTTCCACAGGCAATATGTGGCTTGAATTTCTCCGAATTTCAGCAAATTGTTGTGCATGAAATGGCAAGGAAGCATACAATAACATATAAAAGGATATATACTTTCCACAGCAGGAACAATGGTGTACCAGTATGCTAGCTATTTTACCACAAACAGACGGGGGGGGGGGGGGGTAGTTATGGTTCAAAACTGGTGGATAGTCCCCTGCAGACCAAGTTAATTCACCCATCGGAGTAGACGGCAGACGCAGCTTGGGCCTACTTTGGAGGCAAGGTGGATCGCTCTTTGGCTGCAAACAATCAGTCCTTTTTATTATTTTTTTTAAGATAGTACCCATGGAATCAACATCATCAAATATGCAAAGAAAGAAATGATGCAAAATATGTATAAAAACATTCACTTAGCTATGCAGATTTGTTAATATCAATTGTGCATCTACCAAAATGACATATTGTTTTCTAGCGTAACTGATGTTAATTTTTTGCGTAAGATACAGAAGGACATATACTTGCAGCTAACAAGTACTCTCATGATATATTTGCATCAGACCAAGTTAAAAATAATCAAACTTGTGCCCATGTTTGACAGATGAATGTTACAGCGTGAGCCAACATACATTTTCAAGCCTCTTGATACATGCTGATGACCTCTCGGTTGTATGAAATCGACTTATTGACCAAATAAAAGTTGTCCGGTCAAGGAAAAATGTTACGATCACATAAATTGTTGGGGTCTCTTTTGCCGCCTTCAGTTTTTCAGTCATACGGGACACGCACCGTCCCCCAAATAATTAACATAATGCTGCATATACAAACATGGAGTTAATGCGAACGTCACACCAAAAACCTGTTAGCACTACATGGCGCTCTGGTATAGTGAAGTATGAGTGCCATATAAAAAACAACCTTTCCCAATTCTGGAATGCATATTTTACAATTAACTGTTGGCTTTGATGCCCAGAATGTGGCAAAGATTTTCATATGGTATGGTGTCAAAAAAAAGGACAAACTAGTTTTCACAATATGTCCTAGTAAAAATATACACATGAATCCTTTGGTGTGATTTAGGTCCAGTGAAAAGGATTTCCAAAATATAAAATAGGCCCAGACAGAATGATAACGATAGGCGTCAGCTTTGACCACAAAGCCAGCAAATGTGCACATAACAGTACCAAGCCACCTCCGCTGAACTGAAGCATGGATTGCAAAATAAACAAATGGTGCATCTTAATCAGTTGTTTTTCAGGCAAAATTTATAAATCATTTTAGGCATAATTGAGCCCTTTCTGCATCAATATGAAACATCTGAATGATTCTGGTGTGGTGATAACCCAAGCCCCTTCACCAATGCCGTGGTGGGTTTTGCAACTCGGAAAACACTTTAACGCCCTGATTGTTTTGTGTTGGTAAATATGCAATTTTATTCAATTAAAAAAGAGTCCTTGCTTGAAGTCTTAATTCTAGACTGATATGAACCACATGTTCATTTTAGGACGAATGCATGATGTTGTAAGTGATGTACAGAGATAACGATGTTTGATGAGCGATGTGGCCATATCAACATGATCAAGTTGTCAATAACTTTTTATAAAAATTTATGATGTGTACAGCTCAGCTACCAATACAAGAGATGCTTACCTCCATTTTAATTTTTCATTTTTATTTCTTCTACTCAAGTCCAAAACTCTTTGAAGCCAGGCACTGATCACTGTACACACACTCTCAGCAAGCTTGTTTGCCACTTTCTCTTGATATCTAAATTACTAGAACAGCTGTTGCTTGTCCAGTTTCATTTGCTTCATGGTACAAAATAGATGTACAGATTCACTTTATGTCAGGCAACTTTTATGATCAATGTATCAGTTCACCATGGCATTTTCTGAAATTATACATGATTACCACATTTTTGTTTATATTTGAAAAGAAGAGTTCCTGGCTGAAGCTAACTAGAGCCCCTAATCTATTGACTAAAGTGCCATCTCACTGATTACATTATGACAAATAGATTACGTAACTAGATGTCTGAAGTCCGCGTCAAGTCTGATCCTTGCAGCCAAGGCTTGCAAGGAGAAATGGGGGTAAAAACCACCCTACGAAATGGCTTTTAGTCGGGTATGTGTAGCTTAAGTGTACACCACATATCAAGAAAAATTTTTATATCATACACTTAAATCCATTGGAAGCTGGATGTGCATTATTTAGCTCATATATATTTAGAACAACGTTAAGTATCAAATAACTTTGATTTGATTTATTACCATGTGCATATATTTGCCTGCTAAACTGACACATTTCTGTGCATTCTGCATTACATTACATTTGTGTGATTAAATCAGGCTTGGAATGTTCAAGAGGCAAATACTCATTTTCACGTATTATGGACACGATGCCCACATAAATTGTATCGATCAGCCACAGTTTGATATGTGCATACCCTGTTTATATGATCATGATGATATCATTATAAGAAAAACAACAAAATAAAAAAAAAAATCTTGAAATATAGGACATATAATGCAATGTTTGATTTCGCTAAAGAATTATAGCAAACTATATCCTGAAAAAAAAATCTTGAAATCTTTAATAATAATGATATGAAATATAGATAACATATATTTGTGGTGGGAGGCTACCCGTGCACCTTGATGAAATATCTGAATATGCTCATGGCAAACCCAATTGACTACTACAATTTAAAACTATGCTAATTAGAGGCACTGAAAAATGTAAAAGTTGAATATATCTAAAATTATTATACATATAGATGCCATTCGAACTTCAATCTAAAGGTTTGTGGCAAAGCTGCATCCAATTGACCATGAACCAAAGTTGCAGGATTCTAATTTATGCAAATTATGTGATTTTGCAGGATTTAAATCATGAATAGCTTCAAAAATATTATAGATAGAGGTGCCATTCTAATTTCAATCCACAAGCTTGTGACATAGCCACATCCAATGAACCATGATCCACAATTGCACAATTTTTAAGTGATGCAGATTAGGCAAATACAAAAAATTAAAGTGTTGAATAGCTTTGAAACTGTTATAGATATTGGTGTCTTTCAACTTCAGTTGATAAGTTTGAGACATGGCCACATCCGATGAACAAGGAACAAAACTTGTAACATTTAAAATTATGCACATTAGGCAGGTACACATAATTTCGGTTATTTAGAACAATGGCAACCTGCAACATTTCAAACTGTTCTCATTTTGAAGACACCCAGATTTGGTGTGAAGCAATTTTTTCTAGTTCACATTTTTATCTTCTTTTCTGAAACTTTCAACCAGATTGACTTCAAAATTTGTTAGGATCTACATTGGGTCAGTCGCTCCGAATATGGTTTAAATATTACACTCCATTGATAATTTTTACTTTTTATGCATTCTTTCTTTTTTTTTGGGGGGGGGGGGCAAATTTAAAAAAAAACTGATCAGAAACTGCTCACTCAATTGCTTTGATATGACACAGGAACACTCCTAGGCACTCTGGTGGCCCTGCGATTTTTTTCCTAATTATTGATGTTCTTTTTGTGTTTTTGCTCTTTTCGGCTTATTCTCTAGAACCGTCAATCAGGTTAAGCGGAAACTTGGTGGATATGCTCTTTGCGGAAGGGTCAAACAAATTGTTCACTACGTGGTACTGTTATGGATTCCTGACTTTAAACTTTTTTGTTTTAATTCGATGCCTATTGGTAAATGAACCTTTCCTATTTACTTCTATGCAAGTCAATGGGCATTTTAATACTAATAGACACTTTGGACTTTTTCTATTTACTTCTTTGCAAGTCAATGGGCATTCTAATGCTAATAGACACTTTGGACTTTTCTGAAGAAACCGTCAGTCAGATTGGCGTGAAACTTGGTGGCAATGTATTTCAGTTGGGTCCCTACCAAGTTTCTTTGAATGGTCATGCTCCAGTGATTTTTTATTTTTATGATTTGTTTTCGGAAAATCTTTTAAAAAGTTTTACATGGAAATTTCTTGTTATGGTTATAACTTATAATTTTTGTCCAGATTTATGCCAAACTTGGTTAAGATGTACCTTTCATAAGTGTCTACATATTTTGTGTAAGTGATCATGCTCAATAATTTTTGGACCTTGACCTCATTCCCAAGGTGACAAGACACCTGACAAGAAAGTTATTGTGCACTCGATAACTTGACATCTGTTTTGAGTTAGGAACTTGATGTTGCATATGTTAATGTTTCTCTATGAAGATCGCGCTTAGACAGTACAGGAGTGACCTTGACCTCGTTTCTAGGATCACAGTACAACATACATGAATTTTACTCTTCACTGAAGCTTGGGAGTACTTGAACTGGAACCTTGATGTTACACATGTTAGTGTTCTTTCATAAAGACCAGACTTACTCAACACATGGGTGACCTTGATCCTATCCCAAGTTCACAGAGCTGCAAGTGTGATGAATCTTTTGGTTAGCTGAGTATGGACTGTTCACAAAAACCTCTTGTTGCTTGTTATAATTATATGCGATGTTCTGCTGCTTTGCACATATTCTGTCCACTAAAGTTAATAATATTGAGCAAAATAATCCAGTAAAGATTTAAATGATGGATTCATGGAATTAAGCCTTGGACTTGTGATAAATTCTTTTGACTTCAGACGTAGCCTTCGTTTGTAGGATCATGCATTAAAAAATAAAATAAAAGACATAGCAGCAGCTTTACTTGCACCAGTTCCCCATGGGCTATATTGCACAGATTGGACTAAGAATCGCATCCTTCATCTCCATGCATATGTGTTGTATTGCTTGTGTGTACATTGTAATCATAAACATATATTTCATGAACAAGAATGTGGAATTAAAATATACATACATTCTGCAGGGCCGTTAGTGACATGCAACTTGAATTCATATAATGAAAAGGGTTCACAGGAGTGTATACATTATTTGTCAGTTACAGCATAGATTCAATTGTTGTTTGCTGACTCTTGGGTCGAAACACACGCATGAATAAAATATCAAATGTAAAAACGAGAGAATGGCGGAATGGTGTACAGTGTACTGTCTTATGCATGGGGAGGTTTGAATTGAAAGAACTTGTCTGTTTGATTACATTTGAATTTTGAGAAGAAAAGACAGTTTTATATTTGTGAAACGGAGATATTAACAACTCAAGTTGGAAACCAACATTATCAGTAGGACTTTTCAATTGATTAATTTTACTGTGTTAAATTAAGGTATTCAAGGTGAAATATTCACCATAATTAATGATCATGTAAGGATGAATATTATAATGCATCAGATAAAGATTTAACTATCGGAGTGGTTTTAATGTAGAAAACTGATCTACAGTCTGTCTTAACTTGTTAAGAGACCTATGACCCCACAGATCATATTGTGTACCAAAATTTCACTACTACATGTTCATGGTATCCTATACGACCATACATACTTTCACAGCAACGTGAGTGGATTTTCTTATCATCACAAAATTTTCTTCCTGACGTCAACTTAAAACACTGGTTATTTTACCAAACTTTATTTTTCTAAAAGCTAATTATTGCGCAATGATGAACCAATAATCTCACACAAGAGTTGATGTTAGTTTATGAATCATTACCATCAGGCTTAATTTGAAGTATGCTATTTCTATTTTTGATGATTAAATTCAAAACTGATTTTTGAATAATTTTAGTAGTTTTTATGAAGAGAAGTTTTTCTTCGTCCAACAAAAAGTCATAGGTATTGGTCTGTCGTCAAAGGCAATAGCAGGAGCAACTCACATTGAAGTTATTGAGAATAATATGGCAAAAAAAAGTTCATTTCAAGGGTCTCATTGATCATACAGACTGTAAATCTAAACAGTAGTGTGATTATAATAAGAGGGCTGTGTGAAAAGCCCATACTCAGCTGATATAGAAACCCATCACACTTCTGTTTCTGTAAACTTGGGATAAGACCAAATAGGTAGACACTTTTCAAAGGTAGATCCCTACCAAGTTTGACATAATAACCAATGGGAAAGGTGCCTTGCAAACAAATACGCGAATTGAAAAAAAGTCACTTGAAATAAAAAAATCTCAGCAATCCCACCTGGTGGACAACTTTCTTTGACCTTTTTACAAAGGACATATCCACAAAGTTTCAGGTTAATTTCAGGGACGGTTCTGGAAAAAAATAATGAAAACAGTCGACAAATCATGATGGTGGTTTAGATACAGCGCTACCTATTGCACAAATTAAGAACTAGGAGTCCCCAGAAGTGTTCCTGTGTGATATCAAAGCAATTGGGTGAGGGGTTTCTTCAAAGATTTTTTTTAAAGATTTGTCAAAAAAAAAAAAAATTTACTTTAAAAAAAAATAATAAATAAAAAATCGCTGGAGCGTGACCACTTGGACAAACTTGGCAGCAATCCACCGAAGGTAAATAGCTACCAAACTTTAAGCGAATCTGGTTGATGGATTCATAGTGAATTAGCATTAGATCTAGAAAGCCCTGTGACTTACACAGTAATCAATTGGAAAGGTGCATCTATCTATAAGTACCCAAATTGAAAAAATCAGGAATCCACAGCAGTGCCCCCTACTGAACAACTTTCTTTAACCTTTCCACACGGAACATATCCACCAAGTTTCAGCTCAATGTGAGTAAGGGTTCTGGAAAAAAGTAGAAAATGGCAATAAGACAAAAAAAAATATATAAAAAATAGCGAAAAATCGCAGCGCTACCTGGTGAATAAATTCAGAACAAGGAGTCCCTAGGAGTGTTCCTTCCTGATATCAAAGCAATTTGGTGAGCGGTTTCAGAGAAGAAGATCTTTTAAGATTTGCCACCACCCCCCCCCAAACAAAAACAAAAAAAAAAAAATTAAAAAAATCCAAAAAGCAAAGGAGCATGACCATTTGAACAAATCTGCTAGAGACCGACCCTAGGTACATTGCCACCAAGTTTTAAGTCTATCTGAGTGACGGTTTTACAAGCGAAGTCAAAAATGTGAATAAACATTCGAATGCCCATTGACTTACATAGTCATCAATAGCAAAGTTGCATTAATGGGTGAGTACCCGAATTGAGAAAATCGTTAAAAAATAAGGAATCCGCAAAATTGCTTCCTAGTGAACAACTTTGTTTGACCCTTCTGCAAAATCATGAAAAATAAGAGAAGATTTTTAAAAATTTGCCCCAAAAGAGAACCCAAAAAATCTTTCAAAAATCAAAATATAACTGGAGCATGACCAATTGAACAAACTTGGTAGAGACCCACCCAAGGTACATTGCCACCTAGTTTTAAGTGAATCTGGCTGATGGTTTTGGAGTAGTCGATTGTTGACGACAGAAGACGGACAAAGGACTGTAAGAAAAAAGCTCAGCTACTGACAAGTCAGCTGAGCTGAAAAGCTGGTCGCAATACGAGAGGGGTCTCTTTATGGTGGACTTTAAATGAAAATTCTACTGTTTTATTAGTATGTACAGTTATAAGCATGCCAAAAACAGTCCTTGAGGAACAAAAACAAAAAAAAAAAAAAAAAAAACAAACAAACAAAAAAAAAAAAAAAAAAAAAACACACACACACACACAAAAAAACTTAAAGAACAGAAAAATGCAAACACGCACAAAAGAAAAAAAAAACTAATAATAATGTTAACAACATTCACAAATGGTTGAAGGGGAGGAATGAGCAAAGATCCATTGCATGCATCCCTCCACTGGAGCTTGATAAATTACTGCTATGCATATACCTTGTGCAATAATGACTGACATGGGTGGCAACGTCGAAGAATTTGAGCCACGATCTCTTAGTCTTACAAGCATATTTAACAGCATTCCACGGTGCTTTTGGCAACAAAGAAAAAAAACATCCTTTGGATACGGAACCGGATTAAAAAAGGCTGACCACATGACACCCAATGATTTTAAGAAAAGTAAGACAAACTGGAGTTACTTGAGCATGTAAGGATATTACACCTTCCTTGTTCTCTACGATCGCTAATATTTACATCGAGCACTTTAAATTTTTACCGGATAGTGGTTTTCCTGGCATGTCCACATCCCGCACATCCTGGAACTTCATGCATCCTTTCAGAGTAACCCAACATTTTGCGCTCGGTCTTTTTGAATTTCTTGCCACGAAACAGCATCGGCAAAAAATTATAAAGCTTGTAAATGTTTGAGATTTTTATTTTTCAAGATTCTTGTTATATTCAACATAGATCCGCTCTGTTTAAAATGCTGTCAAAACTTCTTTCGTAGCAACTTTAGACCGATAATCGGTTTCCATTTGAATCACAATTCCGTCAAATTGTGTAAACGTAATTAGGCCTACGCAGGGACCACAGATCCGACAATCATATCACAGTCTATAAACTCACTTAAACTCTGACAAATTTTACGCTAATTTTAAGGGGTATCCCAGGTATTCTTTATTTTTAACCGATTGGAGCACCTGTTGCACAAAGAGACAAACCCTTGAGCTTTCTAGTGGTATAAAATGTCAAGGCGGTCGAAGAGAAACATTGAGGCCGCAAACGGACAAATTTACTTTGGTTTTTGAGCACATTTCGGACTTCATTCAAATTGCGACAAAAAGGGCGGTTGTGAGGTTTTTTATCCATGTGAGAGGGAAATAATCCTTTTGAACACAAAATGGAAATAAGCGGTCACAAGCATTATAGTTTGTCTACAATAATATATACACGCTTGCAGGTAAATAGACAATACGGGCGAACGGAGAGCTGATGCATGTTGGCTTGCCGTGCGGTCCAACGCACTCGCAAACGATGGCATATGATGTTCAGAGCATGTTCGAATGTAGTCTTATACAACGTGCTAAGGAAGGGTGCTGGGACTTATGAAACATCAAATCCACTCATTCATTTGAATTTAAAATGAAATATGTTCCTCAGGTTTCAAAGCTGGAATATAATTTGCGTGAGTATGTGCCATATTAAAAGCCGAAAGCGGCCGGACCGCGTAATACACATGCACGGGTTTATTGTCCCCCTGCTGTCTGCCTATCATAAAAAAGTATCAGATCGCTGTTAAATAATCCCATTGCCACAAATATGATCGACCTGGCGAAAAACCAAAGTGGACTCTCCTTTCGCATAGCCTCCTTGGTTAGCCAAAAATTGCATATATGCACCTGTGCAGATCATCAAATAGATGGCTCACAATGGCATGGAAAACATTAACTTCATTAGCAAACACCGTAATAATGCCAATTGTTTAGTGACGCAAGGTGTTTAATCCTATTAAGTTTTGACAAGCTTTGAAGTCAGAACGACGGAGCCTTGTCAAGTTGACCAGCTGCTGTGACGCAGTTCACTCTACATTTTAGATACATCACATCGTGCAAAAGTATCTCTATATCGTCAAGAATGTCACAAGTCACTGTAATAGCAAAAAGAAATAGTTGTTCAAGCGGCACTAGTTCCTTCGGTGTGTTTCTTCGACTGGTATGCACATCAAATCAAGCGTGTCGCCATTTTTCTCCTGCGGCCTTGTGACTTCGTCGTTGTCAGGGGCCGGTAAGCACGGCTGATGGCTGTTCAAACATTGTGGACCATCACCCTACCAAAGTAAACAGAAGATACACGTACCGTGATCCGCTGAAACTTGTCATTGTTTTTCAGCGATTTTCTCATATAAATATCGATTTTTTAAAAACAATATTTGGTGATCTCATACTTTAGGTCTTTATCTTTCAGATAGACAACAAGTCATTTTGTGATTTCGACACAGCCGTCATAGACCAAACCATCCTTGTACCTTTAGTAAACAGGCCCAATAATGAAAAACGAAATAGACATCCCTCCCCCGATTTGTGTTATGTGGTCGCAAAATCTGTTCTTTTGGCATGGCAGCTGATCGCGTTTAGCAGGTGGTCGTTCATGAGAGGTAAATTATTAAAGAAAAACAACTACTAACTGAATGTGCTCGTTCAAACTGGGTGGTTGCTTATAGGAAGGGCCGTTAAAGACAGAGAGAGACACATATTATATGGGTCAGGGCGATGGTCATGGACTCCATCGGTATAATATACCGATAGAGTCCATGACCATCGCCCTGAAATATTATTTCAGTCAATTTGCGTATGAAGTGTTGACAAGAAACAGTGTTCTTAACTCAAATTCAAATGAGAAATTAATTTCAAATTAGAAATTGGTCTCCTTGTAATCATGGACCGTCGAGGCCTCCATTTTTTTTTTCTATTTTTTATGATTTTTCGTGTGTTGTTCCTATTTTGTCTCCTCCAGAACCGTCACTCATATTAAGCTGAAACTTGGTGGATATATTACTTGTGGAATGGTAAACAACGTTGTTCACTATGTTTTTTGTCTTTGTATTTGATTTTTTTTTCAATTCAGGTTCTTGTTGTTAAATGCACCTTTTCTGTTGCTTACTATGCAACTCAGTGGGCATTCTAATGATAATTCACATTTAGGACTTCACTGAAAAAAATACTGTCAGTCAAATTTACTTCAAATTTGGTGGCAATGTACCTTGGGTGGTTCATCTGCCAAGTTTGTTCAAATGGTTGTGCTCCAGTGATTTGTTGACTTTTTTTAGATTTTTTTCTAAACTCTTTGAAAAGTTTTAATAGGAAAGTTTAACATAGCAATTTCTTGCATTTGGTACAACTTAAATGATTTCGACCAGATTTGTGTCAAGCCTGAAGGGGATATACGTTTTATAAGTGTTAACTTATTTTTTGCAAATGGTCATACTCCAGTGATGTTTGGACCTTGACCTCTTTCCCGAGGTCCCAGGACAACTGACACAAAATTTACTGTTCACTTGAAAACTTGAGATCTGTTTTGAGTCAGGACTTTGATGCTGTACATGTTAATGTTTCTTTATGAAGGTCATGCTTAGACATTACATGAGTGACCTTGACATCCTTTCTGGAGTCACAGTGCAACATACGTGAATTTTACTTTTCACTATAACCTGATAACTACTTGAACTGGGACCAAGATGTTGCACATGTTAGTGTTCTTCTATAAAGGTCAGACTTACTCCATACATGGGTGACCTTGATCCTATCCCAAGTTCACAGGCCTGCAAGTGTTATGAATGGCTAGGTCAACTGAGCATAGGCAGTTCACACAGCCTTGTTATTTTCCAATTTCGGTGCTTATCGGCAAATGTACCTTTTCTGTTGCTTGCTATGCAAGTCAATGGGAATTCTATTGCATTTTAATGGTAATTCACAATTTGGACTTCTCCAAAGAAACTGTTTTTCAGATTTACTTCAAACTTGGTGGTAATGTACCTGGGGCGTGTCTCCACCAAGTTTGTTCAAATGGTCATACTCCAGTGATTTTTTAATTTTATATATATATATATATATATATATATATATTTATATATATTCAAAAATCCTTGAAAAGTTTAAATAGGAAAGTTTAGCATGGCAATTTCTTGTAATGGGTATAACTTAAATAATTTTGGCCTGATTTGTGCCAAGATTGGTGCCGATGTGCGTCTTATAAGTGTCAACCTATTGTTTTTGCAAATGGTCATACTCCAGTGATGTTTGGACCTTGACCTCATTCCCAATGTCACAAGGCCACTGACACAAAATTTACTATTCACTTCATAACTTGAGATATGTTGTGAGTTGAAACCATGGTGTTTCACTATAAAAATGAAGTCTGTCTCTGTTGTTGTCATTGGCATGTAACAGCGCGCTTGTGGGTAGGCATTTTTCATGACGTCGCGATAGCGACGTCATGAAGAAAATGCCTACCCACAACCGCGCTGTTACATGCCAATGACAACAACAGAGACAGACTTCATTTTTTATATTTATATTCATATTAACATTAATACTAGACTAGAGTTAAATTTGCATAACTATTTGTGCGTAAAAGTTTTGATAGCCACTGCGAAGGACCTTAAAAATGTTTATCAGTGGGAGGAGCTATGGGTGTGGCCAGCCGCTTGTTACGTAGCAAAGCAGGCACTGGCACGTGCCGTGCTGTACATGATGTTACCATCGACTGATGAAAACAACATGTGTCCCTATTCTTTCAATGCTAACAAAAACTCTGAATGTAAATATATGTTAATGTTGCTCTATGAAGGTCATGCTTAGACAGTACATGAGTGACCTTGACATCCTTTCTGGAGTCACAGTGCAACATACATGAATTTTACTCTTCACTATAAAAATGAAGTCTGTCTCTGTTGTTGTCATTGGCATGTAACAGCGCGGCTGTTGGTTGGCATTTTTCATGACGTCGCGATAGCGACGTCATGAAAAAAATGCCTACCAACAACCGCGCTGTTACATGCCAATGACAACAACAGAGACAGACTTCATTTTTTATATTTATATTCATATTAACATTACTACTAGAATTAAATTTGTCATGAATATTTGTGCGTTAAAGTTTTGATAGCCACTGCGAAGGACCTTTTGTTTATCAATGGGAGGAGCTATGGGTGTGGCCAGCCGCTTGTTACGTAGGAAAGTAGGCATTGGCACGTGCCGTGCTGTACATGATGTTACCATCGACTGATGAAAACAAAATTTGTTCCTATTCTGTCAATGTTAACAAAAACTCCGAATGTAAATATTATAACTTGACAACTACTTGAACAGGGACCTTGCTGTTGCCCAGGTTATAGTGATCTTCTATAAAGTTCAGATTTACTCAGTACATGGGTGGTCTTGATCCTATTCCAATTTCACAGAGCTGCAAGTGTAATGAATGTCTAGATTAGCTGAGCATGGGCTGTTCACATAGCCCTCTTGTTTTTTTTTTTGGGGGGGGGGATCTTAAAGACTCTTCTTCTCTGAAACTGATCACCCAATTGATTTGATAGCACAGAGGAACACTCCTAAGGACTCCTGGGTCTGAATTTGTTCACCAGGTGGCTTTTTGATTTTTTTCTGATTTTTTTTGTGTCTTATTACCATTTTTAACTTCCTCTCCAGACCTGTTTCTCAGATAAAGCTGAAACTTGATGGACATCGATCGCGAAAACGCAAAACCACCGATCCGCATTTTTACAATTTCGAGTAAAAGAGAAATGAAGTTTTGCAGATCTTAAAATAGTATAAAAAACAGCACATACTCAAATGTTTTGGACATATTTTCTTGATTTTCATCGCAGTATTAACAAAAACGATCCTTTCCAAAACTTTGTGAAAACAGTTTTTTTTTTGCTCTGTCAGCAATATTTATGTGGCAGATAGGAGGTTTTGAGCTTTAGAGTTTTTTAAAAAACGGGTTTAAACGGGCAGTTAGAAGGTTTTGCCTTTATGTATACTAGGAAGCAATGATCTCCATTTGAAATAAAAATGGCATTTGTGATGGCAAAGTGGTCACTTAAATAACAAAAATGTAAATTGGGAGCTATATGCAATATCAGACATGGAAATAAGTTCAGGGTCATATTATTGATTAAATGATTATTGCAGTTATTGAAGGCATCATCAGGATGTCTGTACTAGATAGAACAGGTGGCTGTATTTCTTACGTAAATCAATAAAACAGAACAAAAATAGACTTTCACGGCACAAACAAATGGATGGCATCACCCTTGAAGAAGCCTTGCTATGACCAAAAAGGAAGGAAAAAACTACATGTTTCTCAGAGTTGTCCCTAGGCTCAATGCGAACCAGTCGAGTTTTTTCAGAGGGCTTTCGCCATGTGGACGTTTGTTCCTGCCTGTGCTGTATACTTGTATTTTCATCAAGAGAAAGTTCAAACACAATCATACAAAATCTCAAACATATACTGAACCAAACAAATAACGCAACTTTTTCATTTGGGTTTATTTTCACATTGGAACTGTATTTAAAGTTTAGAAATATACGAACCATTGTTAAATCAGTCTAAAATAATGCACCAAGTAGTGTGACCTCAAGGTCGAGTACCCTGACCTTGCCATGGGGTCATTGTCATGAATCAAGAGAGACTACAGCAGGCTATTTTACGCAAGTCTCTGACACCTGAAATTAAGGTTGCCAAGTCTTTGATTCTGGGACAATAAAAGGCCACATTGAAATCAGCCCAAGCGTAACTGTGTGCGAGGATATGAGGCTTTCAAAGTTTGGTGGTTGTGCTGAATCAAAGACAACTGCAGGATTCAGTGTTACCCACATGACTAAAACATTCGCACCTTTACTGGTTGGGTGTAGCCCCTCACGGACTATAAAAAGGCAGCATGGGATTCATTTGGCACAGTATTCCAAGAACTATGGGTCGATTATCAACAGTAGATCGGGAGAGAGGAATTGGCATGCTACAGGCTGGTTTATCTGCAGCAGAGGTGGCAAGAAGACTGCGAGTCCACAAATCCACTATATCCAGACTTGCTACAAGATTCCAGGAGACTGGGGCCACAGCTGATAGACAGCGTCCTGGGAGACCAAGAGAAACCACACCTGCACAAGACAGACACATCAAGGTGTCACATCTGTGGAACAGAACTCGACCAGCCACTAGAACTGCACAACAGACACCTGGCAGAACCAATAACAGAATATCTGCCCAGACAGTCCGTAATAGACTACAAGAACACCATCTACACGCCAGGCGTCCTTACAGGGGTCAAATTTTGACACAGGCAAGAAGGCAAGCCCGACAACAATGGGCTACTGCCCATACTGGCTGGACCCATCAACAGTGGAGGGATGTGCTATTCACCGATGAATCCCGCTTCACCCTGTATCATGCAGATGGTAGGACACGTGTTTGGCGACCAAGGGGAGAACGCTACTCAGATGCCTGTGTGCTGGAAACAGATCGATTTGGAGGTGCATCAGTGATGGTGTGGGGTGGAATTTCATTCACAGCCAAAACCCAGCTAATCTTCATTGAAGGCAATCTTAACGCTGCCCGTTACAGGGATGAGATCCTTCAGCCTGTTGCTGTCCCTTTCATTAGACACCACCAACTCCACTTGCTTCAACAGGACAATGCTCGGCCCCATGCCGCTAGACTGACGATGGATTTTCTGCAAGGAGAAGGAATTAACGTTTTGCCATGGCCAGCCTTCTCACCTGATATCAATCCCATTGAGCATCTTTGGGACTACCTTGACCAGCGTGTTCGGAGACGGGATCCAGCGACCGCCAACCGCCAGCAACTTCGCCAGGCTCTTCAAGAAGAGTGGGATTGTGTGCCCCGGCAGATGGTGCAGCGGCTAGTGTCATCCATGCGCCGACGTTGCATAGCAGTTACAGATGCTGATGGTGGTCACACACAGCATTAGTGGACATGCCAATTTGTGAACTTTACAAATCAATATTGCCCTGTTTATTGCCAGCTGGTCGCGCCCTCGTTTTTGTTTTTCACATGTTATGCCAAAAAGACTGCAGAATATGGATATAATTTGTTTCTGTGATATGAAAGTAACAATAAATATTTAAGTTAAAAAGTTTAAGGGTCGCGTTATTTGTTTGGTTCAGTATAGGTTACGCTCACACCTGTAATCCCTTTCTAGCCTGCGGAAACCCATTCTATTAGCAGCCCCTGAAGCGTGTTTGCCGGGTGAGGTTGCACCTTACCTTAAGGCTTAATGTTTTCAGACAGTGCAGTCACCAGGTCGCTTCTGGGGGCCTTCCAGATCGCAACTCTTATTATATCCCTTAGCGGCCCCAAAACGACACGTTTTCACCTCAGCCTGGATTTTCCTGGCGAATTTCGTCACACAGACCGCAGACAATACACGAAAAAAGAAAAAAGTTGATGATTTACGGGGGTGTGGCGGTGCTGTAAAATAGTCCATCTTTTTGCTCAAATTCATTCATAATTAATACCAAAAATTGGTTCATCTCTTGAAAGGCGTCATTATTTACAAAGGGTGTCTGGGGTCTTCATTATGATTTTCTGGGAAACGAAATCGAAGCTTGAACTTGTTTAGTTTCGATTTACCAAGTTAGGCCGTATTGTGACCTCGTATTGTCATAGGGGTGCATGCAAGAATTGTCCGCAACTTTTGTACAATATCTTGGCTGTTACTTTTATCTTTTAATTGGATAAATGCAAGGTCTCCTTTATTAAACTAAATGAAAAAAAAAAAAAAAAAATGTCGAAAAACACATGTATGAAATAAGCGTTTAAATTCAAAACGTCTCGAATGACGATATAAGGACCCCTGTACCCAGGTTCATCACTTTTGGTGCCCATATGCCGACAGGGTGTTCTCATACCGCCAGGCTATTTCCGTAGGGCGTCCTATTACCGCCAGAGGTCGGATTGATACTTTAAACCAATTAAACCTGAGCCAAGTTTTCCCCGGGTCATTTTGCTCCCGTTTGGTGTTAAGTGCGCTGAAAAAGCTGTAGAGAAAGACCATGAATTTTTTAAACTACTAGTTTTAGACCATCAGGCATGTTCGTATTCGAACGAAAGGTCTCTTAACGTAGATTTTGAATATTGAACAATAATATATGTATGACTAGGACTGTCATATCCACAAAAATCTACTCATTTTCAGTTATCTATACATTTGAAAGAACGTTTCTAGGCGACCCAAAACACTCTTTCATCCCTCAATTGACCTCATTGTTAGTGCAGAAAGAATCTTTTTACATTTTAACATCAAATGTGATGAAAATTATTCCTGATAATTAAAGCTATAAATAAGTTTCTTATGTTTAATTGCAAATTTAAGTGATTTTTACAAATATTCTGTTGCTATGACAACCAACTTATGACACTTACTACCTCGAACTGGTCTCTTATGAAACACTTGTATGGTAGGTATGCTAATGTAAAGTTGTGTATGTGGTTAGTTAGGCTTTATAAGGTGTTTTCCCTTCATCTCATGAAAAACTTAATTCCGTTGCCTTGGTAACCAAACTAAATACAAATTGACCATGAAATTGATAATACAACCTACCTAACTTTAAACTTCAGGTTCTTATCTTTTGATTGATACCAAATCCAGCCAGGTATTTTTCCGGTTGAACAAAAACTGAAAATAAATTTTTAATAAGCCTTTTTGAAAATTTAGCTGCTGTACTATATCTAACCAGGGATGAAGTGCATTTTAATCTTAGGGACCCATGCATTTTTGTAACTTTGGTTATTTCTTGTAAAAAAAAAAAAAAAACGAGGTCATTTTCAATGTTTGTATAAAAACCAAGTGCAAATACAATTGTTGTGAGCGTTTGAGCACTTCCAGACACTTTTAGGCCTAGTATGAGCAATAATACAATATTTTACCAACAGCTTGTAAATTTTATCATCGATTTGACTTTCCGCTGTTATTCAATGTTTATTTCTGTTACCAAACACCACCTTGTGTTTGTATCTTGCTAAATGGTTAGATCAAATGACAAGATTCGACAGGTTAACTACATACGATTTACTTTGAGAGTGTTTGAAGTGACACACTTTGACACTGATTTATCCGATGCACATTGGAGGTTTTGCGCTTTAGAAATTCAGAGCATTGCAGATAGGAGTTTTCGACTTGTGGCTGCTGTTATGACTAAAACGGGAATTCGGATTTCGGAATAGTTACGAAGCATCGATCTTAAGGAAAGGAAGAATCGTGCATTGGAAACTGGAAATCGTATTTCTTTCACTTAGGAGGTTTTGCGTTTTCGCCATCCACATGTCCCTTGAGGAAGGGCCAAGCAAATTGTTCAGGAGGAGGCAAAGCAGCGAATTCCTGATTTTGTTTTATTTTATTTTATTTATTTTTTTTTTTTTTTTTGTGAATTTGGGTACTTGTCAGTAAATGCACCTTTCCTATTGCTTACTCAAATCAGTGGACATTCGAATGCTAATTCACATTTTCGACTTCTTCTGCAAAACCTACTTTCAGATTGACTTCAAACTTGGTGGCAATGTACCTTGGGTTGGTCTCTAGCAGATTGGTTGAAATGGTCACGCTCTATTTAAGTTTTGATTTTTAATGAATTTTTCCGTTCTTTTTTGGGACAAATCTTAAAAAATCTTCTCCTCACTCGATTGCTTTGATTTCACACATGAACACTCCTAGGGACCCCTGGCTTTTATAGCAATATGTTTATTGTTGTCCAGTTACATCTCCATCATCAGCACTGTACCATGCATTAGTAAGCCAGTCTTGCTTACCATGACTGCTCTGCTTAGCTGTACTCTCTAGCTCAGTCACACCCCAACTGTTGTTAATAGGCTGTAGACGGCCCCTTTTATATTCTTATTCTGTACTTCCCCAACCCCAAAATAGTTGTTTTCCACTTGTTTGTGGAAGTGTAAACTGCTCCTATCTAGATATAAGCAGTTATCACTAGTTTGACCCAGATAAAACTAGTCCAATCTAAATATTTGCAAACATTTTGGAAATCCCATTTCTAAATGTTAGCATCAGCTAGCACCATCTAGCTGTAATTTTATGATACTTTTTATGCTTTTGCACTTCCTGTTTATAACTTCCTGTTGTACTTGATTAACCTTTTTGGCAAAATCAACAACTTCAATGGAATGATTATATTCACCAAAATCTACACCAAATAAGCATTCTTATGCTGTGCTTTGTTTTGCTCTATTTTATATATAATTCAAGTTATCCTTTCTCAAAACCTATGACCTTAGTGACCTTCCTATCCATCACATTTTGACACATTGCTTTGCAATGCAGCATCAGCAACATGACTCATGATAGGATAATGGTCTGATAAACCAGTTCTGTTTACCAGTCTTACTTGTTTTCTGTTTACCAGGCCTACTTGTTTTTCTGTTTACCAGTCCTTCTTGTTGGACCTGCGCCAACTTTATCAGTGTGTAATCTTATCCATTCCTCACTTGTTTATTGTGTTGAATGGATGCCTGCTAGTTATGTCTGTGTACTTGACAGTCCTGTATATTATACGTACATATTGTTAACCCTCATTTTTAACCACATATTGTCTTTCCTTACACCATTGCATATCAAAGTTTTATGACTGATTTCTCTGTTGAGCAGACAGAGAAACAGGCATGAACTTTACAAAATGGCGCTGCTATTATTTTCTTTCTTTTTTTTTTTTTTATGATTTTTGTGTTTTATTGTTATTATTCTTTTACAGAACCGTCACTCAGATTAAGCTGAATGTTGGTGGATATTTTCTTTGTGGTAGGGTCAATCAATCTTTTCCCATGGGAGCACCCATGGGAGCCCTTATAAGGGCTACCACCGTTCCCATTCCTTCCCCTCCCTGTACTCTGGGATTCTAATTTAACCTGTTGCCTTCAAACTCTATTATTTCATTCCTTTTCTCCCAGCATTCTACCAGGTAGTCCTGTACATTTTTATTACCTTTCCTGCCTCCCAGAAAGCCACCTTTCAAACCTAAAATCCATGCTATATGTTCCTCTTCGTCTAAACCCTGAACCGCTTCTAAACTCTTGTAATTGTAATCTTCTCTGTGCAACTTTCTGAAAAAAAATCTTCCCTTATCTCTCTATATGCATCACACCACAAAAGCCAATGATCCACTGTCTCATCTGCCTCTTGTCTACACGACTTACACTTTCCATTACTCCCTGTTGTCCACTTTTGATTTTTCTTTTCTAGATTGATTACTCCCGCCCTACTTTGAAACAGAAGTTTGGATCCCTTCCCTCCATCCCAACACACACTTTTCTGTGGCTTTTCTAATACCTTGTATGCCTTCAATGCACTTTTTAACCTGATTCCTCTGTCCCAGTCTTCTTTCCCACCCTCTGTAACAGTCTTACCTAGATATACTTTCCAATCATCCACCTCATCATGTCCTTTTAGTTCATATTTCTCTGCTAACCCGTCTATGTCTTTGACCCATCTTGTTTTTTCCTTGGCTACCTCATTGTAAACTTTCCTGCACCACCTATCTTCACTTATTCCTTGTAAATAGCCCCAGTACTTTAACTTAGCTTTGGCAATTCTATCTGTGATTTTATTCCATCCTAACTCTCCTAGGACTGCTTCTGTTGCTGTACATGGTGGTGCCCCTAGTATTCATTTCCCCATCTCATTCTGTGCTTTCGCCATTCCCTGGATATCTCCCTCACTCACTGAAATCACATCTAAGCCATATATCATTCCTGGTATTGCAACTCTATCCCATAATACTCTTGCTGTGTGTGCTCTGTTGAAGCTGTTCAGTGCAGTAGCTTTAATCTTTTCTTTTGTGCGATTTGCTTTCTGTTTAATCTTCTCCACCTGATACCTGAACATGCCTTTACCCGTTGATTTTATCCTAACACCTAGGTATTCATACTCATCAACCTCCCCAATTTCAATTAACTGTTCCCTACCTTCTTGAATTTGGAACTGCCCAATTCTCTATTTTGTTATTTCCATCTGGTTTCTTCCCAAGAGTCATCACTTTACTCTTATCCTTACTAAATTCTAACCTCCATTTATTCCCGTATTCCCCTGCTATGTTCAGCGTCTCTTGTACTTCTTTCTGGGACTCTGCCATAAGTACAATGTCATCTGCAAAGAATAGACCTGGAATTTTTAGATCACCTACCCTTATGCCCTTATAACTCTCCATCAACTGATCCCACAACTCCTTAACATACAAAGTGAACAAAATTGGGGACAAGACACACCCGTGCTTTAGGCCTATATCCAGACTTGCATTCTCTACTTCTACCTTTCCTACTGAAAGTGTACAGTCTACATCTTTGTCGAGCGCTTTTAGAATTTCTAGAAAACTTTCCACCAAAACCCAGTCCACTCAGTTTTTTCCCATAGAGCATCTCTCCATGCCCTGTCATACGCTTTCCTCACATCTAAGAATCCCGTGAAGACTTTCTTCCCCTTTTGTCTTGCCAGTTCTAAAACCTGGGTCAATGTGAAGATGTGGTCACCTACCCTTCTACCTGGTCTAAATCCATTCTGAATTTATCCCAGAAGTCCGAGCCTTTCAACTATTCTACTTAGTCTCCGGTGCACTATCCTACTGAAACTTTTACCCACATTTGATGAAATTGCAATGCTCCAATACTGATCCAATTGACCTCCTGGGCCCTTCTTTGGGATACATGAAATCCTTAGTCTATTCCATTCCTTTGGTAATTGTCTTTTTTCAATGACCCTTTTGAAAAGCAACTGTAAACTATCTTCAATTTCTTCTGGCCCTCTGTTTATGAATTCTGTCAAGATATCATCTGGTCCTCGGGCTTTGCATAACCACATCCGTTCAACTGCTATTTTAACTTCTATACTTCTGATCCTACCACACATCTCTGGATCCCATTGATCCTGTGTGTACTCTGCTTTACACCCTGGTACTGTTCCCTGGCCCCACAGTGGGTTATTGACTTCTTCTCAATGCTCCCTTAAGGCTTCCTGTATTTCTTCCTTGTTATCAGACCTTTCCCCTCTGTGCATGATTTCCACTGCTTTATTCTGTTTACGCCTGTTAACCTGTTTCCAAAAGATGACTGACCCTCCCCCCCCCCCATTCTCCATTAATTTCCTTGTCATTTGTTCATTATTGCTGGCCCTCTTCTCTGCTTTCAACTCTGCTACATTCCTTCTACATTCCATATACTGTCTCTTAGCTTCTTCTATATCACCTTGTGAGCACCTGTTTTGCCTGGCTAATCTCCATGCTCTATTTTCAACCCTCTTTCTTTTTATGGCTCCTTTCAGCTCTGGGTCTTTTCTTTACTCTAGATTTTCAACTGGGACTTTCTTTGTACCTATCTTCTCCTGTGCTACCTTAAAAATTATTCTGGTCAGGTCCCCATTCATTTCCTGTACTTCTCCCTCGTCTTCAAATCTATTCTACTATTTCTGCAATTCAACTTTGAGACTTTCTTGATACCCTTCCCAGTCAGTTTCTTCCTTAACATTCCACACCCATTTAGTTCCCCCTCGGTTTCTTCTTTGGTATTTCATGTTAATGGAGACTATCATCCAGTTATGGTCACTGCCTATATCCAATCTCCCTTTATCATCTATTTCACAGTTTTGAGTCATCTAAAATATACCATTGTCTAGTAAAATATAATCAATTATTGTCTGCCTTTAACCAGATGCCCATGTCTACTTTCCTTTACATTTTACATCCCTATTAACTATCCTCAGACCAAATTCCATTGTGAAATTCAGTAACCTGGTTCCATTTCTATTAATTCCGCTATCCCCTCCCTCTATTCCACTCATTCCATTTCCTATGTGTCCGTTAAAATCTCCAGCTATCATGACCTGGTAGCCCGGCTGCTGAACGTCACTAACCATCATTCTCATCCTATCATATATCTGGTCATTCCATTCATTAGGTAACCCCACACGACCCACATACACTACAGCTATTGCTACCTTATTTCCATTTGACTCTATTCCTATCCACTGCATCTCATTTTTCACCTCGTTGTCTTCTTCCCAGGAGTCTTGCCATACCTCGTGCCAATTTAGTCCATTCTTAATCAAAAAGCCTACTCCTCCTCCTTTTCTTTGTCCACTTTCTCTCCCTGTACCTATCAACTCATACCCTGCTGGGCATGTTACTATACTAACCTCTTCCTTTCTGATATGTGTTTCTGCTAGGGCTACATTGTCCATTCCCTTACTCTCTATTACATCTCTTATCTCTGCCATTTTGTTTTAATATCCCCTGCAATTGACATATCTATTTTCACTGCCTTTGCTTTGCTGTTATTCCTCATCCTTGTGCTTTCATTTTTCCTGCTTGCAACATTTTCCCCAAGAGACTGCCAGGTAGACTCCGGGATTTCTAGTTGTGAGAAACGTAAGGGGCTTACATGTACATTTTGGCTTAAGTTCTTAAAAATGACGATAATGGTATCACTGGCGGTGCTCAGGATGATGGTGATCATAAATTCAACCAATAATTGTTTTGGCCCCTGGTGGTGGTGGTAATGATGATGATGATGATGATGATGATGATGATGATGATACATAGGTCTAAAAGCGGGCCTAGATCAAGTAATTGAATAATGACAGTAGGCCTGCAGTAATAATAAATATATTGACTGATAAGATTTTTGATACAGAACAATCAAATTCAAACAAAAGCTGACAATAGTTTGATATATTATTATAAAAATGAATATATTTTATGTGATGGGTGCTGAGATTTTTGAGAATTGATAAATATAGGCCTATGTACATAAATGATGACAGTGATTATTATTAATAAACTTATTTAAATGTAAGCCTATGTTCTGTGGGCCAAAATTTGTTATATCCCAAATTATTTTGTCATTTCCCCTATTATGCCCAAAGTATGCCTAAAGCATTTTTGTGTGAGTGTGTGTGTGTCATTTTGGCATAGGAATCCAATTAATTCGGGTTTTTTTTCTTTCTTCTTAGTTTTTCTCAGACTGACTCGTATCCAAGAAATTCAATCCAGAATTTTAATGGTATGGTTTTCCTGAACTTGCACAAAACCTCCAACGTTTCTATGCACAAGTACTAACTAAAAACGCCACAAATATTCCAACCAAGGAATGAGGGCATTGAGGGCTGCCATGCATCGACATATCACTTCTCTACCACACAATCGCGTCATAACTATTATACAGCGCATTGAGTACCAAAATGAAAATCAAGTTTTTGAGGGACAACTCATGCTTTTAAGACAAGTGAGTAAGATAAAAGTGCCCACAAGCCAGCGATATCGGACGCATATATGCATCTAAAATTATATCAACAAAAAGTCCTGAGGCTTTACTAAACAGGGTGTTCTTTGAGCTATTGTTGCACGTCTGGAGAAGAGACAGAGAAGGACTTGGCGAACTAAAGAAAGATGACTTAGAAGAAAGGTTGATGCATGTGGCAAAAAATTTGCGACTGTAAAATGAAGCAGATAAAAACCATCTTGGAGTTGATCCTCATGAGCGCGCACATCAGTCAGTAATGTGTGCATATGATGGGGATAGTGATAATTGGCCTAATAAATCCTTGGAAAGGTATCTCAGCAAGCTTCATACTGAATGCAGCGCTCTCTTCTAGCGTCCAAAAACAAAATGGAATGCGTGTGATGCTGTCTGGTATTTCAATAGTCCAGTTGGTAAGAACACTACCGGTGCCATGATGCCAATTTTTCTTTCAAACAAGCCAATTTCTCAATGATCTACACTAATCATTCTATCAGGGCTACATGTGTTACTGCTCCAAAGCAAGGAGGGTTACACCCCACTGATATATGTGCAGTAAGTGGTCACAGAAATGTGTCATCTGTGGAACATTACCCAAGCGCCCCAACAGCAGATAAGCGTCAAGAGCTACTTACCATCTTGAGCGAATATGATACAAACGGAGTAGGAGACAGTACGTCTACATCCACAAGCATGTACACGCCTCTACCCAATGACCATATGGAGTTGGTGATGCCAGCAGCTCTATGCCCATATCTAGAAGAGCATACGGAGTGGAAACTACTTAGGCCACCAACCCTCCAGATTGCCCATCCAATGAGCCTACCACATTATCTAACAACCCCTTGAAACAGAATGATCATACTGTCAATCAGTACACTTGCTGCACGTCTTTGTGTACAACACACGTCCAAAGCAATGTAAATGACTAGATCTTTCCTTCAAGGTTGCCCAAAATATTAAAATTCATTTCCAGATCAATTAAAGGTTTATCATGAATAAAATTGTGATACCCCAGACTTTGTGTTGATGATGATACATGAGCTTTTGACTCAATTGTTTACTGTGCCACAAAACTGCTCATAAGTAAGGATCTATCAATTGTATTTTTCTTGCTGTTTTAGCATGATGTTATTTTGCTTTGACATGTTCAATAAATAGCTACACTTGGATGGGCCTACAAACAGCCGATATTAATGTTGAAATTCATTTTCACAAAAATTGAAGTTTTTCCATGAATAAAGCTATGACATCCTTGGCATACTTATGCCATGATGATACACAAACGTTTGACTCAGTTGTTTTCTGGGCCACAAAGCTGTTCATAAGTTTCATAATGATTTATCAATTGGTATTTTAAATTTTTCAAGTTGTTTTAGCCCGACGTTATTTTGTTTTGACATGTCCAATAGATAGTTGCGTGGGCCTACAAGTGTTGATTATTTTTCTGTGGTTCAGCTCCCAAACTCCTTCCGATTCCTGAATCTATTCTGCTAGCTGCCGTTAGACGGCGCACGTATCGTGACTGTTGCGCGGATAGCAATCATCAAAGCATGATGATGAGATAAGTTAACAGACATTTGATAAGTTGGTCATACCATCCTTTACAAACTACAAGCAACCCTTGGCTTCTCCTGAACAACCCAAGGGGATTCCTCATTGGTTTGCTCAAAGGTGATCTAGAAAGTCAATCAACGACGAGCCTTCCCCCGTAAGCTGACCAAAACTGGACAGAGTACACTCTCATCTCTTTTCATTGCTGAGAATTTATTTTCATTCATAATAACAGCCACTTTAAAACGCACAGAAAACATATTGGCATACAGTGTGTTAGGGTTGGCAACTTACAACCTCTACCAAGTAAAGCTCAAGAAAGCTGCTGAGTCAGTCAATGATCCAATATACGAAGGGTAAGATAAAGCCTTTGAGGACAATTTGAACTTAAAGCTGCTGACTTGGTAAAAGGGTAAAATAAAGCCTGTTTTTGAAAATTTGAACTGAATTGACAACTTTGTGGGTTCCCTCTATATGTTGCATGACATAAAAATGAACTAAAACGGATTACATCACACATTCCTTGTTGTATTAAAGCACAGAATATGCATAATCACAAATTCTGTGCTCTGCAAATGCTCCTTTGCTGAAAGAGCTGTGATCATGTAACAAATTGACCAGGCAGATGTCAGTGACGGTGAAGGTCTTTTCTGTTATATGAACTTTGGAAAAACCCAGTAGCCTTGGATTTTGACCCTCTGTCTTTCTAAATACTGTTAATGTTAGTCAGATAGAAATCAACCTTTGTCCATAGAAAACCACCGTCATTATTCAAAATCTGAAAATGCTAGAAATCTTTTGACATAGTTCCAGTGAATATGCTTTGCCATTAAGCTTGAAATAATCTTTAAGTAAGGCTCAATTGCTGATTAGACACTAGATGTCAGACGAAAACGTGATTATAAAGGGAAACTCATATGTATTTTAAGGAGGTAACGTCACAAAAATATATTTCATGACCAGTTTTCTTGCTGAAAAGTTTACTACCTGGTTTGGCATCTGAGTGTGCATAACTGTGGCTCAAATGATCAGTTGCTGCAGCACAAATGCTACGCAAATACACAAGCAGTGTTGATGACAATCGACAGTCATCAAGACAGCATTTAAATGCGAACCACCTGGATACCACTTATAGAACAGATAGACATACATACATATATATATATATATATATATATATATATATATATATATATATATATATATATATTTATATATATATATATATATATATATATATATATATATATATATATATATATATATATATAAAGTAACATTTCACAATCAAATGTTGAGAAAAGCTGGCGGGGGATGGGGGCGGGGACTTGTGTTTTTGTGTATCACACATAATCTCCATCCAGACACTAGTAGCTTTTTATGGAAGCTTGATCATATTTGTTGGTCAGTTTTGTGTAAAGTACATATAAGACTCTTGATGTTATGAACCAGTAAGCCATAGCAATGCGACCACATACTTTTGTGATTCTGACAACACAGAAGGATTTATTGTATGGGATGTGGATGGGGAGTGGTTTAAAGATATCTGCATCAGGAATTATTATCTCACGGCGCTCCTCACCTCCCACCCCCACCCCACCGTTGTGTGGCCGCTGATTTGATCCTATGGTAGCCATCATGCCTATCGACTGTCATGCGCCACATTTTGAACCAGCTTATCAAACTCCCTGATGATGGCCGTATCTTACAGCCAAATAGTTTTGCAGTTTTGTTCTCATGCTATTGTTTATCCTGGGCGAATGTCTAAACAATCAGCTATAGTCATCTGGCCAGTATTTCTTTGCTTTTGTACTCATTCTCTGGACTGGAAAAACATATGTCCAAAAATATCAGATATGTCTGGTTGTTTTCCTGCATCCCACTGCAATACCTGTTATGTAGTTTTCATTGAAAAAAAAAAAAAAAACAAGAAAACCATGAAATTACGGATAGACATTTGATTATCACAAAAACAATGTAGGCCTACTCTTTTCTTTTGCTGCAATTTCAGCTGACTGACAAGTCTGCAAAATGATAGGCCTTCCAGGTCTCTTTTATATTTGGTAGAAGTAATAAAATTTGTGTTTTGGGTGGTTAGGCCTAGACATTTTGGTAGCACTAGTCTGTAGTTAATGAAGACTATTTTGAAGGGTGACAGGACCGGTTTAGTACCACCAGCTGCCTTTTATGGATGACTGCCTGTCTCAGGTCAGCAGTGAAATTTGTTTCTTCACATTGGTATAGGAAGATAAATATTGATGCTTTGGCAATTCTGGAATCTCCTTGCTGTCCTTGTTGGGTTTGGAGTTTATGAATATGGATCATGTTTTTTCTGTACTATTTGATAAAATTTCATTGGCTATGTTGTGCTGTGGGTTGTGTTCTCCGACACATAGTTATGGTGGAGGCAGAGTGTGTTTATAATGTTTCAGATTTATAAATATCACAAAAACAGTGTAGGCCCACTTTACTATTTTGCATTAAACTTAGCTGACTGACAAGCCAGAAGAACTAAAACGTGATAGGCCTTCCAGGTTTCTTTTTATTTTTGGTACAAGTAATAAAATTTGTGTTTTTTTGTGGTTAGGCCTACACATTTTGGAAATACTATAGCCTATAGTTAATTAAGAATATCTCGAAGGTTGAGAGGAACGGTTTCAAATCAAATCAAATGATGAATCAATATGCCCTTTCAAGGGTCGAATCCCTTTCCGGATTTTTATGCCAAAGAATAGTCACTAGTGGGAGATGAAATTTTATGAACTATGTGATTCAATATCTGGATATATCTGGGCGTATGAGCTCCACTGTGGAAAAAACCTGAATTACAGCCCCACAAATGTAGTACTGCGGCTGGCGGAGCCCCTTATAGACAAAGACTATACACTTTACACTGACAAATACTACTCTTGTCCTGCACTTTTTGAGACCCTTGCAAGTCGGCAGACCATGGCTATTGGGACGGTACGAAGCAATTGGAAACGAATGCATGCAGTAGTGAGGGAAACAGCATTGCAGAGGGGCGAGACAGTGTGCAGACGAAGGGGGGGTTTGCTAGTACTGAAATGGAGGGGCAAGCGTGAAGTAACTGTATTGACAACAAAGCACAAACCAGATACAGTAACAGTTGTTTCCCAGAGAAGTGGCCTGAGAGAGAAACCACAAGCAGTTCATGACTACAATATGTACATATCAGGAGTGGACCACTCTTACCAACTTATTAGAGTGGGAGCCCAGACCATTTATTCATGCGAGAGAGGGCAAAAGATTCGACATCATAAATATGAGGATTGACCCTCAGACATTTAATTTCTACATTGCTGCCTGGGAGCGTCTGGGGCGTTAACCATTAAATACCCCATAGCAGGGGGTGTAAAATGACATTTATTCATACGAACACTTGCAAGGTTGAAATAATTCAAAATTGGCCAGAGAAGCCTCCTGACTAATAAATGGAACACAACAGCAATTTTGGGTGGGGCTTTGCCTCCGACGGCAAGCCCCACCCAAATTTGATTTATTCCTGTGACAAGTGGCAAGGCAGAAAATAGTCCAAAAACGTCCCCAGTAGTCCCTGTAGATAAAATATGCAGCAACCACAATTTTGGGAGGGGCCCTACCCCTGGCAGTACCCATGCCCCACCTGCAGGGAAAAAGGCCATTTATTCACGCGAAAGGTGGCAAGGCTGCAAGTGGTTCCGAAATGTCCGCAGTAGTCACATGTACTCGAAATATGCAGCAACAGCAATTTTGGTAGGGGCCCTACCCCTAACAGCAAGCCCCCCCCCCAACACACACGCACACACCACAGGGGAAATTGGCAATTATTCATGTGACAAGTGGAAAGGCTGCAAATGAGCTCAAAATGTTCCCAGTGGCCCCCCGTATACTACATACACAGCAGCAGCGATTTTGGGAGGGACCCTATGCTGACAGCAACCCTCCCCTATCCCAAGGGAAAAAGACATTTATTCAGGTGAAAAGTGGCAAGGCTGCATATGGTTTTAAAATGTCCCAAGAAGTCCCCTGTAGATTAAATATGCAGCGACAGCAATTTTGAAATGTTTCCAAAATGTTAAGCAGCTATCCATGATTTTCGCATTTTGAACCACAAGCTTTGTACTGAAAAAGGTTGTCTTTTTCCTTCATTTATAACATTATGGTTATGACTGAAATATTTTATTGTGTGTGAGATTTGTATTCATGTGGCTTGCCAGCTAATATTATTCACTGACGTACATACTATTGAGATCCAATATCTCAGTTGAGGTTCAATGGTAACAGTCATCCTTCAACCACGATTTTTGTTTTTTTTCCTTTGATGATTGACAGTGTTGTTGACGTGGTCAATTCGATTGTGGAAACTTGGCGACGGCAGACCAGAGAAAGGCGTGATTTGTTTAGATTGAAATTAGAAGTTCAGGGATATCTTTCGGAAATGCTATTTTTCTGCCATGTGTGCAGAAAAAGGACAGCTCGCATCTCTAATTGAGGCCCACCCAATGTTGAAATCGAGGCATATAACAGGGGTTAGCGCCATTATCAGGCAAGTTAGTTGGGGTTGTATCGAAAAGGCTAATGGCAAAATAGAACCCAAGGTCTCATAATGAGGGCTTTTCCCACAGCGCAGATATAGAATAAGGTCCCCATGGCACCTGCTCACACCTTCGTTTATAGTCGTCGTCGTCGTCGTCGTCGTCGTCGTCGTCGTCGTCGTCGTCATCATCATCATCATCATCATCATCATCATCATCATCATCATCATCATCATCATCATCATCAACTTTGACTATTATTATTTCTATTTTTATTATCATAAGTCCATCTAATTGGGGCTTTGCAGTTCGTAGTGCATGCAGTTTGTGTAGTTGTGCTGCATGTAGTCATACCAAGTGTAGCCATAAAAGACAGGCCACCCAGTGTACCCTGCCTTCACTCCATCTGTCACGCGCTATTGAGAGCACTCTTCCACTAATTTTTTATATCTCAGATAGATAATGTAGAGTAGCAACTAATTGGTGCCTTGGCCAAAACGTAGTGGATGACAAAATTCCATTGAATCCCTCGACTTCGCCATCATGAATTTGTTATTCTATGACGCATTGCAGTTATAATACAATTTACAAAGGTACCAATGATTGGTTAGTTTAGCCATATCTTACCACTCATACGTTTCTCTACTTCACGTCACTACGAAAGAGAACTTTTTGGGGCACTGCGTGATGCATCAGGTACATTTATGACTTAACGTTATAGCCCTATTGCTTTCCCACAAACATAATATCTGACTTGGACTCTCTTATCAGGTCAACATTTAACCAAGGCAATCCAGATGGACATACAAAACAGTGATCTGTACACTGCGTCACTTTATTGGTAACCCAATGACCAAACACTTTTTGGTCGCATAATATGGCTTTTGCAATTGCCCTGAGGGCATTGCATACAGGAGATGTTGTTTCTGAAAGGTCTTAAGATCGGGGATATATAGTTGCTTTTGTTATATTTTGCTTAGAATAATTATCTTCCCTGGTTATATTTCCAACATGCAGTTAACAATTATAGATCATTTATCTGCTTTCCTACACAATGTGCCTTTTGATGAATTGACTAAATCAGTTTTGTTTGAAGTTGTCTTCACTGTGTTTGCTGCATTAATGGGTTGCTGTCATAGACATATCTTTTCTTTCTGTCTGCTGGGAGGATTGCACACGGCCAGATACAGGTGTGCAGCACAACAACTTACGCATGTAATATCTGAAAGAACTACCAGCTATGCTGTAAAGGAAAAAGTTAATGGCATTATTGCTGATGTAAAACAATTCAAGAATTATCACAATAAAAACTAAGACATGCGCCGTTACCGAATCAAAACTACTATACATCAAGTGCAGAACATTAGCTATGGCGAAAGGTAGTCGGAAAACAACAAAGAGTACGGCCACAGCAATGAGCATTTTTGTAAGCGCAGATTCCCTTGCATACTTTGAAGTTTGATTGGCCTGAAACTGACCCTCAAGCTGTTTGTTCTGTTGTATCTGCAAACGTTTCAGTTTTGTAACAAGCAACCCAGTTAAGACTCCCACTAATATACCCAGAATGATTGTACCACCGATCCGAAGAATCAGTAAGTTCCAAATTTGATGCTCATATCCCCTTAGTCTCATGCAACTTAGCTTACTTGGCGTTCTTGTAACCGTCCAAAGCGGGAATACTGTTATTGGTACACAGATTAGACCTGTTACCAAAATTAAAAGTTTTGTTTTAAATGGTGTTGATATACGGGCAATTTTTAAAGGGAATGACATGGTAAGGAAACGTTCCAGGGTTACCCAGACTGTAAGATAGGACAAGAACATTTGACCAAAGTATCTGTAGCCAATTATGATTCCACTCGATATAGGTAACGTGTACACTTGTAGATGAACCAATTTCAAACCACCAAACCAATGGGGGACTTCTCCCGACAAATATATGTTGTCTGCGATTGTCAAGACTGAACCTAAGGGGTTAATGCTTCGACACGAACTTGGTTTTCCCACGAACTCTCCAGGCAGACCATCACAGGATGGTCCAGCTTATGGGGCCATAAACCCGTCGCGGTCAATGTAGTCTATGTGTACCACATGGCTAATTGCCTACATGAATGTATCTATGTATATATCTTTGTAAATTAAACAGTCGAGCTTAGAAACCTGTAGAGACAACACCGGTTTAGAGTCGTCCTTCTTCCAGCCATTCTACGAACCTCTCCTACAACTTTTGACATTGGTGCCGAGTGACCACAATTTAAGAATGGAACTTCAAACTCTGGAAGCCAAGAGGACGGCATATATATTACAGATTGCCAAGTTAATGGGCAAATCAAGATCTGCCATGACGGACGGATCCGAGGACGCCGTGGATCTACTGGTGTCTACAATACAAAACCTGACAGCAAAGGTCACCCTCATAGAGCAGTTGGATGAGAAGATTCTTGAACACACCCCACTTTCGGAATACAGTGACAAAATAGCCACAGCAGATGACTACCTGAACGGAATCAAGGAACATCTAACTGTGTGTGAAAGGTACGAAGCTAGAAGGAGAGCAAACATGGAGGATCACAATACAAGTATGCCTGGGAGTGTCACCTCTATGGCTTCACAGTCAAAGAAACGTCTAAATCTGCCGAAGTTGTCCATCCCTACGTTCGATGGATCCATTACAAACTGGCAAACGTTTTTCGATGCCTTTACATCAGCTATTGATAACGACGAAACTTTAGACAACATTCAGAAATTCCAGTATTTGCAAGCACAACTAACGGACGAGGCGAAAAGATCCATTGCAGGATTATCTCTTACGAGCGCAAATTATGAAAATGCACTACAATTGCTCAAAAAAAAGATACGGCCAACCACACAAACTAATTTCTGCACATATGCGTGGACTGTGGGATTTGCCCCAACCAACACATGAAATTGCAAGCCTCAGGAACTTCTATGACACGATGGAAACATACATTCGTGCCTTACAAACCTTGGGGAAAACGGAAAGTTCATATGGGGACTTGTTAATCCCTGTCTTACTTGACAAACTACCGGGAGCCATTAGAGTACAGATATCGCGGAAACATGGAGATCGAGAATGGGACCTTCCGGAATTACGAGAAGCACATCTTGGAGAAATGCAAGCCCTAGAAATGGGGGACATTACACAAGAAACTAAAACCCAGGCCACTGCAGCGTTTCTCACGAACTATCAAGACAAACGGAAATCGACAGACAGAAAACAATTCAAAGCTATGCCATGTGCCTTCTGCAAGGCAGAGTCGCACAGATCAACTGAGTGTCAAGTCGTATCTGACAGGGAAAGGAGATACCAAGTGGCGAAACAAAACAACTTGTGCTACAACTGCTTAAGAAAGCACAAAAGAAGTGACTGCAAACCCAAGGGTCGTTGTCGACAGTGTAACAAGAAGCATCACACGTCATTATGTGATCAAACTTCGAACAACAGTACGAATTTCAACATCGAAATCACACAAGCACATGAGGCGTCGACAGTCCCTAAACAAGTCCAAAGTATCACGGAAATACAAAATCAAGTTCAGGGATTACACACAAACACGGACAATGTTCGGACACAGGGAAATAGTGTGGCATTAAAAACTGCAAGGGCCACTGTCAAGACGGGAACATCAAAGACCAAAGCGAATATCCTGCTTGACGAGGGAGCACAAAGATCATTTATTACCTTCAAAACTGCCGAAAAGTTGGACTTACTGACAAATTGAGCAGAAACGGAAAACATATCTTTAGCCACATTTGGTGCACAGACCACCGATGTTAGATCAATGAAAGTTGCCTCCTTCAAATTACAATCAGTGTCAGGGCCAGACATCGACGTAAGAGTGTTAATTGCACCGGAAATTTCGACTTCAATGAGGAAACATGTGGATAATAAAGTGCTAAACCTTCCCTATCTACACGGTTTACGATTAGCGGAACAACCAGACAACGACACCTTTGATATCGACATCCTCATTGGAGCTGACCACTACTGGGATATAGTAGGGGACAAGATAGTCAGAGGCTCTGGACCTACCGCAATGTCTTCAAAGTTAGGATATCTTCTCTGAGGACCCATGCCGACAAGTGTTAACCCTCTCCAACCAAAAAACTCCAAGGTCCTTTTGATCATGACAGATACCCATAGAGAAGAGTACTCACTGCAAAGATACCGGGACTTAGAATCGATAGGTATTAAGGACGACCCATGAACCACTTTGAAGTCCGAATACCAGACATACAGGGACACACACCTGAATAAAGAAGATGATCGCTACACTGCGAAGCTCCCTTGGAAACTAGACCATCCACCACTCCCTACAAACCACGATCTGACAGAAGTAAGAACACGCAACATGGTCCGAAAATTGGAGCCTGCACTAAGGGAGACTTACCATAGCATCATTCAAGAACAATTACAAAGGGGATATATCGAGTAAGTTACATATGATGACAAGTCTGGCCATTATATTCCACACCATGCGGTAAAAAAGGACTCCAGCACGACACCGATCCGGATTGTGTATGACTGCAGCTGTAAAACAAAGGACAATCCTAGTCTTAATGATTGCATTGAAAAGGGTCAACCTTTACTGAACGACATGGTGGCAATGTTGATACGATTCAGAGTGAGCAACATTGGACTGACGAGTGACTTGGAAAAGGCTTTCCTCAACGTACGTTTACATTGTGAGGACAGAAAATACACAAAGTTTTTCTGGCATTCTGACAGCTGGGATCCTGAAAGTGACTTTAAAGTATACTAGTTCAGCTCTGTCCTGTTTGGAGCAGCTTGCTCACCTTTCATTTTGAATGCAGTAGTGAAAACTGAGCTTGAACAACGCGGAGACTTGATATCAACAGACCTGAAGGATAACATCTATGTCGACAATAAAGTGACTGGTGTAGAAACCACGAAAGAAGCAATGGATTACTACCAATCTGCGAATACCGCAATGGCTTCTTGTGGCTTCAAGCTACGCTCGTGGGCGACAAACGACGAAACTGTTGCAGAAATGGCCTTACGAGACAATATACACGAACAGAATACAACTGTCAAAATACTCGGTCTCAACTGGAGTACAAAGGATGGTACACTGAGCTTTACAACGAGTGATCAACAGAACACTGTGGCTACCAAACGTGAAGTTGTACGTCTGACATCGAGTATCTACGACCCACTTGGACATTTGTCACCCATGCAAATAAGTGCGAAAATATTTATTCAGGAATTGTGGCAAGCAGGTGTGGGATGGGATGAGCCCTTATCTAGCGACTAAGCAGATCGTTGGAATGCGATATGTTGTGAATTACACAAAGCAACGAGTACATCTATCAATCGTTGTTATTTCAACAACTGTGACAAGACAACAGATTACGAACTGGACACTTTTTGTGACGCATCTATGTCGGCGTACGGTGCCATGGTGTACCTGTGTCATAATCAACAGACCGCACTTGTGATGGCCAAATCGCGCGTCAAAACCTCTAAAGGCCATATCGTTACCAAAGCTACAGCTCATGGCAATACTGTTGGCTACGAGATTAACACATTTCGTGAAAGAAACAATCACAACAAAACTGAACATTGCACGATGTACCATTTGGTCCGACAGTCAGATTGCGATACACTGGACTCGCAGTGACAAAACTTTACCCCGCTTCGTTCACAACAGGGTACGAAAAATAAGGGCATCTTCCTGCCAAATAAAATATTGCCCAAGCAGCGACAACCCAAGTGACCTATTGACCCAAGGAATTACCGCAAAGGAGTTGAACGAGTCCACACTATGGTGGAATGGTCCAGCATGGCTTCCTAAAGGAGACTGGCCTATATGTCGGCTTTTCGAGGACAACAATAGTCCCGCTTTGTGTGCACTACAACAAACTGCGCCTGAAGATGATAAAACTTCAAATGTTGAAGCTACTACAGAGAAAAAAGAAACGCAAAGTGGAATCCACTGTGTTTTAGATGTCAATAAATACAGTTCTCTTGGGAAACTGTTAAGAGTTACTGCATACATTCTGAGATTTATAAACAACCTGAAGAAATCAACAAAAAATGTATCAACTCTGTGCCTCCAGGCAAGTGAAATCAACTATGCTGAGCTACAGTGGATAAAATCATGCCAAACCTCTGCCTACAATCAAGAAATCAAATGCGTTCAACACAAGGACAAAACGAACAATACATTGCAGAGACAACTACATTTGTTCACGGATGAACAAGGGATATTGAGATGTGGAAGTAGGCTTCACAATGCCCCCATGACGCAGGATGCCAAATTCCCCATACTTTTACCAGCCATACATCATTTCACGCAATTAATTATGCTGGATTCTCATCAGAAAACATGCCATGCTGGGTTACAGGCAACTGTAGCTCATATCAGACAACGTTTCTGGCTCACGCGGATACGTCAACGTGTAAAATCCATGCTACGAAAATGTGTTACATGCAAAAGGATACAAGGGAAACCATAGAGTGCTTGTGTTAACCCACCATTACCCAAATGCCGCTTACAAGACAGCCCTCCCTTTACAGTAACGGGAGTGGACTTCACAGGGGAACTTCATGTCAAATCTAACAACAGGGAAACAAAGGCCTATGTGTGCTTATTTACGTGTGCGGTAACAAGAGCCATGCATTTGGAACTGGTGGAAGATATGACCACAATAACTTTCATGTACGCCTTTAGACGCTTTGCGGCCCGGAGGTCACTACCGACAATCATGATATCTGACAACTCATTAACCTACATTGCAGCAGCTAAGGAACTGAACAAACTATTTTCATGTCCAACCGTCAAAGACTTCTTAGCGGAGAAACGCGTGGAGTGGAGATTCATTACCAAACGTGCACCGTGGTGTGGAGGGTTTCACGAGAGATTAATTGGACTAACGAAAGCTTGTATCAAAAAATGTTTAGGACGTACGTTTGTGTCCTTTCGTGAACTGGAAACCACACTCGTTGAAATAGAAGCTGTCCTCAATGACAGACCACTAACCTATGTATCGGGAGATGTGGAGGAGCCATTACCGTTAACCCCCTCACTACTGTTGCACGGCAGACTTCTCACAGCTTTACCCCAACCACAAGTGGAATTAAGTGACACCGATTATCTTGTGGGTGAACAGCTCAATAAACGAGCGGCACAACTTGCAGACGTACAGGATAAATTTTGGAAACGATGGCAACAAGAGTACTTGCCTGCTCTACAAGAGCATCATAAAGCCACAGGTGGAAAAAACAACACTGTAAGGATTGGAGATGTAGTGCTCGTCCATGCGGATACCAACAGAATGAAACGGAATCTTGCAGTTGTGAAGCAGCTACACTATGGGAAAGATGGATTAGTACGATCATTGGACATCAAGACGAAAAATGGATTTACAAATCGTCCAATCACTCGACTATACCCACTAGAAGTATGTGCCACTGAAACTCAAGGAAATACACCTACCCGTGTGGATGATACACGACAATTACCACGTGAAGCTACCCGTGTGGATAATACACGACGGTTACCACGTGAAGCTGCTCTCGCAGCGAGGGACAAACTAAAACAGTACTATTCAAATCTGTGAATGTCTAAACAATTGAGTGCTACTTGAAGACAATATCAATGTGTTATATTATTTTGGACCTTACAACTCGTGAACGTCACCAATTTCTAAGTAGGGTGAATTTAGTTCAATATCGTAATCGAATTTTCAATATATTTTAGGAATTTAACTTTAATTGAAGGACAATTGGGCTACGTTAGTATAGCATAATTATATGAGCCTAGTATGATGGACTCCAAACAGACTGAACATTGTTCTTATTTCACAAGGACATTGACACTATCTACATGTGGTTCTTAGTAAGTTTTACAATCATTTGTGTGTTCTAGAGCATTAGTATAAAGCCTAGCGATCGTATGATTCTTTCGTACCTATTGGACATTCTGATTCATGTATATGTCATTTTACCGTCGCCCCGGAGTGTCAAGACTGAACCAAAGGGGTTAATGCTTCGACACGAACTTGGTTTTCCCACGAACTCTCCAGGCAGACCATCACAGGATGGTCCAGCTTATGGGGCCATAAACCCGTCGCGGTCAATGTAGTCTATGTGTACCACATGGCTGATTGCCTACATGAATGTATCTATGTATATATCTTTGTAAATTAAACAGTCGAGCTTAGAAACCTGTAGAGACAACACGGGTTTAGAGTCGTCCTTCTTCCAGCCATTCTATGAACCTCTCCTACAACTTTTGACAGCGATGGCCATGGCAATGAAGAAATGACCCGTTGTGGTCTTTCTCATAGGAGAGGATGTTATGACGACAGTAGTAAATGAGTTGAAAAGCAAACCAAGTATAACAATGGCAGGGATAGTATAGAAGTTCATAAGAATACCAGTGTAGATTACCGAATAAAAGTAAGCGGATTGGAGTTTGAATGGAGTAGTAACGTCTGATGAAAATGCCATGGTTGATGTCAAATTCAGGATTGTCCATTCGATTGAAGAATTCATTTTGCGTATCGTTCGCCTGAAGGAAAAAAAAAACAAGAAGCGACCATGAATGCATTTAAAAACTCTTCCTGTATTGAAGTAAATGATGCTCTCAAGAGAACAAAATTATGGCGTAAAACATCGCCAACAGCAAATAGGCTTGTCAAAAAACTTCTTACGAAAATTTATTTCCCGCTTAATACATTGGGTTAAGTTTGCAAAATTCTTGTCAAAAGGTTTGTTAATTTTTTTGATGCATAGCTTATACACAATCTCAAGTATAAATATAAAAAGCAAACTTAAAAGGCAAAAGGTGTTAACGGTAAGTGAAAATGTAGACATAGTTGATGAAGATATCTATACAAAGCCTACACTTTGCATAAAAGCATTTCTGGCAGTGCTTTCTAAATGCATCTGGTGGGAAATGCACACCTAAGTTTTTTGTATGCTGTCAACAGCACGGAACGCTGGCCAATGGTGTGGACACTTTATGTCACGAAAGGTCACTTGAAATTTAGGGGGGGGGGGGGAGACATCAAAGCAGAATACTAATTTTCGAAGGCATACTTCTTCGGCACTATGCACCACTGAATCTTGTGCATTTAAGGGCTATTGCGTCAGATAATATGCAGCTTAAATTCAGCTTGACAGTAAAGGCCATAACATGCACACTTCTTTTACTTTGCAACTAAACTGACTTTTAGGTTCTCAATATAAAATTAACACCTGCCTGATTCATTAAAATACATAATATGACCTTTAATCCCGCTCATAGTGTATCACCTTTGTTTCATTTACTCAAGTAATAGAAACTCCGAAGAGGCAGACGTGTTCTGTTGAAATTATGTAGTTTTAAAACTGTTAACTATAGTCATGACTTCAGTACAGGGTAATTCACTGAATTTAAATCTATGTTTGTATATATTTATCTGCCCAGCTATATATATATATATATATATATATATATATATATATATATATATATATATATATATATATATATACATATATATATATATATATATATATATATATATATATATATATATATACATATATATATATATATATATATATATATATATTTATATATATATTTATATATATATATGGTCCATGGACGTCTCATCTTTTTATGCTGATTCTTGTCATGATCACACGTTTAACTAACCCCTAATCAACTTTATTCAAAAACGTTTTCTTGAAACACTTTGAACGTTTTGAATACATGCCCCGGCATAATTGTAGAGTCTCCATAAAATTAACCGTCTCTTTCATGTTTCATTTATGGTAAACCAGATTGTGTCCAAAGAATATATATATGACGTTTAAATGTCTAACTACTATTAATATTATTAGTTGGCAATTAAAACGTGTGACCACAAAACAACATCTTTGGTAGCATTTATCTAACTAGAGACTCACTCTAACCGGTTATTTCTCTATATGTTCGATTTCAGATCACTTCGAATTAAAGAAAACCGTAGAAAATGACAAGGAAAGCTCATTACGTGATATAATGTTGCATAATGATAACAGTGAAAAGTTTAAATTGTATGCCAAACATGACGATGTTGATTTTAAGATGGTCAATTTAGAATTTAAGATCGTAAGTTAATCTTACATGAGGAACAGTTCTAGCTGAGGAGAGATATATTTTGTATTATGGTGTACTTCATATTTATTCACTGATATACACATTTCACTTAAGGTGTTTGTATGTCTACCGTGGACTTCTGAATACCGACTTCGCTTGTATGATGGCTGAGCGTTTTGATCATGGATGCATCTCACTTGCGTGAATCTCGGTGCAGTTTATATGGTAATGTTGAAAACGCTTGTGTGCTATTATTTTCCATGGCAGTTATTATTTAACCGCTCATTATCTTTACTTGTTTGGTGGATATTTGAGTCATGCTGTTATATCTTGTGATGTTCATGTTGATGGTCTTGTCAAAACTTTGGCGGTTTTCACATCAGGGTGATTTCGAACTCCTATATTAACACGTCATGGTCACACGCTACTGTTATGATAAATACAATTGGACATAATTAGTTTTCAACATGGTGGATTGAAATATCAGTGGTTGTGTCAGAAGGACGATGATTTCGGTACGTTGCAGCTAGCAAAGGTTTGTACAGTCAGAACGAGTTTCTGAAAAACAAAAAAAAAAAAAAAAAACAAAAAAAACAAAAAAAAAACAAAAAAAAAAAAAAATCTGTCTACCTTAACCTTCTCAAGCGTGAAGTAAAGCATTGGAAATCAACATTGCTTGAAACTGCTATATACAGGCAAGTTATTTTTTCTCTTAAGCATTAAAGGATGGAATACACAAATAAATTTAAAGTCATTTGGTCACTTACGTTTACCTTGTTATATTCTTTGCAACCTTGAAAACACTTTTCATTAAACCCGTTTGATTATGAAACGCTAACAGAATAGATTCTGTCACATCCCCATGTCTAATTTAGTTTTACATTTCTGGTGTAGGATGTCCATTGCTGCAGTCTTTGTTAGCATTTACCTTAGTTTGCACAGGTGGTCTAGCTGGAACTGTTTATTTTACAATCACTGGGACTGAATATAATACCCAAGTTTGCTTCCACGTTAGTTATACACTGGCGGGTGATTTCACCAGGATAAGCTATCCAGCTAGATAAAGGTACACATTGGTTCAAGGGCACGTCAAATTGTTTTTATCTAAACCTGTACTAAACAAATTTAGTAATTGTGGTTTGTTTGACAGGTATTCTTATTTCATAATAAAGCTCTGCATTTATAAGCAAACATTCACGTATTTGGCTAATTCATCACGTTCATATTTATTCATCATTATATGGTAGTCTTTGCTGAATATGTAGCTTAAACAAGGAGCCCCTACTCAGTAAAACATGTAATGGTATAGGCTCAGAAACATGTTCTGAGTAGTTGCCCGCTGACGACCCTTTAATTTGTTTGGGTAATACAGCCTATGTCAATATTTTACGGAGGAATGTGTGCAATATGGACAATAGTACTTCCATATGTATATAGGCTAGACAGGGACAGGTTAGCTTATGGAGAGTAAATAGTTTGGACTGCAGTATAGAGTAAAGACTGCTAGGAAGTGGTTCTGGACAAAGTGACACAAATACAATATATTAGTGTTGTAACATACCTTTTGTCCAGTGGTTCCAGGTGGTTTGAATCTAAATTGTATATTGGTGATTTTCGTCTGCCACCAACACTGCATGTGTATTTGAGTGTCAATGTTGTCGCAGCAATCAATCATTTGAAGCTTAGTACAAGACTGCTCCAAATGTTTGGCTATTGTAGACAGCTGCAATCTGTTACGCTACATTTATCCTAAGACACCTAGCTAGCGGTGATGTATTGGTGTGTAACTCGATATACGTATGACTTAGGGTAACCAACATGCAAAAGCAACTTTGAGATCTTGCCACTGGCAACCTAATCTGGTAGGGAACCTTTGAATAGTTGATGTAATACCTAGGGATGAAAAGATATATATTCAAAGGATGAACGACATGACAAGGTATGTAGACTGAAAAACCAAGCAGGGCAAACACATTTGAGAGGAACAGAATTGGTTCAACATAAATTTTGTGAAGGGACCTCCTCATTATACAAGTCAGTTTCCTTTTATAATCTCCTTTTGATCTAGCTTTATCTGTTAAACCACCCGTCGATCCATAATTCATGCGTATTATTCTTAACTGGATCTGGCTTGGTAATCGTTAACTTTCTTTGGGGTGCATCTTACTCTGCTCAATTTAAATTCATACATGTAGATTATACTGAAGGTTTCAATTGTTGTTTGCCAATGCCTTGTTTCATTAGAAAAAGTCACTCAGTAAAATCTCATAAATTTGATAGTTAATGCAAGATTGTAGGCGAAAAGTGGATTTGTGATCTGAGACCCTGGCGGAATTATTTTCAAGCTAAATGGCAAAGCATGTCCACCCAAACTATGACAAAATAATTGTCGATTCCAGATTTTGAATAATGACGACAGCTTCCCACATCCTAGACCAATGTGAATTTCTATGTGAATAACAACAACGGCATTTAAAATCTGGTTGTGGTATTTGAATATATGTTGTGCATGGGTTCTGGTCTATATCTTTATACAAACGTTAATGTTTCAATGTAATATTTTGACACTTTTGTGCATTTATTTGTCATAGCCTGGCGAATCAGTAAAGGAAACTAAACATGATATCCATTTCCATGTCTTTGCACTTTCACTGAACTTTTTAATCATTACATCAGAACTCTTACTGTGCTACACGTCTTGATCATTAAGTCAAATTTTTAAACAGAAAAAGATCTGTCGCATTTTTTATAGAAGATTTCAATTTCTGTAAGTATGTATGTACCTCAACTTGTTAAAAAAAATCTTGACATTGCTAATTGTAATGTAACCGGCACGCCTAATTAATGTTAAAGCACTATGCGAGGTAGGATGGTTGCTTTTACCTATACATTGTTTACCATATATATATATATATATATATATATATATATATATATATATATATATATATATATATATATTTGTGTGTGTATGTATGTATGTATATATGTTTATACGTACATACATACATACATACATACAATCATACAGACAGACAGACAAACAGACAGACAGACAGAGAGACATACAGACATACAGACTCAGAGTCAGTGTCAGCATCAGGCAAATAAACCCCTGTTTTTTTTTTTTTTACAAATTAAGATAAAAAATATAAATACAGTATTTAACAAAGGTGTTTCACAACAGCGATAACTTTACAATTCAAACACAGAATCTATGCACGTCTGTATTACCCCAATTAAGAACAAAAGTCCGCTATCATTAGGGCCACTAACAGAAAGTTACGTGAAGGCAAACAGATTATTTATATAGTTTCTCCATGCAAAAAGATGTTACAAGATATAACATCAAAATGCTTGTTAAGATTATAACAAAAGCATAAGAAATGATAATAAGTTGTTGCATTAGAAACAGTATGGCATAGTCCACAGATCTTGATACCGGTTAATGATGTATCCTTTAATGGTATTTGACAAACCAGAGTAACCGTGTGTGTCAAATTTATCTGTAATACAGACTGAACAGGCTGCAATCAGGGAGGGGACAGAATACATTATACATTTTTCACAGATAATGTTGATGGGCCTTGGAAGCACAACACTATCTGCGCCTCTTGTAAAATATGCATGAGTTGCCACGGGAAATATATAAAAATTCTGAAAATATTGTGGTGATTCACCTTTAATTTTTTTAAAATAAAACGTTTATGATCTCAATTGAAAAAAAATCGCTTGTCTTTAAAACATTTAGTTCTTTAAAACGGTGGATCCGTGCGTGCATTCATCTTTTCGGAAAACACACGACGCAAAGTTTTTTTTTTTTTTCTGTAAAAGGAGAATCCTTTTACATGAGAAATCCCATGCATTAATACAGTAATTGACATATGAATAAAAGATACAGTTGTAAATTAATAACGCAGCACAACTGGAATGTATGGATGGTCTTTTAAGCATGCAAATAACTTTGGATAATTTATTACCTACTTTTTGAACAAAAGCATTCCAATTTTAAGTTTCCTGAATCGTTATACATAACAAAAATCAAATTCTTTCATTTTAAACATATGAATATCATTTATTTTTATATTTAACTTGAAATTCATATGTCTTTAATAAAAGTGAAATAACATATACTTTGTTTGCTGTGTGTTTAATGATAGTTTATTAGCATCAAGCCAGTAAACAGCATCATTGAATTAAAAGCTATATTATTTTATACATCAAGTTAATGCTGCTCAGTGTCAATATGAAGCGAGAAATGACATAGTGGACTAAATAGGGTGGTATCATCAGCACAATGAATTTATTTGGACTTTGAGGATGCATTGTGCATGTCTCTCGCAGAGATTATAGAAATGAGAGGTCCTACTATGGATCCTTGTTGAATGCCAGTTTTAATGGGCATTGGTTTGGAAAAAACATTATCATGTAAGACAATTTGTGATCTATTCTTTAGATGATTTTGAAACAAACACTACCAATGATCCCATAGTGTTCCATTTTTTTAAACAAAGAATTTGATGATACAAGATATCGAAAGCTTTAGAAAAATCCAAAAATATACTCAAAGCCTAATTTCCACGGTCAAAGATCTGTATGATTCAACCAGAAACGCAAGAGCTGCTGTGTCAGTTTAATGCATCCTTTTATATTCATGTTGGCTCTCGTAAAATTAATGAATTTTCTGTAAAGTAATCCTGTAACTGAAATTAAACTATTTTTTCATCCCTTTTTGACATAACAGGGAGTAGTGATATTGGTCTATACTTTTATACGACTTTATTTTCATCCATTTTGTGAAAGGGGAAGCACTTTAAAGTTTTCAGATTGTTTTGAAAAATTCCTGTTGTACGTGATTTCGGTTTGAAATCCTTTGTAAATTTGCAGTTTGATCAGAGTTTATCTGCTGAAAGTTGAAAGCGTGTTTATGTTTAAAGATGACGGTTATCCTTTGAGTTCAAGTGACGAATTGGATTTCAATAGTACAAACGTCTGCTAAAGATTGCCAGACAAGCCGGATGAAGATAAATCCATAGCCATCAAAATGGTACAGTCATAATGATGATGTTATAAATGAATATGTAATTGACGATATCTTATGGTCGTTTATTCATATATAAAAAACAATACGCCTGTCACCTGGTCGCAATTAAATTTGTGATTTATTGTCCAAAATGACCAACACGTCTACGTTTGTGGCGAGATCGCTAGACATGTTTTAATTTGACATTGTTTAATTTCAACTTTATGTCCATCTTATTTTTTTTTTATCTAAACGAGATATGCAGCCACGATGTGGGTATAAAGGACAGTGCATTAAAAGTAGCATAATTTACTACCAGTGATCTCATACACATGTACAGATGTAATTTATCATATCTCCACTGATGTAATCACAGTTTTACGAAAGTAAAAAGAATCACACACAACGCATTATTTCAATAGTTCAGATTCTTCAATTGTGAATCTATCTACCGTGGTTGCAATACCTTTGATGGATTGCATGGGTTGCTGAAACTTTAGCATGTCAATATTCCTGTGATTACATTGTTTCGTAGTTTTCGTACAGAACAATCTAACAAAAGTATCTTCGCATAAAATAAAATGCAACTAGTTACTATCCAACCTAGTATGACAACCTTTATTAAGCTTGTGGATCAAAATCCCAAACTTCTAGAAAACTGTTTGACATTTTGAAAACGTCCTATTCTGGTGTGTACAAGAACCACATTGTTTCTTAAATACCCTATGGGTGTAATGTTAATTTGTTTGCTATACTTTCTTGTTTCACTTTTGTCTGAACTTATAAAAGAAATATACTGTACATTACGGTTTTGGATAACCACTCTCAAAGACCATATACCTGGAAGTCACCTCAGATGTCACACAAATCAACTTTATTGAATACGCAAACCAAGAGAATCTCAGCATGATATAATGAAATTTGATTGATATATTGAGCAACTGGTATGAATATGCGGTTTTTAACCGTAACTAACATGTGCCTGAAACAAGTGTGCTGTCCTTCACTTTACAGAAAATAGTGAAATGTCTCGGTTCAGCACACAATAAACGAACAGGAGTTCATAATTCGATCCCCGGTAAAATAAGTTACAGACCTTCAGCCACAGCAGATCCGATAAATCCATATTTTCAAATCCCACAATTTCTACCCATTTAGCATTTTATGAAGGGAAGTAACATGTGCATGAAATAATTCAAGTTGAAAATTTACTTGAATATTTAAATATTAAGCATTTTCATCCAAGCATACGAAGCTTTGAATGCCTGGACATATAAATCTTGCTTGTAAAGGAACCACAACATTGCAAAATGCCTCTCTTCATAAGTAACTTTCGACACTTGTTCAACCCCTTTTTGTAAATTACGGTGATAACCACGGATACGTTTTACCGTAGATTAAGGTAAGCATAACGTACAGAAGACACCTTGTATACAATGTTTCAGATTGATTGCACGTTTTAAAGACTCTAACGGTTGCCTCGGTGATATGTGGTTGAAACGTCTCTCTGAACTGCATGCTGTACAGACAATAAATTTAATTTACTGTTTTCGTACCTGTGAATGCTTATAAGAATGTGAACGATTGGCATGCGTCTACTGGTGTAAAAGGGCCAATAAGTTGTCCCACTACACGTTACCGAGGCCGCATCATGTGCAATGTGATATTCGCCATAATGCGCAGTATTGATTTTTGTTGCGTAGCTGACTACATTTCGCATACATGGTGAAGCTGTATTGGTTTACAATACACATCTGACAATGAATCTATATGTGACAAGTTAGCAATGGTATGAATGGGATGGCACAAAGAAGAACGCGACTGCCTGATCCCTGGATACTGATGGTATTGGAAAGTGTCAGGAAATATGACTTTACATGATATGAACAAATTCACATGTCTAAATTGAACTGGAAATCCCAAAAGTGCATTTCTAGTGCCGATTCATCACTGTTGACATTTGGGGACTGTGATTGTTTTGCATCAGGCCTACCTTTGTTTGGGAAATCGTCACGGTATTATATTTACATCATGTTGATAATGTAACGAATTCAGTTAGTTTCCCTGCGTGTTAAACATTCACATGATTTATTGGAAACAGCATAACGATGTGCCACGTATGATATCATCCCTTGGAGTATCTTCATAGAGGATCAACTTAATAAATATGCGTGTTATAGTGAAACATGCAGTTTGGTGTGGTATTTAGTAATTGTATGTGATATTTTGCTCCTTAAAATTGTACATGGTTTCAAGTTCTTTAATAGGCATACATGAGTATCATTGAATAATGGAAAGTGTATCACTGACATTTCTCTTATAAGGTAATGCATTCTGTAAATGAATCTCTCATTGAATGATGTGATATCAGCATGTGATACCAACCTGTGTTCTGTAAGACTGTACCAGCCTCACATGCCTGCTCTTTCAGGTCTAAAAGCACACTCATGGGTGCTGTATGAATGTAATACAAATGACATCATGAGGTGACAAGGACATAAACCCTGAATCAGTCTGCTGAAAGTATTTTTTCTCTTTGCCAGGTGCAAAATGTAATGCATTGGTACGTATTTGTCTACGCTTTACCACAGACAAAAAGGCGCTCTTTAAATATTGGATTCAGCTCTCTTGTTAAACGTTTGGCCATAGATCGTCGAGGCAAATGGATAGGTAACGTAGTGTCCCATGGGACCAACATCAAAGCCTGCATGGTAGCTATCGAGCCGGTCAATGTAACATACTTGTTGCGGGTCAGCGAAGGTCATGACGTCATAAGCGGTTGGCTCGGAAGTTAACAGCCCCATATTGCATATTTTACACCACAATTTTCCTGATTCAAGAGGCGAGAAAATCCCACTTTGAAAGTTCTTTTTTTATATTTGCGTTGTTCATAAGTAATATTTACATCAAGACGAATCAGTTTCACATTTTAAGCGCTATGTTGGACAGGATTAGTTAGAAAATTGATCGCGAATGGTAAGGAGGTGATGTCAACACTGGTCACGGTTCACTAGCAATACAGCATCACCTGGGTCATAATAAAATAGTCAAATATCTTCCAACTTATAAAATTTTGTTCACAAATTGACGGAAATCTGTTGAATTTATTTCGATACCGTAGTAATTTATGATTAGTGCGTGAAGTAAACTCTCGATTGATACTAATTTCATTGAAAAATTTAAACTCTCGGAAATAAGCAAAATATTGACTTTTTTTTCAACAAAATAGCAAAATTTGTCAGTAATGGTCATAATTCCTATCAAATCCTCATCCAAATGTCCCAATTTTGTACACGTTTTACTTGGAAGTCACTGTATAAAACTTGGGTTGAGTTGGATCAAAATGTGCATTGGTAAATTGTCTTTGGAAAGAGATAAGTTTTCCGAGATTGGTTTTCGACATAAATATACAAAAAAGAGTATATTTGACTTGATTTTCTTCCCGAAAGGCCAACATTTCTCATAAACATCCCCATGTCCATCGCGAGTGGTTGACCTACATATGGCAACAATCAAAACATTGCGATATCCAAGATGGCAGGCAGTGCTATTCTGTTCTGTTCACTGCCACAAGTATGCATATGCAGTGGATTATTGTCACCTTGCATAGGTCCAGATCCCTGATCTAAAAGAAAACTGGAATCCTGTTATTTTAACTTCAAAAGTCAATGTTTACAATTATTTCCTTCCAGTGTTGTCAAGTTTTAGACTTGATGGGAGTACAGGTATACATTTAGTCTCATGGCAATCTATCTATGCCCCTCCTATGGTGACATCAATATTCAAGTGTTGTGTTTATGAATGCCATATTTTTTCCAATATCTGTGGTCTTCTATTTATTTTTTTCTTTCTTCTTTTTCAGTGTTGACAGCCAGGCATCAGCTGAATCTGGTTACATGAGTATACATTCTTCTCGACTAGCAGTGACTGTTCTGTCAAAGAATAAGCATGCAATTGAATCTAAATAGCATTAATTTTTAATATCTTCTTGATGTTTGGTCAGAGTTATTCAATTAATTTAATCCCCAAAAACTTCATCATCTATTTTCATTTTTATGAATTTTACATGTGTTAGCTGACATGTATGAATATATTATTGTATGTTGTGTCATATGAATTAAAAAAGGGAAAAAGAAAAGAAAAAGGTCATACTAGTCCCCTGGAAAATACTTCTTCACTGACAGGCATTAATTTTCTGGTATTATCAATGTGTGATTGCGATGGGAAAGCGGTCTTGCAGGAAGAAAATAGGAGAAAGAAAGAAAGGCCACAAGGCAAAAATACAATAAATATGTACCTGTTGGAGAGAGAAAGCTACAAGACTCTGGACTTCGTCATGAGTTAGACTGCGGTAGCCTTGAACCATGTGCCCTCGACCAGCCAACAGATCTACATGTTGATGTATCAGACTTTTTCCACCCAGAGTGTGCAGTTTTTGCTAATTGCCAGAGTACCGAGGAAGAGGATCTTGACGGACACTTTGCAGAGGACTTTTATGTGATACTGCACGGTAAAGTGCACAAGTACAATCCAAATGAGGATGTAGATTATTTGGTGGACAAAAATTGTGAATAAGAAAAATAATGAGAAATTTGAAAATCTTGCATGTGCAATTGACTCTGATTCTTTAGGACTGTCATGGAATAAGATTGTCAAGGACTCTGTCATTAAGTTGTACACATTTAGCTGTATCAAAGATTCTGTTGATTTAGTGGTGAACAGACAAGTCATTATCAAACAGTTTTGATGTGATCATTCACAATAAAATGTTAGATAAAGACCACACATTGCATCAGAGCCACAAAAAAAAAAAAAAAAAAAAAAAAAAATATCAGACATCAGTGAACTGAAATATTTCTTTCATAGCCTGAACATGTTCAACATATGTTGTGGTAATACCGAATCGCATTTCCAAGACTTCGTACCTCTCGGTGCAGGTGTGTCTGGTGAAGGATCTCAGAAGTTGATCATGTGTAGAGAATTTGATTTCTCTGAAAGTGATTCGAATGGAGAAGTGTATCATTCCACATTAAGATCAAACAAGTGTGTAATGTTTATACCAAAATCTCGTGGTCAGAGGTGTGCCCAATGTTGTCATAGACAGGAAAAAAATAAAAATGCTGGTGTGAAAATTGTAGACAGTGCCAAGATTAACCATCGGTTCCTAGGAAGAGAAGAACTAAGAAAGAAGTTAAATGACAGGAAACTAAAATTAAACAGAATGAAACTTCAAGTGTATAGAATGGAAAATAGAATTCAGAAATACTTGCAGAAACAGGGGGGGGGGGGGAATTTACCACTAGATTTGAGTTGTTGATTTGAAGTCAATTATGAACGAAGAAACACAGTCAGTATTTGCAAGTTTCCCCGAGGGGTCATTTCAGCGACTCTTTTGGGAGGAACAGGTGAGAGCATCCAATGTGAGTGATCCGTGTCAGGTTCGATGGCACCCCCTCATTGTTAGATGGTGCTTAAATTTATAACTGAAGTCAGGGAGTGCTTATGAGTCCATGAGAAAATCGGGTTGCCTGAAACTACCCAGTGAAAGAAGACTTAGGGATTATACTCATGCAATTAAAGTCAAATGTGACTTTCAGGCAGAAGTTATGGATCAATTACATGAAGAAGCAGGGTTTTCAGAAAATATTGCTGCGTATAAACGGTTTGTTGGAATTTTACAAGGTGAAGTGAAAATAAAGAGCAGTTCGGCGTATGATAAGCACACCGGTGAAATTATTGGGTTCACTGATCTTGGTGATATTGGTAACCACTTGACAGAAGCAGAGATAGCTGCTGAAAGTGGAGAGAAGGTACAGCCACTTATGGAGACTCGCATGTTGGTATTAATGGTCAGAGGACTAGCAACAGACCTGTGCTTTGCCTTTGCTCACTTTGCTACTCGTAATGTTACTGCTGAAACATTATATCCCATTCTGAAAGATGCCTTCAAATACCTTGAAGTTGCAGGGTTCAAAGTTATGTGTGTTTTTCTGTGATGGAGCTTCTGCCAATCGAACGTATTTCAAAATGCATCGGGTGGATGGGGCACCCAGTAATTCAACTGTGTATAAAACACTGAGCCCCATGGCTCTGGACCGGGATGTGTTCTTTATTTCTGATGCCCCTAACCTTTTGAAGACTGCAAGAAACTGTTTTGCAAATTCCGGTGCACACAAGCAGTCACAACTTATGTGGAGGCGGGATAAACTCGTTAGTTGGCAGCATATTGTAGATTTGTGGTACAGAGAACTTCCTAGCCAGTTGAAACTTGTGCCAAAATTGACTAAGGCCCATGTATTTCTAACATCATTTTCAGTTATGAAAGTACACTTAGCTGCACAAGTTATGAGTGCAACAGTAGCTCATACTATTGAGATGACAGGTGGGCCGGAGGTTGAGGAAACTGTGCAATTCATCAGATCTTTTGATAAATTTGTGGATGGTCTGAACACAAGAAATCTTTCTGAACACACATGCAGAAGGAAAGATACTGTGATGCCATATTACCATTGTGATGATGTGAGATTCGATTGGTAAGAAAAAGAATTTTTGCGAGATTTGAAAAAAAAATGGCTTCAGGAAGTACATGACAGGCCTGGGTTCTCTAAAGCAGACAAAGGAAAAATGTTACTTTCTTATCAGACCATGGAGGGTCTTGAAATAACAATTAGATCTTTTGTAGAATGCTCAAAGTATTTATTGAATAATGGGGTTGAATTTGTACTTTCATACAAGTTTAACTAAGACCCATTGGAATCTTGGTTTTGGAAGCAGAGATACGCCACTGTTGACCAGTTTAATAAGCAGACCGCTTCATTGCGCCTTCAAAAGTCCATGGCCTTGGGCCCAGTGGGTGGCAATGTTAACTTTGTACAAGGTCATATAAATGACTTTGATTATCAGCCTCTTAAAAAACGACCAAGGAAAAATTATTATCATTAGACCTTGGGTAAAATCATTAGAAAATGGATGTAATTGACTGTCAGGTTTTTAGGTATGATCATGAATGTAAATATGATAATTAAAGCCAAGAACTTGTCTTCAGTGGGTAATACATGTGCATATTTGTAGAATGAAATTTAGGTCCCAGTATTGTGAGATTAAAAAGGTAACAATTTGATACAACTTGATACCTTATAAATAAAGGACCCACAAATTGTGTGTGTTAAATAAAATTGATTGTAAATTGTGCTGTATTTGTGTGTGTATTTTTTCTTTTTTTCCAAATTTAGTACATAGGGCACATACATCATATCAGGATGTGTATATACTGTAGCCCTGAACAAGTGAAAGATATAAATTGAAATATCTTGGATACAACCAAAATTTAGCATGCAGAAGGACATGGAAGATAGAACATGGGTGAAATATTATTCTCAATGAACTTGTCCTCAGGGGTTGAGAATCGCTCGCTTGTTCTGCCATGCCAAGTGTGCAGTCTTGTATAGACACTAGTACTTTTAAGTACAGAGGGACAAATTGACATCTGTAATCGTACATAACTTTTACATTTTGGTAAATTGAAGTTTTAACACTAACTGATTATAAGTGGCTTTGGGGGGGGGGGGGGGGTCATCTGTACCAGTACTCTTGTCTATACAATTAAATGATTCCTGCAAGCAAAAATTTGCACAGTAATCTGAATAGATTTTTTTTTTTTTTTTTTTTTTTTTTTTTTTATTTATTTATTTTTTTTCAAATCCTGGTCATATTTGCATGGCGGGCTCATTTTTTAATTCTTTAAAACTTTAGAACAAGAAGCATATCTAAATACAAAAATGCTTTGATGTTGCTTATATATGTACAATTTTATTTTCTGAAAAATTACAGTTTCTGTAAAATGCATTTTAAGTTTGGTTCCTTAAATGTCCTACTTAAAAACCATAGACCTCTCAGGCAAAGTTAAAACATAAACGGCATTGTAGTCGTTGATCAGAAATCCAACAAGATACTGGGTTGTATCCACATATCCCGGCCTGGAGAAGACCACATTGTATGTGAATTAATGCTGAAAATTGTCATTTTGAAGCTTCAGTGAAGCCCAGAGTCCCTTTTCTCGAAAACCACAACGTCCAGAGTTCTGTTCTTGTTTCTGCACCAGGTACTTTGTGTATGCAAATCCACGAATCACTAGATATAATTTCACAACAATGATGAGCAAGTCCAGTTTCCGTTTTTTGCTCATTTGAACTGCTGGCAACTTCACCCATTCTTTAACAGGGGGTGAGATGAAAAAAACTCTGTTTATCACATTAGCTCTAATATGTTCACCCCTATAGTGCACAACTTTGTCAAGAGAATAATCTGCAGCTGTTATCCCCTCAAGTGTTTTCATAAAAATGAAAAATTGGTTTGACACAGTAGTAAGTCCAGCCCTGTTTACTTTATTTGTCCACACATTGCCTTTGTTTTCATCCTCAGAGCTGGACATGCCAGTCAGTACTTCCATATACTGTTCTCTGTAATTTGAAAATTTTATTTTAAATTGCCTTATCATAAAACCACCAATGAATCCAACAACATATTCCTGTTCTGCTGTAAGTGAAGCCTCGGCGTTTTCATTGGCATTGTTAATACTTCCCAAATTAAGTTCCTTCTGGTCCTTCGCTTCAATTACATTTTTCATAAGCCGGTAAGTAAGTGTGTTCAAAGCCATATGTACAACAATTTCAGAAGATTCACCAGTAACCTTTATGATCACATTTAATCCCGTGGCTTTGAAACTTGGGTTATTCTGCCATTGTTCAAATCTACGCAACACGCTCATTCGTTGGGAACTGAACAGTATCTCGTGCTCTCCAGCCAAAAAACATTCCCAGAGATCTGTTTGCACTTCCCTAAGAAGTCATTAACTGATTCATCATATGTTTATTGCAATTGTGTTGACAACTTTCCCACAACTGCAAGCAAACTTTTGCCATAGCGACTCATATTGCTTTGGAACATTGGCTCGTGAGGTATCTGTTCAAATGTGTAAAGATAACTTTGAAATTTCTCTTTGAACTACTCCTCTTTATATAGTCTTTCAGGCTTTGGTAAGTCTGAAAGAAGCCAAAAGAAATTCATCATGTTGCATGTGGTAAAACAGTGAATGTGTTAAAATTCAAATTAACATACATACATTAAAAATTAAGCTTATAACAAATCAAAACATATCTATTTCATGTAGACATCTGTTTGTTTGTAAAGTTACAATTAAATTTAAAATTTGCAATTCTTAGTGTCTTATTTTGCAATATCTGATATTAATTGATGCTTGATTAAAACATAATTGCAATGTCATAATTATGTTATCAGTAAATTATTAATCATTTATAATAATAGAAAAATAAAACTTGCTAATTTGGACAGCAGAACTTACCTTTTGTCTTTATTTTCCTTTTTGACTTCTGTTTGTCTGCCTTGACCTGAGCCTGTTGATTTTCCTTCCCAGCATCATCATTTAAGGTCCTCTGTTTCCTGCGTTCAGAGGCTTAAAAATATATGTATATATATGGAGAGAGAGAGAGAGAGAGAGAGAGAGAGAGATACAGAGAGAATGAGAGAGAGAGAGAGAGAGAGAGAGAGAGAGTGAGAGAGAGAGAGAGAGAGAGAGAGAGAGAGAGAGAGAGAGAGAGAGAGAGAGAGAGAGAGAGAGAGAGATTAGAACATTCTGCTCCTCCCCAAATTATATGCAGCTATATATCTGAAGTCATCAGTTTTTTAAAATATCCTAAGAGCAACATAGGTAAAATCTTCTGCACACAATCATAGCATGCTTAATGCTTTCTGTTATTGCACTAGAGTTTTACACACCTGACACTATTCCAATTAAACCAGATCAATCAACCTTTCAAATATATATATATATATATATATATATATATATATATATATATATATATATATATATATATATATATATATATATATATATATATATATATATATTTGAAAGGTTGATTGATCTGGTTTAATTGGAATAGTGTCAGGTGTGTAAAACTCTAGTGCAATAACAGAAAGCATTAAGCATATATATATATATATATATATATATATATATATATATATATGTCTATATGATACATGTGAAGGGATTTTTAATCTTAAAAGTTTGGTAGTGGCTCTGTATTTTATACTTTTTTTTTTTTCTTTTCTTTTTTCCTCTCCTCACCATGCTCTATACCATGTTATATTTGTGTATGTCCAATAATAAATATTCACATAGATGGTCGAACATCTATGATATTCACGTACATATACTATATTAAAAGCAAAAAATACCTTTCCATTTCACTGTATTGTCATGGTTTGTTACATGTCTTGACCATCCAGATAAGCTTTTTAGTTCCTTTTCACAATATGGACAGGCATACAGGTACTCTGTCTTTGTTCCTTTGCCGGTGGATGATTCGCTTCTGTGTCCGAGTCTTGGACTTCTGTGTCCGAGTCTTGGGCATGAATCTTATCTGTAGAATCATTCAAAACGTCAAATTGGTTTTCCTCTTCACTAGAACGCTCCCTTGATTCGTCAATAATAGAATTCCAATCTACTGAAGGATCGTCAAAGTCCACAAAGCTGTTTTTGTCGTACATCTCGGCTCGCTCGCTTGCTTGTTTATTTTGCTCGGAAATCATGTGAAAGATAGAAACAGCTGACTGCTGAGCATGCATAATAGAAGTGAATATGCTTTCGGCGCGACATCAAACGTTCAAATGTCCTCACTACAGCGGAGAGAGGTGTGTGAATTGCGCGTTGGCGCTCATCGAGAGGCCCTGGCAAAGGGTGAAAAGTTGATCTTATCGAGGGGCATTAAATGCCCGTACGCGGATGCCTTTAAAGACGCTTGCCGCATAACCTATCCATTTGCCTCGACGATCTATGGTTTTGGCAACAATGTTATGCTCTATGCAAGCAATTATAGTTGTAACATTGAAACAGAGGTGTAGAGAAAGCGACTTTCTTACTACAAAAAATTGGAATACTTGCTAAATGCACTTCAGACAAACGGAGCAAACGATTTATTGGTTGTATGTTCTTTCCTCGTGTTATGTTCTAAATATTTATGTAAATGACGAGTAAAAATGTCAAATTGAATTCAGTAAATGAACGCTTTATTTAATCTGCATATAAGGTCATTGAAACCTGCAATAGTTATGTATTAAGTGTCATAACATAAAGCTTGTTTATAACCTGCAGCTCTGTCGAAATATAAACACACACACACACACACATGTATATATATATATATATATATGTATACATATATTTATATACATATATGTCTCTATATATACATATCTATCCATCTATCTATCGATCTATCTATCTATCTATCTATCTATCTATCTATCTATCTATCTATATATATATATATATATATATATATATATATATATATATATATATATATATATATATATATATATGCATCTGGGCATACCTTTTTTTTCTTCTTTTGGATGCGTTTCATATAAGCAAAAGATACATGCATGTACGTATTTATGTATGTATGTATGTATGTATGTATGTATGCACATATGTATGTATGTATGTATGTATGTATGTATGTATGTATGTATGTATGTATGTATGTATGTATGTATGTATACGCCTGAGCCCACTGAACTCTTCTTTTTGGGGTTATGGCCGAGTGGATATATGCGTTCAAGACTTGGCTGTTCTGTTGTCAAAACGAAAATAATAAATATACCCTTCCACGTATGTATGTCTGTATACCAATAAATCGTTTGCTCCGTTTTCTTATGTTTGTATGTATGCATGTATATATGATTATGTCATAAATAAATACAATATAATAAAGGTCATGACAGATTAATTCATCACCTTTGCATGCAAGATAGGCACAGAACGATAAAGCAATATTTATAGCAATAAAGTTGTAGTTGACTTTTGAAATAAAAGACTATTTCGTGGTCAATGCAACGAATCTGACTGCGTCACAGCAGACAACAGAACAAGGTTCTTATATAAATCAAAATATCACTGACGTTTGAGGCCTTCGTTCCCATATGTTCTTATCAAAACTCGCTTAGTGCATTCCTGTATGCCTTAAGTACAAAATGCTGTGTACAAATATAAATGAGATATCTGAAAGCCATGGTCCATTGATTGATGGTAACACCAGATGAACCTTTCTTTGAATATGTGTACAAATTCAAAGGAAAGTTGTGAGGTGGCACAGTCAAATCCGAGTAGTGAAAAGGGTAAGAAGAAAACATTCTTTGATAAGAAAAGCAAGGGAGAGAAATTTTAAACCAGGAGACAAAGTATTGGAATTTTTCCTATGCAAGGCCATAAAATTCAGGCAAAATTCAGTGGTCCTTAACTGTCTGTACCAGTAAATCCATTCCACATTCGAACTCTGAATTCTCATTTTGCTCTTACGTAACAATTGTTTTATTGTTTATATGGACAACATAATGTAAAAGCCCGAAAGTAAACAGATGCAAAGTTGAATAATAATGTACGGTAGCGTATCTGTCGTTCAATCAAAGTAATCTTCGTATAGAAGTAGAAGAGCTAAAAATTGCCCTCTTCATACATTATTCACATATTTGGAAACATTTGCTGACAATGTAACTATTCAAATACAAAGAAATTCATAACAGGCATTGTGTTGTCAGTTTCTCCTTGCCGCTTTTTCCTTCCCAACGGCCAAAATTGGAGAGTTTTTGGGACATTGTAATTCACAAAAACTTGGATGAATTACAAGTGCAGCCATATGAATGAATTTGTTTCTAATTGATAACTTCAGCATGTAAATACCGCCAGAATCCTGACAAATTTGCTGGGATGAAGTTGGCCCAATTAAAAAAGTGTCAGTACAAATGCACACACATACCAAGACACATGTATGTATGTATGTATGTATGTATGTATGTGTGTATATAAATATATATATATATATATATATATATATATATATATATATATATATATATATATATATATATATATATATATATTGTAACAGCCATGCTGTTATATTAATTGTGATACAAGTACTAATAGCAGCTCTGCTGCTAAGTGTCACCATTTATCCAGTGAAAATTTTGCCGAGTCAAGCTGACAGAGTTAGGCCTAACAATATCATGGGTTCACCTGCAATGCTCAGGATGCTTACCTTTAAGTTATACTTCAGAAATTCAAAGCTATTGTAAAATAACATATAAAATGTTGTAGGTAACAGCATATTTGTAAGATTTGGTAGTTTATCAGGTTAAACTAAGGCCAACAAGCTTCATTCATGATCTTCTCCGTGAATGTTTTGGTGCTGCATAGCCATTTTGTTGGCTTGTCGGCTCCGGTGCACAGGCACTTCAGAACGAGGTTTGGGGAGTTAGCGTCTGGAAAAGGTTACTTAGGCAACAGTTGTATTAACAACGTCATGAAAAGCTATTGAGACGGAGGAACTTGGGATGTTTTACACTTTTGAGAAGTTTCGTTGCGAAACTTTTTGTAGTTTTAAAGTTATTTGGGTTTCAAGTCATTTGCTGGAATCCTTGGAACACTTGGAACGAAATTATGGGATGGCTCACTTCTATATAAAGCCGCGCGATATGTGTTTTGGTCATTCTGACTCTGGTGGGTCAAGTCAAAGGTACTTGCACTTGCCTCTTGAGCCCTCTCTTTGACCTTCCATCTTCTTCTATCTCATTAGTTACATTTTTTTGGAACAACTAATGAAACTGGAAAAATTTCGACAAGAATAATTTAACTAATTTTGTAGAGGACAACATTGAAACGATCTGATTATTTATGGAACGTACTTTAGGCCTACTAAGTTTAAGATTAGGATCATCAGCACGAAACGAAGATTTGGAATACCAGCATTGCATTATTGATTAGATCAACAGGCAACTTTACTTGACTCGGCACCCATCATTTGTACACCATGGTTTTTGGACATCCATAATAAACTGTTTTTCTTGGAATCTAGAAACGTCTCGGTGATCTATGGCAAACGACAAAGACAATTGCAGTAATTTCGATATCCTTTATTCAGTAATGACTAATGTTGATCAGTGAAAGTTCAGCTTGTTTTCCACACTACCTGCTGTCATTCGGTTGAACTGGAACTGTATGAGATTGAATATTGAGATTGAAAGGGGGTGATCCGATAATATTTTTGAATGAATATTTGAGAGAATGGATTCCCGACTGACTGTGTGAGTGGTGCCAGTCTGCGTGAGTTCCACGGCCCACGGTAAATCCGAAATAATGTTTGACATGAAAGCACTCAGCAGGAGTGATGGTTACATTGGTGGCAGTGTTTTCTGGGATGTTTTATGTGAAATGAGCATCCTTTGGACCCATTCCTCCGTCTGTAAGAAATAAATCATCGGGGAACGTCAGTCGTCACGATACTTGAGAGGCCTACTCCACTGAAAACAACATGGTTTCACAGGTTGACACCTGCATTTCCGAAATCCGAGTGCACATACTCCACTGACTGTGTCTGCGTTCCACGACAATAAAAAAGTAAATCCATACATTGGATCTGTTATTCTTCGAGAAATAGTCCAACAAATTACTCCACGTTGATGGCAGATAAATTGGCGTTCGAACACATGCTCCACAAATCAGCTTCAGTAAAGTTGTAATAGTCATAAATCAGCATGAGAAAAGTTGGAACTAATTTCATAAATCAGCTTGAGTAAAGTTGTAATCGTCATAAATCAGCATGAGAAAAGTTGGAATTAATTCACCAAAACAGCTTGAGGAAGTTACAACCATTATAAACTAGGATTAAAAAAAAAGGACAATAATTCTGTGGAGCTTGGTGAAGTTGTAGCAGCCATGAATCAGCACCAGGAAGTTTTGTATTACTGACAGATAAATCAACAAATATGCATTAGTTTCTGGTAATACAGGAAACATTTGAACATCAGACTTCATGGACATTTGAAGTAGTTACATGATGGCTAGAGTGTAAAGATGGGAATTATCCTGAGTCAACATGTAATTTTGTGATGCCAAATAAGGATGTCTAGTGAAATATATATTCTTCATGGACCAATGTTTGATAGTGTGGTGAACATTATAATGGGCTGTTCCATGATGAGCAATGCTTTGTTGCCATTCCATAAATCAGCACATCTTTCCAAAAAGATCCAAGGATCAGTCATTCATTAGGGATCATTCTGATTTTTCCGACTGTTCCGATCAATTCAACCGTTCAGACTGTTCCACTGTTCCATGGTGGGAACAGGGATCAGCAATTTCATCAAGAATACACCGGTCATTCCAGAGTATACATCCATCCAGACTGTTCCGATCGTTCCATTGTTCCATGGTGGGAACAGGGATCAGCAATTTCATCAAGAATACACCTGTCATTCCAAAGTATACATCCATCCAGACTGTTCCGATCGTTCCGACTGTTCCAATCATTCCGATCAATCCAACCATTCTGACTGTACCATTGTTCCATGGTGGGAACAGGGATCAGCAATTTCATCAAGAATACACTGGTCATTCCAAAGTATACATCCATCCAGACTGTTCCGATCATTCAGACCGTTCCGATCATTCCGACTGTTCCAGTCAATCCAACCATTCTGACTGTTCCAGTGTTCCATGGTGGGGACAGGGATCAGCAATTTCATCAAGAATACTCTGGTCATTCCAACTGTTTTACATAACTTTATATCCATCCAGACCGTCCTGATCATTCCAACCGTTCTGATTGTTCCAGTATTGCACGGAGGGAACAAGGATCAGTGATTTCATCAGAGAGTGTTCAGACTGTTCCATTGTTTCATGGCAGGAAGCCTTAACAGTGATTTTAGCAGAGAGCTTTCCAACTATATTAATGTCCTAGATCATCTCATATGTAGTTCCAACTGGACTGTTCCGATCATTCAGGCTGTATCCATTGTTTTGACTGTCCATTGTCTTGTGAAAGACAAAGACTGTTCCATCATCCTATAAATAATTTAGATCATCCCATCACTACATTGACCATCAAAGCTCAATTATTTCATACATTGATTGTGTCTTGTCTTGCTTGTTTCAGGGAGGAACTGAAATCATTCCCATTGTTCCGAGTATATCCTTGAAGGACATTCATCAAGCAAATATTTGGGGAAGGAATAGAGGACTTCAATAGAACTCCCATAATTCCATAGAAAGCTACATCCTCTTAGTTGAGGAATAGAGGACTTCAATCACTTCATATATCATTTCATTACTATCTCAGATACTCTGCACTGATCGTTCCGATCATTCCCACTGTTCCATGGAGAATGTTGATCACTTCAGAGAGGAATAGCAGATTTCCATCATTGCATTAAAAGTGTCATCATATGAGATTTAAAAAAAAAAAAAAAGGGGGGGGGACTTCAATAATTCTATGTATTGTCTTTGTCATTGTTTAGACACCATTTTCATTGGTCCCACCATTCCTACTGTTCCAATCGTTCCTATTCCCAGTGAAGACAATTCTGCTGTGCATGGAGGACATCAGTTGTTTATTTGCCTGTGATATCACATCAATTCATCCATCATCCAACAAGCATAATTCAACATATTAGGTAATAGCTTGGTCAGCTCTGAAAAAGAAATAATAAATTTATAGAATAAATTAAAACAAAAAAATGGAACATCAAGTAGATGAGGAGATAACTTTCAGAATCTCTACAGAAGGAAATCATCTCCTTGAAGGGAGTGGTATGTCAGAGCATGCAGCCACAGCAGAAGTTGCATCTAGTGGTGCCACCAATCAGCTGAATTTAAATGCTGGCAATACCATGGATATTGCACCACGGGAGAATGTGAACCTGGCAGCCAATATGCCAACCCAACAAGCCGTTGTTCCAGAGGTTCAAATACCCCTAGGAGAGGGAATAACTAGCACCAGAAATAGCCACTTGACGATCAGGCCGGACAAATTTGATGGGACAACAAATTGGGAGGAATATCAAGTACACTTTCTGACCTGTGCACAGCTGGGCAAGTGGAATGATGCTACCAAAGCTTGCATGCTTGCTGTGAGTCTACAGGGTACTGCCCGGCATTTTTATGCTGGTTTGCCAGCTGCTGACAGACAGAGCTATGCCAGAATTCAGGTAGCATTTACAAACAGATTTGGATCACATAGACAACAGGAACAGTTTAAGGCAAAGCTATCTATGTACAGAAGGAGAGCAGGGGAGTCTGCTTCAACACTTGGTGATGAAATTTGGGGTTTGACTCTGAGAGCTTATCCTGATTTTGACTTGCGTATGCAAGAGCAGTTGGCTTTGGACGCTTTCAAAAATGCCTTGTCCTTGGACATGAAAGCTAGATGCATCGGCAAAGGTTGTAAAACTATAGAAGAAGCTGTCCATGCTGTGGAATATTATGAATCTCTATTCAATGCAGAGAAAGATAAGAAAGGACAGGTGAGAGTTATTGATAGGACAGATAAATTTGGAAATGGTGAGGGGTGTGTGGCCTTGGAGAGAGCGGTTCAGGAATTAACAGCTGCTGTCAATAATATGATATCTCATCAGGGTTGGAATCCCACACACCCACATCTCCAGAAAGAGTCAGGACATGTGCCAAACCCCCAAACTAGAAGCAAGGTTGTTGTTTGTTATCTGTGCAATCAGGAAGGGCATTATAAGAGAAATTGTCCCAACATGGAAGCTGGGCAACCTTCCAGGAAGCCAAAAAACATCAATCTATCAGCTCAATAGGCCCAGAGCTGACAGATGTGCTGGAAATGATGCCAATGGAGACACAATTACAGAACGATGAAAAGATAAATAGAGATTTTACAATGGAGAATTCAACAGGGGGTTCCATATACCATTTGCAATCCCCATCTTCAAAAATAAGTGGCAGAGTCGAAAATGAAGATCAGGATTGGGATAATAGGGTTTATATTTTGGGTAAAATTGGAAACAAACCTATTCAGTTTTTATTGGATACAGGGTCTACTGTTACATTGATATCAAGCTCCATATACAATAGTATCCCTATGCAGTACAGGCCACCACTTCGACCAACTAACGTAAAAGTATGCAATGTGGATGGAAATGGGATGAAAGTGAAAGGCACTATATCAGCAGATGTAACAATAGGAGAAAGAATATATGAACAGAACATGGTGATAGCAAAGATGAAATATGATGGAATTTTGGGTGCAGATTTCTTCCTAAGAAATAAATGCCAGTTGAGCATGGGAAGACTCTCTTTGAAAATCCGGGATGAGGAAATACCATGTTGGATTGGAGGTGAAAATGCCACCTGCTGTAGGGTAAAATTGGAACATTCTATAGATTTGCCAGCAGGGCATGAAGTATTTGTTCCTGTGAATATTCAAAATAGTGGACAGTTGACAACATTGGGTCTGATAGAGGGCAACCCTGAGGTTTTTTGAGAAACATGGGCTGCTAATGGCTGCTGGTATTATAGAAACCCATAAGGAAAACTTGGTGGTCAAAGTTATCAATGGTGCAGAAGACAGTCTTTCTTTGATGAAACGGATGACCCTTGGACAATGCACCCCTTTGACACCAACACAAATCTTAAATGCAGAAAGACAGGTCAAGACAGTGAGAACCATCACCACAGAGGAAGCAAATGAAGACTTCAATGAAATCATAATACCATAACATCTCACTGACTTGTGGAATAGGAGTTCACAAAATTTAGATGACCAGGAGAAAAAGCAACTTGCAAAAATGTTGGTGGAATACCAAGATGTATTTGCAAAGTGTAAGGATGATATAGGGCGAACATATTTGGTAAAACATAAAATTCACACAGGAAATGCACCACCCATACGGCAACCTCCTAGACGGCAGCCTATTCACAAGAGACAAGCAGAAAAAGAAGAAGTGGAAAAACTTCTCAATAAAGGTATAATTGAGCCATCAAATAGTGCATGGTCATCACCACCAGTGCTGGAAACAAAGAAGGATGGATCTATTAGATTCTGTGTTGACTACAGGAAGCTAAATTCTGTGACAGTCAAAGACGCATATCCTCTGCCAAGAATTGACGAATGCCTTGACACTTTAGCAGATTCCAAGTGGTACTGTGTGATGGACTTGTACAGTGGTTATTACCAGGTGGAAATGGATGAGAACGACAAAGAGAAAACTGCCTTCAGCACAGGACATGGGCTATATCATTTCAACCTCATGCCTTTCGGATTATCCAACGCTCCGGCTACATTTGAAAGATTGATGGACAGAGTGCTGAGTGGTTTACAATGGGAAGAATGCTTGATATATCTGGATGATATAATTGCCTTTGGATCATCTGTGGATGTGTGTCTGGAAAGACTTCATCATGTTTTGCAGCATTTGAGGGAAGCTGGGTTGAAATTGAAAAGCCAAAAGTGTTCCTTCTTTCAGAAGGAGGTTCTGTTCCTTGGACATATAGTATCTGGCGATGGAGTAAAAACAGACCCATCTAAAATTTCTGCAGTGCAGGACTGGCCAAGGCCTACTTCCAAGAAACAAGTTAGAAGTTTTCTTGGACTTTGTTCATATTACCATCGTTTTGTAAAAAAGGCTTTGCCGATGTTGCAAGACCACTCCATCAATTAACAGAAAAGAATGCCCATTTCAAATGGTTGGAGGATCACGAAAATGCATTCACTACTCTGAAAGGAGCTTTGACATCAACGCCTGTTTTGTCCTATCCAAGACCTGAAGGACAGTATGTCCTGGACACAGATTCTAGTGATTCTGCTCTTGGAGCTGTCTTGTCACAGATCCAAGCAGGGCAAGAAAAAGTCATCGCTTACATGAGCAAAGCCCTGACCAAAGAAGAAAGACATTATTGTATTGCAAGGAAAGAGCTCCTAGCAGTGGTCAAGGCGGTGAAGCACTTTAGACATTACATATATGGAACACCAGTGTTGGTTCGCACTGACAATTCGGCTGTGAGTTAGATTTATAGATTGAAAGATCCTGAAGGACAGATGGCCAGATGGTTGCAAATTCTTGGACAGTATGACCTCCAATTACTGCACAGATCTGGAAAGAAACATGGGAACGCAGATGCTTTGTCTAGGATTCCTTGCAAACAGTGTGGAAGGGATGAGGAAATAGGACATTGTGCTTTACAGCAGAGCATTGACGTGTGTGTCATAACAAGGCAAACTAAGACAGATAAAAGGGATAAATTTAAGGAAAACCAAGGATGGCTACCTGGCTGGTTGCCAGAGGAAATAAGGGTGGCTCAATTGGCAGATGAATATATAGGACCGATATTCATTGCCAAGGAAGGAAGTTATGTTCGACCAGAATGGCAAGACATATCCCATCTCTCAGGAAGATCAAAGACATTATGGAGAGAGTGGGAACACTTGCATGTTAGAGGTGGCATGTTGTATAGGTCCTGGTATCATGATGATGGAAGCCAGTATTTTCAGTTGATAGTGCCAAAAATGAAACAGAAGGAACTTTTGTGGCACTGCCATGATACCCAAACAGCCAGGCACTTAGGAGTAGAAAGAACCAGAGATAAGGTCTCTCAGCAGTATTACTGGCCAGGCTGGAAAGAAGATGTCCATCAACACTGTAAGCAATGTGACCTCTGTGCAGCTAGGAAGCCACCTCTAAGAAATCAAAAAGCACCCCTGAGACAATACCTTGTAGGAGAGCCAATGGAGAGAATGGCTGTAGATATTCTTGGCCCATTGCCCTTGACTTATTGTGGCAACAGATTCATCATGGTAGTGTGTGATTATTTCACCAAATACACCAAAGCACTAGCATTGCCTGATCAAAATGCAAATACAGTTGCCCGTGGTTTTGTGGAAGAAATAGTCTGTAGACTGGGTACACCAAGAATACTGCATTCAGATCAGGGGAGGAATTTTGAGTCTAATTTATTCCAAGAAATGTGTAGACTGCTGGGAATTGAAAAGACCAGAACTACAAGTCTCCATCCTCAGAGTGATGGAATGGTGGAAAGATACATGAGAACCTTGAAAACCATGTTGAATATGTATGCGGAGCAGGACCAGCGCACTTGGGACGAACATCTCCCATATGTCATGATGGCGTACCGGGCCTCGCCACATGACAGCACTGGTCATACTCCCAATGAGATGCTTTATGGAAGGCAGGTCACTCTACCTATTCATGCAGTGACGGGCACATGGAAGGACATCAGAAACCATGAGGGAGATGCAGATGACTGGGTGCACACATTGAAGTCAAAATTGCAGGATGTACATCACAAGGCCAGACAACAGCTAAGATGACCCCACACCCCTATCTGCATGAATGGAGGAGCGGAAGAATCTGAATCCTTTATAAGCATTGGGGCGGGAGTTTATTGTAAAATATGTTTTTGTTCTTATCTTATTGCAGGTGTGAGCTATCATGTCTTCTGACCCACTGCTTCAGGCTGCAGTATCTGCCGGTGTGAGACCACCACAGACAGACAAAGAGGTCGCATGTGACAAGTGTGGGGAGATCTTCACGGGAGAGAGCCTGAGGGCCCAGCTGCAACAGCACCGTGTGAGGGAGCACAATGGGGTCCAGGTTTCTGCCCATGGTGTGACAGGAAGAACCTCTTTTCCTGCCCCAGTAACCTGCGGAAACACGCAAAAGTTGCCCATTCAGATGAGGACCAGGGTTTGCTGTCCACAGCCGTTGTAGCCCTGTATGCCGCCGACATCAGTTGCTGGGAGGGTCCAACAGTCAAGATGGAGGATGACTTCTATGCGGGGGCCTTCATGCTGGCAGAGGAGTGGTGGGCAAAGCCTCATGTCAGGAAGAGCAAGAGGATGAAGAAGACAAAGTGTATTGTCATCAACTCTGATTCAGAGACAGAGAAAGCCCCTGCAGAGCAGAGACAGCCCCCTCTAAAGGAAGCACCTGGAGCAGGAAGGATCATGCCCATGTGTCCAAAGAGGGTGGACAACAAAAGAAAAGTATCAAAGGAGACAGTGAAAGACAAGAGGATGCTGGAGTCACTTGTTGTCACACCAAAGAAAGGGAACATCACATCCAGAGAGGAGCCTGGACTAAAAGAAGGGAAGACACCGGAGGCAGCAACACTGTCTGTTCAGTCCAGTGTGGCCAATATGACACCAGAGGCAGCATCATCATCTGCGCCACCCAATGTCGCAAAGAAACCATCAGAGGCAGCAACAGCATCTCCTTCTTCCAATGTCACCAAGAAGGCATTGGCGAAGGGAAAGGAGCCCAGACCACAGGGAAATGTAGAGGAGGAAAGAAAGAATTTAGAGATAGCTGGCAGTCATAGCCAAAAAGGGTATCACTTGACAGAAATGGGAAAGGCACCAGAAGCAGAAACCGGCAGTTCTGATGGAGGAGAGGAAGGTGGAACTAGCGTGGCCATTGGCGAGCACCAGGAGAAGCAGGCTGTTTCCGTCAGCCATGAACTGGATGTGATGGTCAGCCATGATGACCTGGATGAAGACCTGCTGCAAAGCTCGAAGGGTGAAAAGAACCCCTCAGGCACACATAGGCCACCTCTCAGATCAGTTGTTTATGTGAAGGAGGATGAGAGGCAACTACAGAGGAGAGAAAGGGAGGAGAAGATTCATGCCAGGGCACAATACCTCCACCAACATGGTAGATGGGAAGATGTGCAGCATAGAGGTGGGTCTGAGTGGTGCATCATATTCAAAATCCAGGATGACCACCAGTATTACTGGGAGAAGGCACGAGTGGAAGTGGGGCAAGAATATGTGCGCCAACTGCTGGTTAGATGGCAGGGTCTGCTGAGAAGTGGTGCCAGGCTTCCTCCTTGAGTCGAATGGGAGAGGCTCACTTTGGACAACTTTGAAGAGGAAAGAGCATAGTTGGCTGCAGCTTTTCAAGTGCAACCCAGTACCTCCATCAAGGAACTGTCCCGGAGCACCAAGGTCCAGAAGTACTCTCCCCACGCTTGGGAGTCCTACAAGAGGAACAGCGACACCTCTTTGGCAGCACCAAGCCCTATTCTGACCCAACTACTATTGGATCTCCCACCAAGACCTGCGCCACCATCTCCAAGCAGTGTCATACCAGAGGCAGCAGTGGCTCTGGCTGTAGCACAGAGTGGACAGCAGACAAGTAACATCGGGTGTGGTGAAGGGGCTGAGGCCCCAATCCCTGATCCAGATCTACCTGAGTCAACACAGACTGGATCCAGTATGACTTCTCTTACGGAGAACATCCGCAGAGTTATACAGCTCAATCGGAGAGCAGCCAGCCTGGAAACTGAGCCCATTTCAAAAAGGAGGAGAGAGCCAGTGATCAGAGTACAGGAGGGTTCATCCTGGACTCTAAAGAGACCCAGCCAGTCCATTTATGTCAGTCTGCCCACAAGATCCTCCGAGATGGGGCTTGGCCTGAGGTGCCTCCAGGTCGGCGTGATTGGAGAAGAGCTACAACAGTCTCACTGCCAAAGGTGGATTTGGTGTGGCCACCCCCCCCCCCCACCCAACTGGAGAGAGCTGTGCCTTGACAATCTGTTGTGGGCGTTGGAAGTGGCCACTGCCATGTGCTTGATGGTCTCCAACCCTGAGGGACATTTTCCAGCTAGTGACCGGAGGCAGAGCCTGGATCGCTACAATTTTCTAGCTCTGCCTGGCACATATGACCGGGCCGCCACCAGTGCAGCAGAGGAGGTTGCTGCAGAGGCCAGGAAACACAATCATCTGACAGCTCTGCAAGACCCGGAGGCCCTCCCAAAGCACTCAACCATCCCGCTCTTGACTAGGAGGTGGAGCACCATGGACCAGAAGGATTGCTGGGACGACATCGATCCCAAGCTGGCCACACATCTTCAAGGGGTGATGATGCCAGGGTGCCAGATAAGAGGGTGGTGTAGCCAATGGAGGAAGGGGATTGGGATCACCTCCGCAATTCCTATCAGTAGAAGTTGGGTAGAGTGAATGGTTCTCTCCAGTTTCGTTGTTCAGTGGCTCAAGTATGGTGTATCTGACTAAAGGGACCAGCAGCACTGCAGGCCCTGGTTTCCATTTTCTGTTATTTTAAACTGTCCAAGTTCATGGACAGTAAGGGTAGAGTCTGGGGTGAGACCCTGTGGCTCCTGCAATGTACTCGATGGTTTTTGTAGCAAATGCTGTGCTGGAATCTGCCCATGTACTGTCAAATGAATCAGACCCATATGCAGTCATGTATTGGAGTATGTTATTTTGCACTTGAACTGTACCTAACTTGACATTTTGAATACCGGTCTAGATCTGCACTGATGTTAGACTGAGGAAACCGGCCATGCACTGTCATGAGACATCACAGGGTGTCATTTCATACTGGGAATGTACCAAAATTGTATAGAAAAAAATGTGTAAAGTGTTCAAGTGTAAACAATACTTGGACCTGTTCGAATGGTACATCTGTGTATGACCAGGTGCGAATATGTATTGGATTGTAATTGTGTAGAAGAAATGTGTTCAAGTGTAAGCAGTACTTGAACAAGTTAGAATGGTGACATCTGTGTAAGTGCAGGTGCGTATATATATTTCATTGCAGTTGTATGGAAGGGAGGTTTAAAGTGTTCAAATGCAAGCAGTACTTGGTCAGGTAAAACAATAATGACTGTGTAAGGGTAGTTACAAGTATATGTGTATTCCCTGATTGCGTTGTAGGGAAGAAAATTGTGAATTGTTCAAGTTAGACCAGTAACATCAGTGTAAGCACTGTTGAAGACATCTATTTGAGGGCAATGGTATTGGAGATAGGTGTATATTGTTCAAGTGTAAGCTTTATTTGAACAAACCAGTGGCATCTATGTACTTGATTGTGATTATATCAAAGGTAGAACATTATTGAAAGGTAAGTGCTATTTAGATAAGACAAGCCAATGGTGTCTGGTAACAAGTTACATGTAAGTTGTAAATTACAAGTGTATTGACTGGAAATGTAAATTGTTTCAGTATAACCAATACTCAGGAAGAATGACTTGTGTATTCTTGCTGAACATTGAAGGCAGTAATTGAACAACAGTTGGAAAGTTGCGGTGTTACCTTATGTACGCGAATACAAAGTGCATATATAAGATCTCCATCCAGATGCAAGTGATGTTATGTCAAACATCAGCTGGGAAGTTGTAAAAAATTATATGTAAAGGTAAAGACTGCAAATAGGACCTCTAGATGAGTAAGAACAGGTAAAATGTATAAGCACACTGGGCACTGAGTGTAAATGACCTTTGGAAGCTGACTTTGAAGTTGTAACAGAATGGATACATACATACACTAAGTACCCTGAGCAACATAAATATTGGTAGTAATGAATTGTAATCCTGTGGAAGTTGAATGCTTCCAACATTGTCAGTGTGATGAAAAATTTGATTATTAACGATTCAATGTGTAAAAGGGTGACTGATTATACAAATGGATTAATGCAGGATGGCCATGCTATGGCATATTATTACAGCTGTACTTTCAAACTGTTCATGGCTGTTGATTAAGTTGATATTCAAGGTGTCCTGTATATAATTTAACATTGGATAGATGGAGTTATCTGTTTCAGTCTGAGGCCATGTTTGGACACATGAAAGTAATTAATAGTTGAGGGTATGATGGTGAGATTATACAGTATGTCGGTAAAGTGTCCTAGCTGATAGAGTAAACTGATCTGTGTGAACACATAATAACTTTTGGTATGAACCTTTGATCAACAGTAAACCCTACGATGCTTCAAATGCAGGAGCATTTAATTTCTTAAGTTGGGGGTATTGTAACAGCCATGCTTTTATATTAATTGTGATACAAGTACTAATGGCAGCTCTGCTGCTAAGTGTCACCATTTATTCAGTGCAAATCTTGCCGAGTCAAGTTAACAGGGTTAGGCCTAACAATATCGTGGGTGCACCTGCTATGCTCAGGATGGTTACCTTTTAGTTACACTTCAGAAATTCAAAGCTATTGTAAAATAACATATAAAATGTTGTAGGTAGTAGCATATTTGTAAGATTTGGTAGTTTATCAGGTTAAACTAAGGCCAACAAGCTTCATTCATGATCTTCTCCGTGAATGTTTTGGTGCTGCATAGCCATTTTGTTGGCTTGTCGGCTCCGGTGCACTGGCACTTCAGAACGAGGTCTTGGGAGTTAGCGTCTGGAAAAGGTTACTAAGGCAACACTTGTATTAACAATGTCATGAAAAGCTATTGAGATGGAGGAACTTGGGAACTTTTGAGAAGTTTAGTTGCGAAACTTTTTTGTAGTTTTAAAGTTATTTGGGTTTCAAGTCATTTGCTGGAATGCTTGGAACACTTGGAACGAAATTATGGGATGGCTCACTTCTATATACGGCCATGCGATTTGTGTTTTGGTCATTCTGACTCTGGTGGGTCAAGTCAAAGGTACTTGCACTTGCCTCTTGAGCCCTCTCTTCAACCTTCCATCTTCTTCTATCTCATCAGTTACATTTTTTTGGAACGATTAATGAAACTGGAACAATTTCGACGAGAATAATTTAACTAATTTTGTAGAGGACAACATTGGAACGATCTGATTATTTACAGAACATACTTTAGGCCTACTAAGTTTAATATTAGGATCATCAGCACGAAACGATGATTTGGAATACCAGCATTGTATTATTGATTAGATCAACAGGCAACTGTACTTGACTCGGCACCCATCATTTGTACTCCATGGTTTTCAGACATCCATACTAAACTGTTTTCCTTGGCATCTAGAAACGTCTCAGTGGTCTATGGCAAACGACAAAGACAATTGCAGTAATTTCGATCTCCTTTATTCAGTAATGATTAATGTTGTTCAGTGAAAGTTCAGCTTGTTTTCCACACTACTTGCTGTCATTCCGTAGAACTGGAACTGTATGAGATTGAATATTGAGGTTGAAAGGGGGTGATCCGATAATATTTTTGAATGAATATTTGAGAAAATGGATTCCCGACTGACCGTGTGAGTGGTGCCCGTCTGCGTGAGTTCCGCGGCCCACAGTAAATCCGAAATAATGTTTGACATGAAAGCGCTCGACGGGAGTGATGTTTACAATATATATATATATATATATATATATATATATATATATATATATATATATATATATATATATATATATATATTCATATACATATATATGTATATATATATGTATAATATATATATTTTATTTTTGTATATATACATGTATATATGGAGAGAGAGAGAGAGAGAGAGAGAGAGAGAGAGAGAGAGAGAGAGAGAGAGAGAGAGAGAGAGAGAGAGAGAAGTTTGAACCGTGAATACTCACAAGTACAACTGACACTAATAGCATTGGGACTTCTGTTCATGTTATTGAGACTTGCACATATTATTAACATATAATAACATCTTTGCATTTTAGACTATGCTTATTGAAGCAACTTTGAACTGTATATCTTCAATATAATCTTAATAGAGCTCCTTAACCCACATGCAGCTGACTCAGATACATTTATTTCAAAGTATTTAACCAAGGTGAACCCGGTTTAAAATCAGCTACAGCTTGATGCAAATTGTTTTAGTATTCCTGTAGCAAATATATAGTTTCAAGTTATAAGTATACGGATATGAGTGAACCATATACTAAGCACAGTTGCCTAGCTTCATCAATGACCCACAAAGGTACATCTGCAGCAAATATAAAGTGGTTGTAGTGTGTGGTTTGCAAAATAATGTGTATATATGCATATAGTAAATCCACCTGAATAAGGCGAACATTTATGGTTTTTTATCACGTAATAATTGAGCATATTTGTCAACAATCAGGAAAAGACGTTAGCATCATTTAATATTATACTTTAAGTGGGATCAACTTGTATGTAAAATTGTTGGAGCTGTTCTTTGTCTTATCAACACCAGAGTCTGAGGAAAGCGTGTATTACAAGATGTATATGACATTGGATATTGGGCACTAGTTTTGCAAATAGGGTTTCCCCCTTTGAAGAAAACAGCCGTATTTAATATTGTTTTATCTTTTTGTCTTCAAAGTGTTCAGCGTTATCTCAAGTTTTGCAAGAGAAAGTCTTTTCTTTTTAAATTTCAGCTTTAACTCCAATTTTGCTTAGCCACGTCAAGATAGATCTCTCCAGATGGTAACTTGGTATAACTATTTTCCATTGATTTGAATGATGCAAATGACAGTGTAGAATGACAAAATCCGTTTTTGAGCAGTTTGCATTCTCGCATTTAGGCAATCCTCTACATTACGGTATCACTAATATTATTATACTTGGTACTTTAGAGACAAACAATACAGTCACATTGTAGTGCATCTGCAAGGGGTCCAACTATAGATCACATTGTTATATGTCCCCATGGAATCTATTTAAGAACATCTTCATATTGGTCTCCATATTTCCCTATTAATGCACAATCTTTTTTTTTTTTTGTTGGTCCTTCATGCTCTGTACACTTCAGCTAAAGATACTCAACTACAAGCGATTTCGTAGGGTGGTTTCATCCCTATTTTTCTTTGCAAGCCTTGGCTCCAGAGCTCCAACTTGACCTGGACTTCAAACAACATCCAGTACCTCAACCTAGTTGCAATTATATCATCAATGAGACAGACTTTAGTCAATAGATTAAGGGCAAAATGACATGGTGGTCACAAAGGGAAACAAACAAACAAACAAAAATATTGCAGCTGTAACTCTGCATACGTCAATGAAGTGAGCGCCAACTATGTTGTAAATGTAGGCTTTTTCACAAATCATGTTCGATGAAATTTTAGCTCTTTTCGTGCCACTAGTTTTGTTGTGATTTTTAAACATGATGCGTCACTTGAACTTTTTTCAAGAGAGATCTTAAATATGTATCTCAGATGGTTTATCATGCTTAAGATGCCGATAAAAAGTGAAACTTACCCATTATGTTACCCGTGTTGTCCGGAATGGCTGTCACTCTCCAGTTCTATGCCAAAAGATAGCATGGCATGGGCATACCATCGGTTCCAGCCACATTGCACAAAGCCCTGCTAACATCATAGACGGACCTGTGTAAACCTGTAACAAGAGCTTCTACAGTTGCCGGTTAAGTCTAAGACTAAATTTCCTTATCATCATGGAATACAGATCTTTAGGCTCGAGTGCCTAACTTAATGCTGTATTTTCAGAAAATTCATTTCACTTCTGCACATCTTACTCAAGATCAAGTACCTGAAACAGTATAATATCAAAATCTTTTAACTTCCGGGACACGTCCATGGCTGCAGACAGACAGTGTTAGTAATGTACTGAGTAGACGGCCCTAGGCCCTGACAGAGAGGTGACAAGAATGGATACATTACACATTAGCAATCGACAAACCATTCACATCGTGTAATCTGAAAGAAACTTCGGATTATGGGGGGGGGGGGGGGGGGGGAGGGAGGGCAATTTTATGATTTTGTGTTTCATATTGTAAACAGAAGACAGTGCATTAAATTAAATCAGGACCTCAGTTGTTTGACCTTAGAAGTAAATGACCTGCTTCAAACGATCATCTCCCCTTCTAGGCTCAGTCACTCTATCACAGGTCTTTAACTTCCAATATCAAAGAAACAAACAAACTCATGTGCCTTATTTAGCACAGAACATATAATGATCACTCAAAATTGGTTCCTTAGCAACGGAGATGGTATTGACCCACTGTCATGCATGGCAAGTTTGTGTGTCTTGAGATCCCTCTATAGTTTATCCTAGATAAGGTTTAGGCCCAAATATTTTCGGAAGTAGTCATGCAAGTGATCTGAGCTTGTGTGCTACATACTCCAATATAAAAAAAAAACATGGAGTTGTTTTAAAGATGGAAAAAAATATCAAGTTATTATCCTGCGTAAAGAAGCTGAATGGTCACAAGAGTCTACAAATTGCCCATTTAGGGTTTCTCTAGTGACTCAAAAGTAACGGGAAACAGGTGGTGTATCCCAGAGAAAGGGATCACCTGGTTATCCAAAGACTGAAGAAGCTGCCAATGATAATCTGTTGGAATACATCTAAGCCTGTGTGTATTCCACAGGTGTTAAAGACTGCCATTAACTAAATGAAACCACTGCAATTGCCTTATTTGCAAGAAAGCTACAAAGAAGTATTGGTAGTCAGCAGACATTAACTGACGTACACCAGCAATACTCCCCTTTATCAGAGTGCCCAATACAAATGCAAAAGGACCAGATAGGGCTGAGATTTAACTCATCAGTGACATTCAGTGGCAAAACGTTTTTCTAAGACGAATCTCAGTTCTGATTTAGATTTCATGACGGTAGATACAAGGTATGGAGGGAAAAGATACTGTGGTGTGATCCAAGACATATGAGTGTCCTGTGCAAGTTTGTTAGCGGATGTGTTATTGTTGTGGTTCTTTAGATGACACTATCAGCGCCCCTAGAAGTGGTGAACAACACGATGAATGCACAATTTGAAATTGGGGCAAAATACCTATTGTTGATTATGTCGCCAGAGGTGAACGATCCTTTATATGGTGTAACAAGTGGGAAGGTGCAAAGATTTATTTTATGAGCCAAGTCTGCACACTCATTGATCTCCTGGAAAGCCTGACGTAACAAAGTGCCTTTGCCATGACTGAATGCACATAGTGATGAGACTGATGCCCCAAGTAACAAAAAAGCTGGTGCTATACTTGGGGGCACAATACTGTATGTGACGTTTCGTCGATTGTGGCAACAAAATTGAGCATTTCCGTCCAGGTGCCATTCATATTATGCCATCCAGCTACTGTTGGGCCCCTCTGAATACCATCTGAGATAATAACAGCAAACTTAAGCCAAAGCCAGTTTTATCTATTTCATCACACACTCGCTGGATAAGAATGGGGAATAGGGTTAGCAGCAGTGAGTAATCAGGATATGACCTTAATCAGATCAGAACCAGTAAAGGTCTATTTCACAGAGATAAGATGTCACTATCATTAAACAATCCCATTATTAATCGTAGAATGTCCAGAATGTTTCAACAGTGTCATCATACACGCAAAAGAAATTTAGGATGTACACCAAAGATTCTGAATAAATTACTGCCACTCCAAGTTCCTCGAAATCATTTGCAAAGTAGGCTCCATGTCCATATCAATAATACCGGTGACTAAGGCGATACACGATTAGCAGATTAATGGTGATATTTATCACTGTGATCATAATTCATGGTCTCAAGGGAGATGGCCTCAATAGCTTGTTTCATTCCACCACAGGAATGGTTAAGGACACACAAATGTGTGTGTTCTCTTTCACACGTAATTTCTCAGAGTAATAAAAATTTGTATTGGATTTGAATATTTGTGTCAATATATTATATGGCAAAAAGCACAAACATTCGAGATGCCTCTGTGCTATTATTTTGCCAGACACATTAGAAACAAGGTCATGTGAGTTTGTGGAGTTCCGTCTGTGTGTTTGCATATGCTTTGTTCCACCGTCTTTGTTGAGAAGGCATCTGGCCCATATTTAAATTTAAGCAAGAGCAGCACAATATCAATTTGTCTAAATCAAATTTCATGGCAAATATTAAATTTTGAAATGGTCCCAAAAGCAGAAATGTGATATGGTTATGACACCCTTTTCTGGGGGCAGAACCGAAAAGCTGACTGGTTTAAGTTTTGTAGAGAATATTCTGTCTGGACAGATCCAAATGAAAAAATGGTGATTAGGATTTGTATCCTGCTTCATGGCTTCTCTTGTAAACCATTAAACATAATCATATCAGTCCGGGTTTCTCTTTTGTTTTAAACAAAATTTTATCATATCATTCCTGTCATGTCACATAAAATCCGAGATCCCTTCGGGGAAAAACCTCATTGAATGCCTTTAGCTGTGACATGTCTAATTGATTAAGTGTATCTACACCACCAGCATTGTTTCTAGTTAAAGGAATTTCACAGCAGATCACACTTATCAATGCTTCAAAAAGGATGACATTGAAATTGAGAGTGCCAAGGACGTTAACTTTGTTAATATGATAAAATTTACCCAAAATGTGTAATCTGATTTGGTCTCAGGGAGCCAGATTTATGTTGTGCCATTTTTCCTTTTCATTTTAGTAAGGAATAAAAAAGTTGCTAATTTAATTGCAATGAAACAGATTTTCTGAAATATCCATAGATAACACTGTCAAAATGTAATGCAGAATGTTTGACTCCAAACTGCTTGAACTGCCGGGATCAATGTCTGCAATCCCAGATTTTCATTGAATAAAGGTTGACACTGACAGAGGACTTTTTGCCCAACACATCTGAAGCACAGTGTACCTTGCTTGTGTAATGATAATTTCAGCATGTATTTGGGTGCAACATCAGCACATGTGCAGTATACAAGTAGGTAGAGAAATTCTTTTGTAAGGCAACGGACCAGTTGCTTGCATATGATATGCAAAAAGAAACTGCTGCTCATTTGATAGTTTGTAAAGAAAGAGTAAACTGTTCATTCAGCTTGGTGAACTACATATTTCCTATAAAGTCCCCATAATATATGCAATACCTTGGCGATCCCCATGTAACAGATATCTGCGACAAGCAACACCTCCCTCATTCCATGAGGTTGCGTGAAATCCATCATGCCTAAAAAATTGCATGACAAACTGGCCATTTTGATGTGAGGGATAGAGCCAAGAGGATGGCAGCAACCTTTGATTGTTTAGTACCATTTGTATCAAGCAGTTATCAATATTATTTTTGTATGCAGCAAAAATAATGTTTTCAGATTAAAAATACGAAAAAAAAAAAACAACTTATTTGGCATACACTGATGTAGTCATCATATCTTTCGGGACTATCAAGGATTGCCCGAGAAACTGATATCAAATTAAACAAAAGAAAATTTGAAATTTGAAAAAAGTAGAATATGCATCAGGGAAGAAAGGTTATGGAAGAAAGTAATGCCCTGATACCCTGGATCGAATTATATATCAATGTATCCAAATATCAAGTAAGCATTGGAAGGCAAATAAGCTATTCAATCATGAAAATATATAAAATTTATATGAGTCATATATGTATAAATGGGCAAATTAAAAACATTAACAAAAAAAAATGCGCAATAAGATAATGTTAGACACTGTATGAATAGTGTCCATACGGGCAGGGAAAAAAGTAGCCTAGAAATGTATTACAAAGTTCAGGAAAGACAGTGGATTACCTCTGTTCCGGCTGCAGTAATGATGTTACATTTCAAACAAAATCAAAGATGACGAATTTCATTTTTAGTTATTTTGGTTATACAGAACGGAATGGGATGATTGATTAGTAGCCTAGTCTGTGCACGAAAATGAAACCTAATGTTTAATTGAAAATGGTCAGCTTTTTTTCTACCATGTGTTGGTTCAATATATATCAAAACTGCTTGAAAAAGGAAAATGCTGTGTGGTAGCATGGCGCCAGGAATTCGTTTTAATGACTTTCATCTTTGATCTCTGTGACAAATCTAGCCGAGAAACGTGGGATAAATTTTCCTATATATGTTGCAAACTCCTGGAAATCTGTAGTTCTGAAAAATCTCTACTTACGTAATCAACACCCGTCTATGCTTGCTGTAAATATGATTATAGAAGCTTTACATACCACCACAAGTGAACAACAATGTCCAATGTTTTACATGAGAATATAAAACTGCTCGCATACTATAAATGTGTAAATCCTGCAGAAAATTTCTCTCCAAAATGGTTATAAAGTTGTCACAGCAAATTCAATCTAAATCTGGTTACGCAAAAAGGAACTTCAACGATTGAAAGCGGCCCTGGAAGTCTTAGAAATAATAAGGAAAAAACTCAATGTCATATGTTGACCCTGGTATCTTTAAATACCCCCCCCCCCCCAAAAAAAAAAAGATTCTGCCTTTTATCCATAACATACAGAGTTAAAATATTTTCTATTCCTAATTGTAGAGCCATTACACAAATCTGGTCCCCTGAGCCCCCCCCCCCCCCCCTGGAATATGTATCAGGAGCTTTGGGTCCAGTTTAAGGTGTCACAAACTGTCAGAGCACTATGTTTGATACATAATTACGTATGGCACATTGATATGCCAGGCTATTGAAAGATTCCTAATCCAAATTTGAATCAAAGCATGTTCGACAGAGTCAAATGAGGCCAATGATAACCTCTTGTCTAAAAATTTAGGATTATATGCTGCCGAAATTCCAAAGCCGGAAACATCATGATCAAAGCCCCCCCTCCCCCTCCCCCCCCCCCACTAAAAAAAGCTTTCGTCCGCCGTGTGGTATGACAAGATACGTCAGCATGCTCTGGCGTACCATGTGTTTCATATTGCCGCATTTGGATGTATCCATGTCACCAGCCAGGAGGGTTTTCTCCGACGGAGACTATATATTATAAACGAATATTCAAGCTTGTCAAAAAACTGTTATATTAGGGAAGTTTTAGTGTATGAAGTACTTATATTAGGTCTTTACATCATTTTCAATCTCAGGCCACTCAAATTGTGTATTCTACCAGGGAATTGAATCATGAAAAGTGTGTGGTATCCATGCTTTAAAGCTTGCAATTATTCATTGAACGTCCAGCTCATAACCAATGTAAGTGAACTAGCTTTAAAAAGTACATTTATTTGTTGAAGAGTAAATAACAAGACCCGAACAATCATATAGCAGGAAATCATGACTTTACCTTTTCTATTTTAGCAGTGTACAGCATATATTTTTTCTGTTGCAACTCCAGCTTCGTATTCATGCTACATTTCTTTTCCTCTTGTTTTTTGCACATTTCATATCATTTCCTATTATATTTGTTAATATATGTCCACGAAAATATTAATGCCTTATATCATGGAAACTTATATATTCATCTTTATCCAAACTTCACTCCCTTGATAATTTCACAATTCAATTAATTTACCACTCAACGGAAAAAGAGATAAATGGTAAACCAAACAATCGGAGATGTCTATGTTTCATGGCTACATGTATCATACACTTGCATTTATAATTCTACACCAACTGAGCAGATCAAGAAAATCCAATCTAGTATATCTTGGCAAAGGAATTACATGCATTTTATACCTGTTTTATTATTCTGTAACACTTTTTGTCAGCAACACGTTCTAAGTGGTAAATTTTCTAAAATAGTAACAAAATATACCCCTTATGTCCTACACGAGAATTGTGAACTACTTGTAAATCACTTCATTTTCATGAATTTTCTTAATAACGTGTAATTGACCGTGTTCTCCTCCCGCCACGTATTTTTCTTTATTTTAGATATTTAAAATATATTGTTATTCAATTATTAACTGGGATGTGTTTCCCCATACTAGTCTTTCTTTAATTTGCTTTCCTTTATGTGTCATTCTTCACGTATCTGTACTCGAAAATATTAATCTCTCTGCATTGAAGGGTGTAAACGTGGAATATATACCCCCCCCCTTCCAAAATGCAGGGAGCGGGGACTATATGTTTGAACCCCTTCTGTCTGTCCTTCTGGTCGAAAATTTGGAATTTCAGTATTTATTATCGATTACACATTTGTATACATTCAAACATCTGTGTCATAGGTTAAATGTTTCACTCTATGAAAATAGTACATACAAAGCTGTGTTGCTCAGGTAAGAGTGGTGACAAAATTGTGTGCCAGTCCGCAATAAAGCAAGTACTGGACAGCAATGACACATATGTGGATACTCAACACATAGATAATAGCTTATTCATTTCCCTTTATAAAACTAGCGTATTTAATCTGATGTCTTAGTACTGAATTGTTGTTACTGTAATGAAAAGTCATATTAAAGTCAGTGTCAGTTCCAAGGTTTGAACATGTGGATGTTACTTAAAGGCGTATCATTTGGTAATCTTAAAATGAAATGCACAATTGTTTTAGTAAAGGCTTAATATTTTCTACAAAAATAAGCCAGAAAAAAATGCAGAATTATATTCAAGGGTATTCCAAATTAATGTTTATTTAACAAGGCATTCACTTGGCCACCGCATCGAGCCAATCAAATTCAGAAGCATCAATATCGAAATAATCTTTCAGTCAAAGCCTTACTAACATAACATCCACATATATGAATATTATGAGCAACTATGATCCAGACCAATACCAATCTGCCTAAATAAGCGCTTTTTGATTTTGCAATGAAAAAAAAGTGTTGGGCTGCCATTCAGGTAGACAATGTTTGATATGATGTTGACTAAGCAAGAGGTATTAGTGATTGTATTGAGACTGGAAATGTATACACAAATATTTCTTTCATATTAGCAGGCAACATATATCGTGTATATTCAGATACCAAAACTGAATGTTAAATACCGCCATTGTTATTCAAATAGAAACTCACATTGGCCTAATGTTCAAAATCTGAAAATGCCTATATTAATCCAACACACTACGAGTGACATACGTTCCATTAAGCCTGAGAATACTCCCTTCAGATCAAAAATCTATTTTGGCGTTGCCCATCTTGCAACAACAAAATGATTTTTTTCTAACAATACACGTTTTTGACGCATACCAACTTTGTGAAAAAACATATTTGTTATAATTCTAACTGATTATAGTAAGGGGGACTTTAAAGTACATAAAAGACAATCAAGCCAGTTTCAGTTCAGAATCCTGTGAGTGAATTATAGATCGATGGATAGTTAGACAACAGATTCCAGACTAACATGTGATTATACAGGGAAATTTACCTGTATTATGTAGAGGTCCTATCACAATCTTTATATTGAGTGAATTGTGTTCCTTGTTTAAAAGTGTTCACCCTGTTTGGTATCTCAGTAGAAATGCTTATTTCTTGTGAGGTCTTCTCTTCATCCGATCAATGTATATATTAATCTATATGTATTATGCCATCCATTGAAAGAGTCCCTACGAGATTAAGTTGCCATCAGGAAGAAACTAAGTTTATTTTTGCATGATGGTTGCCCTTGACTAATCACACACTGAGTTGGACCCTGATACATCAGCTTTATGTCTACCAGTTTTAATGTTATGTCACAGATAACAGCTGTCTGCAAGAGCCAAACATTTGGAGCAGTCCTCTGCCTAGCTTCTAATGATTGGCTGCTGCGACAACATCCCTATCCAAATTAACATCTAGTGTTGATGGCAACCAAACGTCACAACGACACTACTTACATGCAAACCACCTGGATATAACCTATATAAGAAGTAACAATATGTGTGTGTGCGCGTGTGTGTGTGTATTTGTTAACTGGAAATGCCGTGTGCAATTAACATAATTTAATTGGTGTAAACAATCACTTGGTGTTGAGCCTCAGTGGCAAAGCAAGCGACTAATTGTAGATATTTCTTCGTGAATTTAAAAAAAAAAAGGCAAATAAAAAAAAAAAATACCAGACATTTTGAGTCCTATAATTGCTTATTATTCTTATGAGAAACAGACTGAGCACTATTATGCCGCCTAATGATTAGTACCATGAAAAATATGACAATGACACAATAGCAAACTATTTCTATCTTACTTCCAATGGCACGTCTACGAGAATAATGATATCCCGGCAGACCACGAAAGTAGAATGCAATGTTGGAAATCATCAAACAAAATTACGTCATAGTAAATTTTATATCATTAAGATCATAGTCGACAGGGCCTCACTAATTTACAGATATTATTTTTTTATACAAAGGGCTGATTAGTTCATCCATATACATCGTCGTCAACACACATATTGTATTTGATACAGTAGCATATAATTAATGTTTTATTGTGTTGGAAAAGATCGGATTGGAATACAAACTTCATTGCAATGGCTCAAAGGAAGATACACTATACATATAAAAGGGCATAAGAATTATCATTTTCCACATCCACATCGTCATAAAGTTGGTTCTAAGGTGCATCAAAATGTTACCATCTGATCACGTTTTTTGTCTGGATATATTTAAATATAAATACATTAGCTGATATATAATACAGCATAATAAATAACAACATTACAGACAATTTAGTTAACCTAGTGCTTTCTGCAGCATACGTGTGGCATGCAGACCCTGCACTTATTACTGACATTATTTAAATGTCCCTAAGTAGGAGTACCTAGTATAATATTTATATATTGCATATAAATGCCACGTGGACATATTCCCTGAGAGTTAGCTGTATGTTATAAGCACTAGAAGTTATCATCTGACAGGATCTACTCCATTTACTTTTCTTAATGAAACAAACTCAATTTAACCTGTTTTTAGGGTCTCTGAGAACAACTTTAACATGCGATTTTGCGGGAGTCATATGCCCCCCCTTCTAGATTTGCCTCCGGTAATACTGTGTATATTATTCATTCCTGACAGGAAATCCGAAATTTTGTCCGTGAATAATTTGAGTCCAGCTTGCCAAAATTGTTTACCAAATTCAAGAAATAACATGTGGGAGATATTTTCATGTGTTTACCACAACACAACATCACAAAACAGCAAAAGAAGCAATATTGTTCAAAGGCAGGTGGCGAGATGCAATGAGCTCGTGAAACTTCATGTTAAATCCAAGGTAACCAGAAATGTTCAATTCTTTGAAGGTCTTTGGCAAAATAAGAATTATACGTGATAACATATCATGTTCCTTGGATGGTCAATTGTTAGCGGTACAGCGGTATGGGTTTCTATCTACCAGAATATGAAATCAACTATTCTGCTGGGTGCACCTGTGGTCACCAGGATATATATATATATATATATATATATATATATATATATATATATATATATATATATATTTTTATATATATATATATATAGATAGATAGATAGATAGATAGATAGATAGATAGATAGATAGATAGATAGAAGAAAATTATGAAAAAGAGATACAAAGAGTGGTGTGAGAGGTCATGTGACTGGTAATTTCCTGCTCTTTCACCCTCATCTGCGTCCTCCCCAGCAGTGGCTTTGTGTCTGTACCCTGACTGACCCGACTGTGAAGGCTGGTAAGGGTACAAGCTTAACTCAGAGTTGAGAATTTAGTCTTTTTTCTAGCATGACGAAAATCTGATTAGGCCTTCAGCGCTTATGTGTTGTGGCCCTCTTCAACAGTTTGAGCCTAGATTTTGGACCCGCAAAATATATAGTTATCTTTTCAACTGCTTGGACAAAATTACAGATGCAATATCCAATACAGATGAACAAAAACCATGATTATCTCTATTGAATCCCTAATACGAATCGGGAAATCCAAAGTCCTATATTAAATAGGCCAACTTATGCTTGCAGTGTTCCCTGTACTACATATTCATTTTCACCTTGGTGAACAGTGGTGCTTGTGTAAAATGTGGCATTTCGAACAGCCATGTAAATGACAAAGAACGCAAAGTGTCAAAAAGGCTTGACAAATGAATCCAAAATGAAATACCTGTGAAAAAAAAGTTGTAAACATTTATTATTCGCATTGCTCCGACTGTTGAATTTGTTAAGTGTCAAGTATTTTCAGTAAATCGAGGGCCCATTGTTAGGTAATGCTACTTACTGACTTCTGTAGATAGACAGTTGCAAATTTACAGAAATATTGATATTAAAAAAAGCTATGAAGAAATTGGTGTAAAATCATAAACACAAATCATAAAATTATGATAAAATTTAAGTCACATATTCTGTAGCCAAAAAGTGTAAGGTCAGCACCATTGTGCCAGCTGGAGACACAATATTGTAAGAAAAGCTTTTGACCAAAAGCTGTTTTTATAGAACTTGACTGAAAAGCTTTTGTGAAGCATAATAAGTGAAAGTTGGTGTCAAAATCCAAATGTCTATAATACCTGAATTTTGAGATGTATGTCCAGATTCCTCGAACAAGCGTATGGAAGATGATTGTATTTTTTATTACGTCGTATAGTACCGGCATCCGAACCCTTGTTTCTCATTAATTTCTAAGTTAGTCGTGCATGACATTCAGGATAGTAATCCGAGCATATTCCTTCATAATTTCTTTTCTACGATGTTGCCAAATGTTACATTTAAACCGCCATCTCAGTTAATATGCTATAAAATAAACAAAATTCATTAAAAAAAAGGGAAAAAAATGTAGCGCCACCTGTTTAACAAGTTAAGGTCTTGTGCTCCATAGAAGTGCCCCTATGCAAATTTCAAAGTAATTGCCGAATACATTTCGGATAAAAAGAGTTTGTTTTCAGTTTCCCGCCAAAATGACAAAAACAAAACAAAAAAAAAAAAAAAAACAAAAAAAAAACACACTTAAAAAAAACCACATTAAAAATCCAAAAATAATGGGACTGTGACCATTTGAAGAAACTAGGTAGAGACCCACCAAGTTTGAAGTGAATCCGGATGACAGTTGTGGAGAAGAAGTCGAAAATATGAATTACCACTGCAATCCACATTCACTTACATGGCAACCTATAGTAATGCATGCATTGATAGATAAGTACCCGAATTATAAAAAAAAAAGGAAGAAATCGTTACAAATCAGGGATCCACAGCAACGCTACCTGCTGGATTAATTTGTGTGATTTTACAACAAAGAACATTTACACCAAGTTTCAGCATGATCAAAGTTACGGTTTTGAGAAGAAGTGAACAAAAAATATTGACAAGACACAAAAAATACATTGAAAAATTGGAAAAATCTCAGCGCCACCTTTTGAACAAAGTATGGTCTAGGGTTCCCCAGAAGGATATCTATGCAATTTCAAGGCAATTGGCGAAGCGGTTTCTGCGAAGGTGTTTTTCAAGAAAATCTGGACCGTAACTATTTGAACAACCATGGTAGAACCCATTAAAGGCACATCCCCACTAAGTTTGAAGTGGATTTAGCAGCCCTTTGTGAGAAGAAGTCAAAAATATAAATCGTTGAGGGAAAGATGGCGGACGGAGGACCAAAGGATAAGCTCAGCTGACTGACAAATGAGCTGAGCTGAAAATGCTGAATCTCACCTTTTCTTCAATACTATATTTTGTTAAACATTTTTTACTGTTTATTCATTATTCATTATTTAGGGTTTTGTGGTAGTATATGCTTAGGTTCTTGCTTTATTGATTGTATTCTACTTCATACGAAGTGAATTGGTCAATGAGTAAACAAATTCTGCAAAGAAAAATCGGGAAGTACCACTGCAACATCCTGGAAGACTTGCGCACGCATGCATGAACATTTTTGATACATAACCTGACCCATTTGTTTCAATTGTAAAGCACATCTTTATTTCAGGAAGTTTAGATAAAACGACAAAATCACCTTACAAAATGTATTTTTGGCCACAGTTTTAACGCAGACGGCCCCCTTTCCTTTCTGATAGTGTATAGAGTATTCGAAGCTGGATCTTGCTCAATGCATTGTGGGAAAGAAAAATAAAACAGTGATTCATGTCCACACGTTTTCAGCACGGTTCCACTTGTGTGTTCTCTGAGTTACAAGGGCAAACAGTCGTTTAAGTGCTTTTAAAACATTACTTGCTATCTTAACTTTAATCTGGCCATTTGGTTGTGTCTGAGGCAGTCTAATCATTAGTTACAAATCCTAATGCAACACAGCATGACTGACGGCCATTTTGAATGCCATTTTGAACATTGCGCAACTAATGCAATGATTGTGGGACAGTCACACACAAGTACACTTGATGTGGATATCAAAGTGAATCTTGGCCACAGCATATATATCATCATTGATGCTCTGAAATAATTGCAAAATGTAAATATATACTTTTGGTTTCATATATGTTAACCCTCTTCCCACCCCCACTGGGCAAGACCGTACCAATGCTCATTTACAAACCATTGCCATCGGGTGCGGAACTCACTATATTCACGATGCCAGCCCAGTCGACTGGCTATTTTGAAGAGGTAGCATCCAAAATATATGTGTGTTTAGTGTTAAGGGAAGGTTAATTTTTTTATGGAATGTAATGTACAATTTATCTATGGGACTTTTCCAGATTGAGCATTACTTGGAAATGTAAATGCTACGACAAACAGTGACCAGTTGTAGGCCCCATAATTAGGTTTTTGTGCCAGACATATAAGTTGCCCTTAAGTAGTAAAATAAGAGTCACCAATAGACTGAGTGCCAAGTGCTCCACTGCATCAAAGTCGAAGCTTAATGGAAAAGGTTGCCCCGATAGTGGATACAGGTCCAAAAGTACTGGCGAGTTTTTATATACTTCCCAGGTACATTATTTTTTATCATCAGTGGTTAAAACAACACATAAAAATCACTCTTTCCATGATTACAATAGGGCGTGCAGTCTAAAACATTCCAGATAGTTTCAAACACAGTTGAATGACTGTTTTATTTATCAATTTTTGGGGAGGGGGGATTCATATTGTTGCCCTTAAAAATGAATAAAGGTATGTCACAATAATGGCCAAGAGGATATTACTACCTTGGTAGTAGACCCCTCTATAGACTTTGACCTTTTACAGTTCTATCAAAACATTTTACTTTGAGAAAAAGCATATGTAACTCGAATGATGAACCCTTCTTCTATATACATGAGGGCACAATTCTGACACGACAAGTGTTAGTTAATAATTTAATAATTTTGCTATAAGTGTTAGTTAATAATTTAATAATTTTGCTATGTGGCAAACATGCCAGCGACGAATTTTCGGCGATGCAGCCTCTGGTGGGGTCTAGGTACTACTGCCTCAGCAGTAAACATACCTGTCCACCTCATTGCATCTATGGGATGCTGTAACTGGGACTGTTAATCATATTAGACGATCATCAGTCAGAATATACTGAACTCAGTGGTACAAGTTTGCCGTGGCGTACTTTTGCCTTCCTTTCCTGATACCTCACCTGACCTCAGTCATGAACCTACTCTCAAACAAGGTTTCGAGGGGCGAGTCCATAACCTATTTCCAGGTAACTCTCTGTAGCACGACGACAGTTCTGACCTCTGAGTCTCTTTCCTGACTTTGTGTCCTCACGACCTACTGGCTGCAATCATTACGAGGGTTAAGCTCTACGTCCAGGGGTGTACAGGGGTTTCTGCTCCCTGTACAGCCAGGAAACGTCAAATTACCCCTACATGTTGAATTAAACGTATGGAGGCAAGGTTGTTACCTTTAAACGTTAAAATTGCCGCTTAACGTTAAAATTTTGAGGTCACCTGTCACTGCTGAACATAAAATCGCCGCTAATCGTTAAAATGGACGAGGGTGACAATAAACAGCTAAACGTTATAAACAGTAGCATTAGCATTAATACCTGTATACTTGAAAACTTTATTTCCGATTTGGATGCAAGCATTTTTACCCCCCCCCCCCCCCCGCAAAAAACGGCTTTTCTCATAAATATTTCAATTTATCCATGCCTACATGTTTCAGCTTGCCAGTATTTAAAGTGGAAATAAGGAAGTCTAGACCATTTAGCATGGTGCAACACGCTATCAGAGTCAGGAGTTAAATCCTCAGCCACATATTCAGGACTTTTACTGCCGTCCTTGATATTACTATTACCGATTAAAATATGCCAGAAGCCTAATCAAGATCCTATGACTCGTGATTGAATATTCAAACACACACACACACACACACACACACACACACACACACACACACACACACACACACACACACATACACACACACACACACACACAAACAAAAAAAACACAAAAAAGCAATTGTTTAACACGACAACCAGCAGACATTGTTCAGCCAGTGTCCCGATTTAGCCAAACTCGTCCCGATTTTATTCCGTTGTCCCATTGCAATCCAATTTGCCTCCTGTGCATGATAAAAGGTGACAGAATCTGTGGCGAGAAGATTCCTATACTCCCAAATGCAATCCGACAGAGATCAGACAGTAACCAGATAGTGAACCACCGCATTGGACAAGATCTGAATACAATCTGGACTCAATGCGCAGGACACGGGAATGAAAAAATTCATCAGATCATGCTAGTTATACAGGACACAGCCCCGACATAATTGGCTGGGTTTTCCGAATGTTAAGCTAGAAGCTTCTTGGGTTGAGCTCATGCTACCTTAAGCAAAACCAGCTAAAATGGATACATTCTGCGGCACATAAAAAGCCAATGAATCTTTTTAACTCTTCGGATTAACTTTCTCCAAGTTACGGTTTCACTTCCAACTATATATTTCAAGTGATATGAACATTTGCTTCTCACTGAAAGACATTAGTCTTAAAAATTCATATACCGGGGCATCGGATCTGTTTTAAATGTATCCAGTGTATAAACACCTCTGACAAAGTCGCCAGTATATTAAAATCAATTGTTGACAATGTAATTACCAACAGCACTGAAAAGTTGTGTCAGTTTGGCGCAATCTGCGTTAGGTTAAGTAAGCCATAAAAAAAAGAAAAAAAAAAGAAGAAATCACGCAAAATTGTGGAAGGTCAAGTTAAACAGCACAACACAACACAGTCAGAGGTAGATCTTTGAAAAAATGCAGCAAAGAATTGCATCCAAGATAAGTCAGATAGCCTGGACTTGTATTTTGAACTGTACAAACAATGACTTTGCTTGGTAACTATTTATTTTTGCCATGTAAGTCATAAATGTGATCATTTCAACAAAAGATGGAAGATTAAAGGAGAGAGCAGACTATTGGAAGAACGCTAAATTATGTGAGCTCATGCAAGGAAGAGAAAATTCCCACTACATGTTGAACAATGATGCTGCACGCCCTAACCCTAGATGTAAAGCCGAACTTAACACAAAATACTGTAAACTGAGGAATATGGTTTTGGGAGAATCACCAAATTAGACAGTGTCATTACCATATCCAAACCGTAGTCCTAACTAAACAAATCCAAGTCAATTCCGACCAAAGGCAATGTTTTTTTGTATGTATAGCTGAAACATATAAATTTATAGTTCTTATTTACCCAAAAGAGACCAAAACGTACGTGCAAAGGTCCATAGGGGGAAAAACCTTATCTAGTTTTCACATGACAGAATGCAAAAAAGTTTTGTTTGAAATTATAGGCCTATTTCAGTAAATTGGCTTGAACAGTTGTATCATTCATGCACATACAGGACCATACAATTTATGAAAAGGGACCAAAATTTGCAGCACATCAGAGAATTTGTAAGCGGAGGTTCTTAACTTGTTAAAAATGTCAATAAAATTCAGCATTTAAAAAGGTACTACTTGCAACCACCATCTCAACAATGATCATCATCCATATAAGTCCACAAAGCGACACCAACACCAACATCAATCCATCAGAAAAGCCGTCTAGGCCTAAAATGACCATCAATAGGAATCTAAACTACATGATTATATAATTCGATGTGTTTTAGGCACGTAGTTAAAGACATGATGTTGTTTAAAAGGAGATAAACTAAGAGTTTTTCAAAAAGAAAAGTGTTTGAATTTCCAAATATTGTAAGTACATTGGTTCAAATGTTAAACATCAGCCAGAAACAAGTGACATTAGGCCTCAAATCATTAAAATATAGTCAAAAATGCATTACAATAGTCAAAATTTGTAAGGAGCGCAGTCACATTTCAAGTTAGTTTCCAGGAGTATTTTTGAAAGGACATTTATATGTTCAAGTAAGCATATAATCCCACAAATCATCTAATAAGTCAATTATTAGGGTAATAATTTAGAATTCAAAAAATGTAGCATGTCATTGTAAGTCATCTGTATGTCAGCCAAGCATAATGTACATCAAACTCGTGGTTCAATAAAGTTCAAAAGGTCAAATTATAAAACAGTCCTAATAATTGTAAAATTCTACTACCTTTATCAGAGAAAGAATTCGGTTTTATGAAGAGAGAGAGAGAGAGAGAATTCGGTTTATGAAGAGAGAGAGAGAGAGAGAGAGAGAGAGAGAGAGAGAGAGAGAGAGAGAGAGAGAGAGAGAGAGAGAGACAGAGAGAGAGAGAGAGGGAGGGATCATTTGAAATTCCTAAAGGTAACTGTAAGTACAACTGTTTTCCTGTAACATTTTTAATTTTATTTTATTTATAATCAGAAGTACCTCAACTTGTCAGTCAGTTGATTTAGATGCTAATTATTTATACAAGAGAGAGACAGGGAAAGAGTACATTAAACACATTGAGCCAACCTGACATGACTTTCACAATAACAAACTATATTCATCAGACAATTATATACAAGTTAATGAGTATTGCAGAGCAATACATAGTCCCCCGCTCGTCGCCCACGAGGTTGAATGGACTACTATATAGGGGTGTGACCTAGATGAAAAAAAAAATTAAAAGTATGGCACATTCTTAGATTCAGCTTCACATTTGTGTAAAATTTCATTAATCTAAGTAAAAGGACAAAAAGGTTATGGCCCGGACAAGATTTTGAATGGATTTCACAGTGACCTAGATATTTGACCTAGTGACCTACTTTTGCCATGTGACACAACAACTCTCCAGGTAGTATTAAAATAATAAATTTGGTAGCTGTAGGTATTATAGTAAGGGAAATATGGCATGGACAAGGTTTTACATGGAGTTTACACTGTGACCTAGATATTTGACCTAGGGACCTAGTTTTGCGTCGTGACACACTTTTAGGTCACAATACATTATCAGTAAACTTTTATAACAAGAAGTCAAAATTTTTTTAAGCTTTACACTAAGGACATGAAAATACTGTACATTTATATATTACTGTGACCCAAATATTTGACGGACGGACGGACACACGGACGGTGCCCATTACCATATCCCCTCTAAGGTCTACCCACCATAAAAAAAATCAAAGGGCTGTCATCAATATAGAAGATATGGCCCGGAAAAAAATTGTATTGTATCTTGAGCTTGCTTAATGAACTTCGTTAATTAATTAATTGATGGAAGTAATTACCCACAGAAAACAATGCGTATGCACACCTACTACCTAAGGTCTACACACCATAAAAAATTCAAAGGGCTAGCATTAATAGTTTAGAAGATATGGCCCGGACAGAATTTGTCTTGCTTAACGAACTTTGTTAAAAAAATTAATTAATGCAAGTAATTAGCCACACAAAACAATGCCTATGCACACTTTCTACCTATGGTCTATCCACCACAAAAAATTCAAAGGGCTATCATTAATAGTTGAGAAGATATGGCCCGGACAAAATTTGTCTTGCTTAACGAACTTTGTTAAATAATTAATTAATGCAAGTAATTAGCCAAACAAATCAATGTCTATGCACAGCTACTACCTAAGATCTACCCACCATAAAAAAATTGAAGAGGTAGCATTAATATAGGGAAGATATGTGCCGGACAAAATTTGTTTCTGTATATTTACATATCGTGGTGACCTAAATATTTGACCTAGTGACGTAGTTTTGCTTTATGACACTTTCTTAGACTAAGCTTCACATTTGTTTAACATTTCATGACTCTAAGTAAAAGGACAAAAAAGTTATGGCCCGGACAAGATTTTTCATACATATGTATTCTGTGACCCAGATATTTGACCTAGTGACCTAATTTTGGCACACCATACACCTCTATCCTAGGAAGTACAAATACATTAAATTTGGTAGCTGTGGGTGTTATGGTGTTGGAAATATGGCCCGGAGAAGCTTCGGACGGACGGACAGAAGGACGGACGGACGGAAGGACGGACGGGTGGAAGGACGGACGGACGGACGAGGTGCAAACCACCAAGTGGGCGGGGGACTAAAAACAACAACATCAGTTTCACTACACTTGGAACACTTACTGCACTGCAATATGTGCAGAAAATGCCTGAACGTTCAAAGTGTTACCAAATATATAAGGGTTCCATGAAAAGAAAAGTGGATAACAGTTTTCAATGATAGTGATGAGACCAAACCGAATACCAGTTTAACCTAGTCAGATCCAGGATCATTTACGAAATAGTAAGACATGCTAGTGTTCGTCGTCAGAAGGATCCATGACCAACAGTAATGAGATTTAAACGAATGAGAGTATCTTCTACCTGACTTGGAACAGGTTACCAACATATTGGCAGTGGGTTAAACCAGTTTTACGGGATCCAAATCCTCCCACTTTGGAAATCACTCACATTCCTTTAAAGTAGGCCTAAAAAGCAGTCTTAGTACTTCCCTAATAAAATAAAAGAAAAAAGAAAAGAAAACTTTTGCAACATCTTATTTCTATAGGTTATAGACATAAAGCTAAGTCTCGTTGAAATGTTATTGTGGACATTGATGACCAGTTATGTGTTGACTCAAGCAAAGTGCCCCCCTCCCCCTTCCCGTTGCTGAATCTCAAGCTAACAAATTTCACACCCCTCACCGAAATTCTCACACTGAGAATGAAGCACATTACCATGATATTACTCCAAGGAAACTGAAGCTCCAGAAAGTTGGTGTTGATTTGTGTTCAAAGAACTAAAGAACCTAAACTCCTACAAAAGCACATGACTAGATGATATCCCCATTAAATTTCGGAAAGATGGAGCTAGGGTCTTGAATACCCAAAATCACCCACATAATCAATCTTTCAATTTTGACTAATACAGTCCTAGATGAGATCAAAGCTGCAAACGTTCAACTGCTGCATATATATATATATATATATATATATATATATATATATATATATATATATATATATATATATATATATCAGCGAACATCAAGTGGGAAACTACAGGCCTGTGAGCGTTCTCACAGCTATTCTAAAAATTGTGCCAAGGGCTGTATACACACAAGTAGAAGATACCCGTAGCAAGAATCGCATTCTTTATGACTACAATCAGGATTAAGTGGCTCTTATTCAACAGGTTCATGTTTAGTACACCTTACTGACTATAAAAGAGCTAAAGTATCCTAAGGCAGCTAGGTGTGATCGTCATGCTTGATTTGCAAAATGAGTTTGGCACAGTGGAACAAAACGTCGTTCTAAAAAATAAAAACTACCAGACAATGGGCATTGAATGTAAAGGCTCCAATCTTGTCTGTCCAATCAAACACAACTGGAGTCAGTTTATGGAACAGAATCAGAGCCCCTGAACATTTCAAGCCTTGTTATTCCTTTGTGTGCCACATTTTATGATTTTCTTATCAATGTCATGTGGAAACTCGATATGTACGCCAGTGACAGTGCACTGATAGTGTCAGGGAAATACCATTTTGCCATTGAGCAAAAGCAATGAACTTGGCACCTGTAAATAATTCCCCACAGACAACAAATTGTCATTTCGCCTTAGTACGACAGAATCTATGTTATTTGATTCGAAGGGAAAATTTAATAAAGGTGACATACTTCCGTGTGTCCTGTTTTGGTTCATACATAAAACAGACCTATTATATAACATATTTACCATTTATGTATTTATATACTGTCGACAATAGTGTATCCGAAGAGTCTATTGCCGACAAAATCGTCCAAAAATCTGATTCCAGATTGATTTTTTTTGCAGACATGCAGCTTTTGAAACAGATGAAAAATAATAATTCGGGTTAAGCTTTAATTCAGTGTCATTTTAAATATTCATGCTCCTTCTAGGACATCGGTCTTGCTGGTGTACTTAAGCAAAAGGTACAGATAACTCAGAAAAATGTTGTTAGATTCCTTCTTGACATTAACCCTCATTCATGCTGGTGAGCAAAAGTTAAGCAGCCAGTCATATTAAGTCAGATATATGAATACTAGGACAACCCCTTGACAAAATAAGTCTTGTAGAGACGATACTTCCGTGATCTACTCAGTGGACTGACTACTTTGTGGCGCATGCACCAACTACCAAGAAAGAAGTTTGAATTGCGGCTTGGAAAAAGTCGACAAACTTCTGTTTTTTCAGGTCCTGACTTTTAAGTTTAAAGCAGAAGGCATTTTAAAGGAATCTGTAGACACACTACTACGCCAGCTGGTTAATAGTCCTCTTTCAAGTTTATGGAAAAGGGTCAGGATATGGTTTCGCAAGTCATGCAGTCAATTATGAAACTTGTAAGGGACCTAAAATTGAGTGGCAAAGCCACGTATGGATCCTTTTTACGAAGCTCTTCAGTGGAAGATACTGTTATCGGGGCTACCACAACCAGTAAGGTACAGGAAAACACTGTGAGTATACCAAATGAAGTTATTGAGTCCCAATCAAACATCAAAGATTCTATCAGTGCAGTATATTAATTTAATCTTTACACATATTATGTATAATCTTACTGGTAATAAATTATTTTAGTTTTGTTGCACTATCCTCTATACGCATATCTTAGCTGCATACCGTGATTTAATCAATAAAAATAGATGAACTTCAAGTTGAAATACAACAACGTCAACTTCAAACGTGTGTAATGAAGTTACCATAAAAATAGATGTTTTGTTTCTGTAAATTTTTGACAATAAAACACGTATTATGAATATCAGGTAACATGGATATTGTTTAATATGTAGGGTGATGGTACAATAGAATCCAATGCAACTTGGTCCATTTTGACAGAGCAGATGAAGAATAAGGTCCCTGTGACATCTACTAAAAGGTGAGCTTATATTATTATTCTTATTATTATCATTATTATTATTATTATTATTATTATTATTATTATTATTATTATTATTATTATTATTATAATAGATCCTCTAATTGCGCATTGCGGGGTTGGTCTATAGTAGCGATGCATGTGGGTTAAGTAAATGCAGCTGCCAAAGACAGGCCAGTGGAAGAACTTTTTCTAGGCAATGTGTAGGGGTGAGTGTTTTCTGATTGCTGCACAGAATTGAGGCATGGGTACACATAAAATTTAAGAGTTAAGTCCCTGTTGCTTTGCTAATGACCTGTTATTTCATTCAGACTTTCATTTCAGGTGAACATTTAACCGATGCAACCCATATGGGCATACGAAAAGAACAGCTTAGAATCAGTTATTCTATCATCACCAATCCAATGACCGAACTCTTTTTCGTCCCATAATATGGCTTATGCAAATTGTTCTAAAAACATTGCCATGCAGGAGATTGTATTTTTGCAAGAAATGTAGATTGGAAATATCTAGATGTGGTTTTTCTTCATTGTAAAGATTGGTTCTCTTTCCTGAGGCAAGGGACGGACGATAGCAAGTGTACACATAACGAGTATGGACCTGCAGCGTTTGTTTGCCACATGGGTATCATCCCAAACACATATAGGTAACATATGTGGATCATTTACCTGTATTTCCACACAATGTGGCTTTGGATGGATTGAATAAATACCTAAGGTCCAAATTAGCTAGCACCGTTGGTAGCCACTAAAGCACCAGGGTCATTTCCCGGTGCACCTAGCGGCAGGTTAGGTCATTTCAATCTAGCATATATATTGTGCCCTAGTTAAAGTACAGGGAAATGACATCGCAGAGTTGATCGTTATTCCCAACTTACAACAGAAGTATTTACAGGCCCCCCCAAAAACCTCGGTAAATTGGAGAAATACCCCTGGATGCAAGAGGTAGCTTTCCACAGTTTTCCTCCAAAGAAACACAGAAATGACAGGAGTGGTTGAATATGGTGAAAAAAACAAAAACAAAAACAAAAAAAAAAGAAAAAAAAAAAACAAAAAAAAAAAAAAAAAAAGAAAAAAAAAGGGAAAAAACAAAAAACAAAACAAAAAACAAAAAAACCAAAAAAAAACAAAAAACAGAAAAAAGAAGAAAAAAACAAAAACACAAAAAATAAAACAAAAAACAAAAAAAAAGAAAAAAAAACACAAAAACAAAAACAAAAACAAAAAAAATAAAAAAACAAAAAAAAAAAAAAACCAAAAAAAGGAAAAAAAAAAAAAAAAACAAAAACCAAAACAAAAAACAAAAAAAATAAATAGAAAAAAAAGGAAAAAAAGAGAGAACAAAAACAAAAACAAAAACAAAAAACAAAACAAAAAAAAAAAAACCCAAAAAAAAAAAAAAAAAGCAAAACAAAAAAAAAAAAACAAAAAAAAACAAAAAAAAAAAAAAAAAAAGAAAAGAAAAACCCTCGGTAAATTGGAGAAATACGACTGGATGCAAGGGGTAGCTTTCCACAGTTTTCCTCCAAAGAAACCCAGAAATGACAGGAGTGGGTGAGTATGGTAAAAAAAAAAAAAAAAAAAAAACTACCCAGCGACGGAGAAAGGCCCATCACCAAGTGGAAGGCAGGGGTGCGGCTGCTGCGTTGCAGTGGTAGCTTACAGTACTAGCTAATTTGGACTAAAGCTACTGGTTCTAATTTGTCGTCATTGTGTTTGCAGTATCATTTTGCTCTTATGGACATTTCTTTTGTTTGTGTCATCTGGGAGGACCCTACACGGCCAGACACAGGGTTGCACCAGAACAAATTATGCATGCAATATCTGAAAGAACTACCTGCTAAGAAATATAAGTTGATTGTGTTATTGGTTAGGTAAAAAGTTGAACGTGTTATTGGTTAGGTAAAACATTTCAAAATTCTGGCCAAAACATTGGCAAGTATTGTGTATACATGAGATAAGCTGTGCCCAGTGTGAGACAAGTGGTAATATGCAAGGAAGGTTATGCTGTAAGGAAGTCGCGATATAAGAAAGATTATGGCCACGACAATGAGCAATTTTGTCAGTGCAGATTCCCTGGCATCCGTAGGCGTTTGATTTTTCTGGGACTCGCCCTCAAGCTGTGGTTTGCTTTCTGTTTGTAAATGTTTCAGTTTTATAAAAAACAACACCGTGGAGACTGACACTACTATTCAAGGAATAATCAAACCACCTTCTGAAGAATCATCAAGCTCAACACTTGAAACTCGTCTTGCCTTGTGTATGATCAAACAGACCCCCCCCCCGTTCTTTGCGTCCAAAATGGGAATACTGTTACTGATAGACAGATTAGACCTGTTACCCTCGCCCCCCCCCCCCGAAATAAATAAATAAATAAAAATTAAATGGTGTAGATATGCAGGCAATTTTCAGAGCAAATGTCATGGTTCCGAAAAGTTATCTTGTTACGTAGACTGTTAGGTAACATGAAAAAAAAAATGACCAAAGTATCTCGCACCAGCAATAAGTCTGTGCATTCCATATGCAATGTACACTATTGCACATAAAAGTTTGAACGAATTTAACCACTCAGCAAACAAATACGTGTTGTCTGCAACAGCCATGGCAATAAAATAGTGACTCGTGGTAGTCTTCCTCATAAGAGATGACATTATGGTGACAAAAGTAAATGCACTGCAAAAAGTCTTGGTATCATAATGAAAGGCTTAGCATACAGGTTTATATGGGCACCAATTATTACCACCTTCGACCATTTCAAATTAGAGACATATAACCTAGTTGTAACGGTTGACAAAAATGCCATGGTCGATGTCACATTTAAGATTGTCCATGCGATTGAAGAATTCATTTTGCATATCGTTTACCGGCAAGAAAATGAAAACAAGAAACAACTATGGGTGCATTACAAGCTCCTTCTGTATTGTTGTAGTGACTGGTACTCTCAGAATGAAATTGAATTAACACCAAAAAAAAAAAAAAAAAAAAAAAAAAAAAAAAAAAAAAAATCCGGGGCATAAAGGCAGTCACCCAAAGCGGTTGCTCAAAGTGATTAGGCTATGCTTCAAAAAACTTCATATGGAAATCTTATTACAGCAAAAAACTCTAGTTTCTGTTGGAAATTTCTTTACATACGTCAAAGATCTCTTTAATTATATAAATATATAGCTAATTCGTAATGACATAATCTCAAGTACAAGTTATAAACAGCTGGCCCACGAGTACTAACCGGAAGTGTAAACTGGGACATATGTTGGTGAATAAACCAACACAAGGCCTGCACTTATTGAGCAGTAAACTATACAGAACAATTCACCACACACACACACACACACACACACACACACACACACACACACAAACATACATATACATATATATATATATATATATTCTGGATTTTCATCAGACATTGGGAGTTTTACAAAATTAATACTTATTATTATTGTAAGTTAAATCACTGTGGCTAAGCACAACTCCATCCCAGCTGGTACCTTGTTCTACCGCTTGGGCATATACACTGATAGGTCGCCAAGCAACTCTTCTTGGCTAAATATGCGGATATTGCTGTGCAATTTTGCACCTAAGGTCATTTACAATGCCGGTTTTCTTTGGCAGGCTTAGTAAAATATATACTGATATGGAAATGTACATTTGTCAATACTCAATTGGCAATATGAACATCACTTCTGGTTTAAATATTTGATTGAAGGTGTATACTTGCATGGATTGAATCTACTCAGAGTCATATCCACGTTCAGCAAGATTAAAAACTATCCAATGCAGATTACAGGAATATGTTTTGACAATCTTGTACATGCCATGCGTAACCCGGAATAATATGAATCTAGCATGTTTATGCTACCTTGCTGTGGTATAAATTCTTTTTCCACATGCCAATTTATAGAACGTTCGTTCCAAGCTTGGCAATATTTGGTGATAAAATGAGAACAATTCACTGTAACAAAGACCTCGAGAACAAAGGACTCAGTTGTAAATGCTTCATGCTCCTGTGTTATGGGGTGCGCATAATGCTAGCGTAACTCTTCTCCTCTCCTATGCAAGTAATAGGATTAAATAAACTTCAGCTGATATATGAGCACACAACTTTATGTAGGTTAGAAAACGTTTCCATATTTCTATACAGAACACAGTGACACATAACAACTAGATTTATGTGTTATTACCATATTACTACCAGATTTACACCGAAAAAGGGTCACCAGAGTGTTAAATTTCCCCATAACCTATGTTTGATGCACAACATGTGCTTGAGGTGGCACTGGAGTGGTCGACGTAGGATGCAAATACATCAAGATTATTGTAATATAACTATCTGCCTTAATTTTTGTCAATTTGCCACATTGCACCAAACTCTGACTGGACTCCCATTATTACTGTTTCTTGCAATTCTTGTGCACGATGATTGACTTTACTCTACAAGTGCCATGCCGATTTCAATTTTGAAAATTATCACAGGAAATCTCACCTTATACTTACCTCTAGCACCTGCGAATATAAAGACTTCAGTAAAGACAACTGCAACACCTTTCACGTTGGTGTCTTGGCTTTTCACTTTGTGACACTAGCTAATTTCACCACAACCAAATTGTCTCTGCTGGAAAGTTGAAATTGTTTTTGAAAAAATCCCATTAGAAATGCTATGATAAAATTTGTTTCAAAAGAGAAAGTATTGACTGTTGTTTGTAAGGTGGTGCTCCTACCTGCTAAAGTCTTGTAACATTTGCACTGTTTTTAAGGCCTTCAACAGCCAAAAAGCTCCATCTTAATTAAAAGGATGAACTTAAATTACCCTCAACTTGAAGCTATAATTTTGTGCTAGTGAGGCAATAACACAATTGTTAAACATAAAGCATTGCTGCAAATCATATTTAGGGGAAGGGCAAAGAGCCACTTTCTCATTTTCGAGCAACCAGATTATGAATCAGGAGAAACGTTATAAATATACTTGCAGCTATTCGTTTAGAGGAGGGGATCTGTGATTTCAATTTGCACAATATTTTGCACAAGCTTAATGCACTCATAAACAATAATAAAACATGGCATCTGACTTTTAAAAAGGTAAGAGTAAGGAACCACCAGTCAATATCTCATTTTTCATATAATATTAAATAGATTTAAGTGACTGTTGTGACATTACATGCATCGAATCAACATAGCTTAGAGGATTATTTATGTAGAATATTTCATATGGCATCCAGTGTAATTCTCTACGTTCACTTTAGTTTGTAGTTTTTACTTCAGAAGTGGAAAAGATTTCATAAAATATGAATTTGTATTGATGAGTGTGACTATGCCCATAGTGTAAACGATGTTAGTTCAACATACACATGTCTTGTACAGTAACAATGGTTCACAAATTTATTCTGGTAGTCCATTACTGTACATTTACTTCGGTTTGTCCAATATGTCTTGAAAAGGCAAATTGTAGTTTAGTCACCATAATACAATAAGGTATTTTTATGTACAAGTAACCAATTTTCAGGATCACCCATCCCTTCTCCACAAACTTGCATTTTTCCTTGCAAGAAATATTTGACAAAACAGTTCTGTGAGGCATATATATTGCTGGATCTTCGGAGACTGATCGCTATGGGGATTTGTGACTGAATGGAGCATATTTGCACGCACCTATCGTACCAGATTTTGCAAGTTAATGTTCATATGGTCTCCAAGATACTATTATGTAGATGAATGGTGGTGGTTGTGGTGGTGGTGGTGTTATCTAGCCATCTCGTGTTTACATTTATCGTTCAGAAGTCCACTGTCTTGAGGCATCAATTCAATGATTATGTCTTTTCTGTCCTCCTTTAAAATAACACAATGCATTTGCTGCACAACAGATCGAAAGGCAAAGTTGTGTGGCTTGAAAATGCAACCTGCTTTAGACAGGTTACAAATAGCTTTTGTACATGTAAAATCCAAAAAGAGTAAAGTAAGAGCAAGAAGCATGGGAATGAAATAGTTCAGTCTTTCCTATCCGTCACGCATGCATTATATTTATGTATGGATAACATGTCCCATCTCAAATGTATCTTGTCAAAGTGGTCCGCTGCAGGTTAACAATTATACTGCGTGTAACAAAGCTGCATATTCATATCTAGAGTCATGCATAAGCTATTTACTGATATATATATATATATATATATATATATATATATATATATATATATATATATATATATATATATATATATATATATATATATATATTCAAAATGAACCTACATGGCCGCAATGCACAACTACATAATGGGCACTTGCCCCCCACCTGATAAGGGGATTGACTATTACACAATAAAGATGAGTAAGGACTAAACATAGAACATGGTATTATTCTTATACATAGATCTTGTTGTAATGCCTCACACATATCCCTTCATTTTGCATATCAATGGCCATATTGAAATTGGATTCAGAATTGCAGCATAGAGACTATTTATATAAAAGGTTTAATGAAGGAAATGGCTTCATTTCAACAAATGGAGAATACTATAGGTATTGCCTCACACTTAAAAAGTACACTGAATCTGTTGATGCAGTGGAAAATAGATTCTGGAAACAGTATTCCTATACCACACATATAAACATATCATAGTATCAGTCGTTTGTTTTGATTACACAACTCTTGCCGATTAAATGATGAAAACACAGGGCAGCTGCAATGGTATTTCTAAAAAAGCAAATTCAGCAAGCTGCATTAGGGATGATAAAAAAGGAAAAATGTGTGTGTTCATATAAGATGAACAAATTAAACTAAAAAAAAAAGTGATGGGAACGGGTGTATTTTGTAAAGAACATTCTGTCCTCCTTAAGGCAATATCACTTAGCCTTGGGTTTGTTCAGGCCCATAGGACGGATATGGGACTGTACACTTGGGTCCGGCATAGTGACTTCTCGTGTGAAACATTCAACATAATTACATAGTGTATGGTTACTTCTTTGTTTTGCACTGTACACTTGGGTCCTGCATAGTGACTTCTCTTGTGAAGCATTCAACATAATTACATAGTGTATGGTTACTTCTTTGTTTTGCACTGTACACTTGGGTCCTGCATAGTGACTTCTCTTGTGAAGCATTCAACATAATTACATAGTGTATGGTTACTTCCTTGTTTTGAACTTGAACTTTGCACAAGCAATCCCATCATTAAAAAGACAAAAAATCCGAGATTCCTTTGATAAAAAAACACCATTTAATATCTAAAACTATCATATAGAGAGTTAAGAAAGTGCGTCTGACTCTACATGGCAAGCATTGTTTCAATACCAAAAGATTTTTAACCGCAGACCACACCGGTCAGTGCATCGTGCACTGTGACAGTGAAGCTGGCAGTACCAAGGCTACTAGGCTACTATTTTCAGCTGCAGACTTTTATTGAAATATGCTTGACACCGTCAAGAGGTTTTGTGTCAACCAGAGTGTGTTGCAGTGTAGCACAAATGCATAATGACAATATGGAGAAGAAATACGATTTATACATTTACAGTTTGTGAGCAGGTAGGACACTTTTGTGTGTAAATCATGGGAAATTATCGACCAATTGCTTGTGTATGGTATGCAGAAAGAGAACTGCTGTTCATCTTTACAGGGAATGTAAACAGGAATGTTGACAGAGAAAACTTTTGTTCAACTGCTTCCGGAACCACAACTCAACCGAGAGGCTCTGGAAACATAATAAGGCACTGAATCCGATATCTTGCCAACCCCCAAATCTTATACAAAAAGTGAGTGGCAACATCCCCAAGGAATTTATATGGCCTAAACGGAAGGTAAAATTCATCATCTGTATAAAATTCCATGACCAAATGATCACTTTGATGCGAGCATTAGACCATGTTGTGCATCCACAACTATTCATTTATTAGGATTAGGACCCATGTGAGAATTCGTTGTCATAAAGCTTACATTATTTACTTAATACATGTAAAGTCTTAAGATCCAGCTTCAAATACTTTATACTTCGTGAGAAATGAAAGGTGTTAAGATGGATTGAAACTGTGTAATGAGCCGTTCGTGAACATGATTTTATTATTTTGCACAAACCTTCTGAAATACACATATGCTTGTAGTTTAAAAAAAGTCAGCTAATATATTTTTTTAAATGTTAACCTATTCACGCAGGTCTTACAGGCTGTTGCAGGGGCACGCCTAGGTGGTTTTCTGCAGACTTTGTCGTCGAAAATATTCAGCCAGCCACTTTGTATTGAGTAGAAAACGATTAATTAGCATTAAAAGGGAAAATATTCCCAAAATTATATGAAAGGATGAACAGATGGGAGAAGTGTCCACACCTCAGATAAGCGACAAAAGAGCTAAAGGTGGCATCTCTACATCTCAATCAGTGAAAAGGTGTTAAAACAGTAAAAAGTACTGAATGAACTATGAATGAGTTCTCTGAAGTCTTTTTCACTTAATGTGAATGGACTGCAACCCAAAAAGGAAAATAAATCGGTTGGTTATGGGTTAAGGAAAACAATTCGACATAATCATGCTACAAGAGACTCACTGTGATAAAAGTAATGTACAAATGATAATCTTCCATTTCCTTATTTTTACGTAACAACTACTAGACAGGTTCTGCAGTGGGATGCAGGAAAACAACCAAGACTTATCAGGTCACTTGAACTCTGCCTGTTCACCTGACCTGTCATTCGAATACCAACACAGCTCAAATCAAAGAGCTGCAATGCAGTAAAACTTTTGACATAGGTAAATCGTGAACTTTCATTTTGTTCTTACAGGATAATCTCTGTTTTGAAATATCTATTACAGATTTTGGTATGTCAATAAATACATCTAAAATCCATGTATACCAGAGTAAAATAGGCAAGTAACACTGGGCATCAGTAAAAATATATAAAACGACCCTAAGATCACCAGAAACTGTAAAAGAGTTGCTAAAAACGTCAATGTTTGTCATGCTGAAAATCTGCTGGCAGTAGGAATCAAAAGATTCAACAATGTAAAGTATAAATCAAGATAATAACTGATACATTTTTAGGCCTTTTACTTATTCAAATATCAGACTCTTTACTAACATATACTTAGAGTATCACGTTGTAAATTATGACTTCAGTATTCTCAATCAGCAAAGAAGTTTAAGGTCCTTGATTTACTCCTCAAAGCTTGGACTTTAAACCTAAAACGGTTAAGAGCATATCGAAATACAATTGCACCTAGTTTTTATAAATATTGTTTTCACCTTTCCAGATGGCAATGCTTTTATCTGTTGGCTTTCTTTGATCTACACAGGCACTAAAACGTTTTAATGTCTGGTTCTGTACTCCGGTTTTTACAATCACAAATGTGCTTTGTCCTTAATAAGAATATCAGAGTCAAAATAGGCCTTCAATATGTTCAATGTTTCAAAGTGTGCCCATATGTGCTAAAAATCGGTTACTGTGCATTTAAACAAACGATCAATTGTGTATATACATCTTTGTAGGAATTTAAACTGAAATTCCCTTTAAACAGTTGAGGAAGTTGATTTATGTATAATACAAAAACATTCAAAACTTCATTTTCATCCATAACAACATTAGGTTTATGTTGCCATTTGATTAAAACTGTTTGCTGTGTACCCATTTTGCGATCTTCGTATCTTTCATTACATTTGCAATTCTATTTTTCAGTATTATTCGGTACAGCTTGTAATTAATTTTCAGAATGTGCGCTCTGAATGTTCTGTTTTCAGTGACCCGGTATTGCAGATATAATGCATCAAAATCTACGTATAATTTATATTTCTGGTAAAATTTTAGATGAGTTAAATGGTTGCCATCTGAACCAATTATATACTTGACGTGGTTGACGCCTTTCCCTTATCACTTCTTATGAAATATCACCTTAGCACTAATCTTGATATGAGAATTGAACGAGATTGTTTCTCTCATAATTTCCTAGCCATGTATGGATTATAAAAATACATCTGCACCAACTTGAAATAACTTCTTTTCAAACTAGCCTTTTTATATTTTGTGTTATGGTGCCTGCATGATTTTCATGTAAATCATATATCTATATATTTTTATCCCTTAATGGTAAAAGTGGGATAATGCATTATTTGCCCAGATCAAACACCCAGATATAAGCCTTTTAATCTATGCACACTTTATTCCAGCAAATTGTATGTCTTAATGTGGAACCCCTAATGGTCCTTTTAATTCTGGTGCTGTGACATACCATCTTTTAATCTTATCAAGTTTATCATTCCAATATTATTTATAACGATTGACTTCTAACTACTTTCTTTAGACTCTTGCCTTTGATATGACTTACACTAGATACATTAACTGTAGCAGTGCAAGAGATTTCATAATTAGCATTTTTTATTGAATGGTACATCTCTTTCATCCGATGGGTTTAAAATATTTTCGAATTTTCGAAATTTTGGTGCATAATTTAAATCTTCTGGTTCTTCTGCGTTGTCTGAAATTTCAACTCCTTATACTAGCGCAGGGTTATTTGATCATTTTAAGCTATGAGCCAAAAAAAAAAGATTATCATGAAACTGGTTTCAAAAATTACGAACATGATATAAAGAAGACTTGGGCAACAATAAATGAAATATTGTGTAAAACTAAGAAAAAGGAAAAAATTCCTGAATCATTCTGTTGTAAATGGGCAATTAATAAACGATAAGTCGACAATTGCCAACACATTTAGCAAATATTTCATAGATATTTGTCCAAACCTGACAACTGAAAAACATCATTCTGAAATGAGAAACTATGAACAATATCTTAAACAACCATTAAATTGCACTCATAATTTCCTTGAAGTGGATACTGACTGCATTTCAAACGTAATTGATAAATTACGTCCTAAAACAAGCTGTGGTATCAATGAAATATCTACGAAACTACTTAAATCATACAAAATCTCATCGCTGAACCTCTTCGCATTGTTATCAATCAGTCTCTAAATACAGACATATTTCCTGATTTAAAGGTAGCAAAAGTGATCCCAATTTATAAGAAAGATGATGAATCCTTGTTCTTAAACTACCGACCGATATCAGTTCTACCTGCCTTCTCAAAAGTCTTCGAAAAGATAATTTTTAACCAAGTATATGATTATTTCCAGAATAATAAGCTCTTGTATGGCAGCCAATATGGTTTCCGTGCTGGACATTCCACATAATTTGCTGCCATAGAGCTTATTGATAAAATAATACAACGAATGGATAATAACCAACTCCCAGTTAGTATCTTCCTAGACTTGTCAAAAATATTTGATACTTTAGATCATCAAACTCTACTTGCAAAGTTAAAATACTATGGAATTAAAGGTCTCTCCTTAAAGTTGTTTGAAAGTTATTTAAGAAGCCGTAAACATTATGTCGAATTTGATGACACAAGGTCTGATCTGCTGCAAATTACTACTGGCGTACCACAAGGTTCTATTATAGGACCTCTCTTCTTTATTATTTATATTAATGATTTAGCACACGCAAGGGAAATATTTGACCTAATAATGTACGCAGATGACTCTACTCTTTCTACAACCCTAAATATTTTCAACACAAACATGGACATAGACAACAACATAAACTTTGAACTTATAAAAATAGCAGAGTGGTTAAATGCTAACAGATTATCATTAAATGCAACAAAAACAAAATTTATGATATTAAATCAAATGAAGAACAAAATTAAAATGCGTAATATCAAAATGAAGAATATGCCTTTAGAACATATCGACTCTTTCAACTTTCTTGGCATCACAATCGATAAACATCTCAATTGGTATACCCATATTGATAAAGTAGCTAGCAAAATTTCAAGATCTCTTGGTATTCTTAATGAATTATAAAACTATCTCCCACTAAGTGGCAAATTAAAAATTTACAACTCATTAGTATCATCTCACATTAACTATGGAATCTTAATTTAGGGTTGTAAGTATTCCAAGATTCAGAAACTAAAAAAAGAAAGCCATAAGAATTAAATCATATAGAACTACAATGCCCATACAGATCCACTATCTAAAAGCCTTAAATTACTCAAACTAGCTGACATTTTCACCTTATCAAGATTTAAATTCTATCATAAATACATAAACGTGGAACTACCAGAAAATCTACAAAGTTTGCACTTCCAAATAAGTCAAGATATACATGGATATAATACAAGGCAAGCTGGTAACTGTTATATACCTAGATACAAGCACAGTTATGCTAAAAGCTGGTTACGTTGTGATGTGCCTGAGACTATTAACAAATCTCCAGCCAATTTACGTGAAAAAACTATATACGCATAGTTATAATGGACTACCAAATTACATAAAAAATACTATATTGAAAATTTTAAGGAAAATTGCATAATTGAGAACTGCTACATTTGTTCCGGAGAAGGTTTACGTTGAAGATTATTTTAGAATTATTATTGCCTTCACCAGAGTGTGTGTGTAAGTACTTCATATTGTTATTATTTATTAGTTCTTCATGGCTGAACATTTTGTTTTATTTTCCTTCTTTCTGCAAATACAGTCGCCATGAAATATTTAGTTAATTTGTACAGGGTAGCCCCATGAGAACGACTGTTGTCTCTGTCTTAATGGGAGTCTCCCCGACCACACAGTATGTTCATTGATTATTGTATTTAAATTCTGTAACTTTTTGGTCGAATAAAACTGTCCTGAGTCCTGATTCCTGAGTCCTATGATAGTTTGCTACATTGACGTTTGTCTTTTTTTGAGGATATCAATATCGGGATTTCTGTCTTATCTTAATAAGCTTTAAATCCTGGTTTGCTTTGAAAATTAAGAAAAAAAAGTTATCGTGAGTGTCAACAGACTTTGTTCTGAATAGTGGATTGTAAGTGATGTATCATGTGCATATTGTGATGTTATAAATTCTTGTGCACCTATTGGTTGAGTGTTGCCAATTATTACTGAGAAAAAAGGAATAAAGTAAAATACGAACATAAAATATACTTTTCTAAATGCATATCGTGGAATTGAAATATTTTCTTAAAGTTCCTTTGATGATGCAGTCAAATCATTATGTGATCAATCATTCAAGGTTTCGGCGTGACCTAAACATGTATAAAGATGAGGTGTTCTGACTGTAAACAGATATATCCTCAACATGGCAACACGAAACGGGATTTATCTGTAATTTCCATTTTGTGTGGTTGTGTTCAAATGTATTATTGTTGGGAAATGACCAACATGCTTGTATGAAACCTGGTGAACATGCATATATCCGATCTTTGTAATTAATTTTAAACAATTAAGCGATGTAATATGTTTTACATTTCGTACATTTGATGTGTTTTTGATGCAAACATTTGGGTCACGAACTGCAATGGCATGGACTGATTCTATAGCGGCTATCACTAAATAACTACCCAATGGGTCAACACCTTAGGAAACGTTGAATGCAAAACCTTTGATATTCCACTTACTACCCTGATGGCGTTTATGGTCAATCTCATTCTGTGACACTATGTATGGTGCTAATAATGGGAACAATCACTGTTGAACAGGTTCCTAAAGCAGTGGAGAAGATAACTGAAAGACATTGCAAATATCTATGCTGTATTAGTATTTAATCTTTCAAGTGAATCAACACCTATAAAACACGCTGTAACAAGGAAATAAATCACATTTCCTTTGCATGTCTACAAGTTTATGGCACTACAAAATCATGTACTTGATTATAAAATTCACCATTTTTTTCCTCATAAGGCGCTACCATAATAGTCACCAAATGGTTTCTGCAATCTTCAATTTGGAAAAATGTACACCAACAAAATATTTGAAACAAACAGTAGAAACCTTTGTGAATTTCATTATTTCACTCTTATAATTTATTCCAAGTACGCAGATGAAACGGCAAGTATTGAGTCCCTTGTGCCGACAGGGAGTCCCACTCTGCAATGCATGATCTCCTAGTTTGATCATTTGTAAAAATACCCAGGCAGACTATTTTATGACACGTTTTTTTTTCTTGAATTGGGCAAATTCAAACATAAAAAATCTCACGAAAATAAAATATTAAAAACCTAGAGCTTATTCTTATATTCAAGGAATTTGATACACTATGCGGAAAAGAAGTGAGCAGTCCCATTGGTTAAACATGGGGTGGTAAGAATGGGAGCTTCTGTAGCAAACATGATGCATTATGAATGACTTGCATAACATTGCCATGGGAGCCAAGTCTGGTGTTTAGTGTGAAGTAAAAAAGTGAGCTTGGGATTGAGATAAGGCCGACATAAAACAACAAAGTGGCCATGGAGTGCATGCAATATTAAATGACCTGTTGCAAGCATGCGTACGAGACATTGGAGGCAGTTAGACTTTCTCAGTGGGGGGTGGGGGTCACTTTTATCAAACCACTACATTTTAGACAGGATTGTTGGTTTATTTGAAGCTAGTTAGTCACAAAGTGAAACAGCCAGGAGGATGCACTGGTCGTTCATGGCAAAAGACATGTAATGCACACACTTTGAGTTTATAAGGAGATGCGAGAGAAAAGCAAGATCCTGTAAACACTGACTTGCCAACTATCAACATGATCACTACCTTCTACTTTGTGCAAAATACACCCGTTTTTTTCCCATTCAAACATTTCTTCAATAGTGGCGTGATGCATGCAGCATCAAATCATCAAAGCAGACAATGAACAAAAGATTGTCGACAGGGTCATATCGCACTGCAGTATCAATCCCTCTTTGCCCTCAACACTAGGCTTCCCGCATACAGTGGTGTCAGGAGTGCTACAAGTGCATCCTGCAGCATGGGACAAATGTCATATGGGCCGAGGAATCAAGAATCTGCCAGGATTTTCCTGATGGTTGCATAAAGGCATGCCACACGCCAACAGAGGAGACTTGCAGAACAATGAATTTTACAGTATGGCCGGCATATGGGTGCAGCACAATGGTGTTGGCAGCAATCACAGTTATACTAAGGACTGACACGATCAGGGTGAATGGTACCCTTACTAGCCTGTTTTATATGCATGAGATTATTCCTGAAGTGCTACAGTGGGCATGGCAACATCCAAATTTCATCTTCCAGCAAAATAACACCAAACCCCAGGATGGCAAAGTTGTGAGCCAACTCTCTTTATTTTATAGCTTTCGGAAAAAAAGGAAAAAAAAAAAAAAAAAAAATCGCTCTGTGTTTGCTCCAGTTCTGTAACCCCCACAACCTAAACTTTCAGATCCTGGTGGTAAAATGGACTTGAACAAGTAGTTAATAAAAGATGCTCCTTTCATGATAAGCACAGCAGCACCGGGATCAGTACCACCACAGAAAACCATATTACCCCAATCCGTGATTCCGCCACAATGACCACCAATAACATCCCGTACTATCGACAGCCTGGTCAAGAAACGTAAAAACGAGAATGCTTGCAAATTAAGTGAACTATAAGTAGGCGTTTTCATGATATACAATGTGCCTTCCAAAAGCAAAAATTTGAAATGAGCAGCTATTTCACTTTCTAGTCTGTAAAGATACTTGTAGTATTCGTCAAAATGCCACTTATCTTTCAACATTTCTCTAGATTTCAGACACCGAAAGACACAATGAGTACCCAAAGCAACACTCATGGTTTTTTCAGCTTTTTGCCACCAACATTTGTAAGATCAAATTTCCATGCCCTAGATCACAAACTTTGACAGGGTTCCGCCGGCAAATGTTATATGGGAGGTTTGGAAATATGCACCAGTGGCTTATTGGTATGTTAGTGATATTTCCATTGATTCAGAAAACGCCCCTCACAAATTATAATGTCTGTCGTTATGCAGTATGAACGATGGGAACTTGATCTAAGGCTAATAATTTCAGCTACTTTTCCAATTCCATCGAGTTGATACTATGGCCATGCATGTCCTGATTTTCACTCTTAAACTGAAACAAGCAGAACTGTTGCTGGGAGATTACATTCAAATTCTGTAAGTTCCTGTTTCAGCTGACCAGCTGGGAACAATAGCATACATAAGCTAAATGTTGACACATGAATCAGTCGTACACAACAGGCTACATGGCCAGTCCACGGTCAACATGGTGTATGACCGATGACATCATTCCCCTGTAGATTTCTTTATTTTTCATTTGCACTTGTGCTACCTTCAAAATGACAAAGGAAGTTATATCATATTAACACAGCTTTTATGATGGGATGATCCATAATTGGACAATTGTGGTACTACCTAACATATTCAAGCTCCTCACCTGTCACTTTAATTATGAATACAAACTCCTTCAGCTGTGGAACATTAACTAGTGCAGTTTCTCGGTGGCTCTATCCCCACCACAATTGCAGATGTGCAAGACATCATTAAAATTAATGTTAACTAGCATGAATGTTACTTTTTTCGCATGGATGAGCTCAGATTTCAAATAATGTGCACATTTTGCTTCCATAATCCAACAATGACGCCATTTTGTTCCTGTTCTTTTTTGTGTGTGTGTGAACTAACTACTTTGGCTGCTGTCAAAAAAAGTTGTACACAAACGAAGTTCTGCGTTTTGCGCCAAAGTAAAACTCTTTGTTCTCATGAATAAAAGTTAGATTTTATGTGAGTTCTACTGCAAAACGTTTTACTTGATTCTTTTTCAAGTATATGCAATAAAAATAATAAAACCGCCCACGTTGTATGACTTGGTTACCAAATATACTCGTGCACATGGCAAGTCGTAAGTTTCCCTGGACGAAGCTTTACAGCTATTTCTTTAGACATACTCACTACAAAATAGACGCAAGACTGACCTTAGCGTTGTTGAGCTTCATCTTTCAAATGAAAAGAGGCAACACGGCACCTTAGCACTATAAAATAATATGACTTCATCCAACGCTTGGAAAACTCTCGCACATTCGCAATAACAGTAAAATGCCACAGCTCTGGCTGTCAGTGTCCCAGTCCAATTTCCAGAGGCTTCCTTGTCTGCAACTTTGTCGAGGGTAACGTACAAGTAGCAATGTGGGAGACCTAACGATTTGACTCAAAAGTCTTCAGGCCTTCACCAGAAACAGCAATTCAGCCACATCAGCCTCGACGCTGTTACCCTTGCGACTACGTGGGTATTAAGATACGCTAAGAGCAGGAATTACACATTGTGTTGCCTGTATTTAGGCTGTGTGAATGCATCCTAGCTTATTCATATTCCCATCGTCCTATTTTCTTTTTCTTTTTTGGGGGGTGGGGGGTGGGGGTGGGGGATAGGGGCAATTTCAAATTATTGGCAGACATTTTTCAACGATTTATGACCAACATGACTGCATGCAGCTAATTCTGATACTGTTGACATAATATTCCAAGGCAATTTAGGTGGAGCTCTATACGACTTTAAAAAGCACACTCTAGCAAATATGACACCTCATATACACAGCATCTTCACATTCACCTACTTCATTATCTTTACCTGTTAGGACATCAGCCTATGTGAGGCAGCTTCCTTATATACCAGACGGGTAAAGTCCTCTAGTAGTTGTACATGGCAACACAAGGTAGGTTCAAATGGAGAGAGTTTTGGCTCAGTCTTGCGTGATTTAATAATATTTACATTTGTTATTTTTGTTAGCATTGAAAGAATAGGAACGGTAGTGTAGTTCATGAGGCAATGGTTACACTAGAGCATCTCGTGCAACCAACGTGCTGCGCAACAATATCCTCTTAACGCACTTTGTCATTATTTAAGCTTCCGCCGAAAGTACTGCCGAAGCGTTTGATTCATTGGCCTAAGCATAATGGGAAGGCGGTATCAGATGATCAAGAATTTCATATCTACTCGTCAAAACTTGCCTAAATGTTTTCTTTTACCGGTTTTGCAAGCTTTATTGAAATAAAGTTGTTGTGTTATTCGGAACTATTTTTTTCCTAGTTTTGTGTTCCAGGAGTTGCCTTCACAACTGATGGCTGATGTAGTAGCCCCGCCTACTTGGCTCCTCCCACTAGCAAACAAAAAGGCGATTTTTTGTAAAGTAACAAGCTAAATACGAGTTTAAATCAACTATCAATGATAAAACTTACTCTTATGTCAATAGAAATTGATGTTAAATGTAAATATAAAAATTAAACTTCCTCTCTAGTATAATTACGGGCGCATGGTTGCAGTTTGTGTGACAGGCATTTCTTTTATGACGCGCTACCGCGCGTCATCAGAAATGCCTGTCACACAAACTGCAACCATGCGCCCGTAAGTACACTAGAGAGGAAGTTTAATTCTTAAATAAATGACTGTTAGGTATTGTAACGATGAATCTCATATCACGTTGCAAGTGAAAGTAATTATAATACTACAAGCAAAGGGCATTCATACATATCAGCATACACACATGCTTGTGTTTGCGTGTGTCATTTAAAAGAAGGACAAAAAAGACCTTTGCTGAGGCGATGCCCGAAGGCAGTCTACTTGTAAATCGGAAATGCAAACTACTGAAAGGCAAAACCCATCGACCCTCATCCGCCTATATACTAGCAGCTTGGAGACTATGCGAATGTTTACGTGCAAAGACTGTTATAGTATTTTTGTGCAAATATGCTTTATTCACTATGGGACCAAATTAAACGATTTTGTTAACTTCAAAGTACATTTGGAATTATCTCATGAATTTAAGTGCCAATTTTGATGAAGCTTGGTAGATACTATAATACCACACATATATATCCCAAGACCCAGGCTATATAAATCTTCTACCCAAGTTTTGGATAGCAAACGATTAATTGCTACATTAGGCCTAAATACTGGCACACCAGGATCTGTAGTTGCTTTCTTCTATATCAGTGCTGCTGAAATTTGTATTCCACGCAGTGAATTTAACTGAAATATTAATTCACTGCTTTTGGAGCTGGCCATGTGCTACACCTGTGCAGCACAGGGGCAGCACATGGGCAGCTACCTAATCGTTTATGTATGGGGCAATATACAATACAACCAGCATAACGTGTATGCATTATATCTGTTTCCCCTATTATCCTATTGTTTTCCAACATTATACACATATAATATGAGCCTGAGAAAATGACTGTCTCTCTGCACGTCCCCCTGACCCAATTAGCAGCCTTACTTCCAGTCCTCCAAAAGTGATGGCGTGATCTTCTTCAAACTTGCTTGTGATATAGCTTGTTTCAATCCCTACAATATGTATGTTTATGGTCATGGTTGATTGATTCCTGGATATTTAAGGTTTATTTTTCATATTCACATGTGTGTTAAGAGTGGGCTTTCATAGGAAATAAACAATACAAGCCACAGCCTGAAGTTTTTCCATTATATTTCTGGCCCCTGTTATGCTATTATTTTTCAATTTTATACTGGAGATCAGGCCGGTAATATAATAAGATCTTATCTAATTTACCTCCATATGCTTCGTCAAAATTCCATGCTTAATGGTCATGCTTGATCCTAAAAAAATATGCCATGTTTTCTCTTTTTTGTCTTTGTTTCTTGTTTTAGCTACTATAAAATCAATAAAAACTTTATACTTTATAGACATATATAAATATGTTGACTTGCCTCCAATCTTCAGAATGACAATATACAGGGGGATGCATAATGGTTTTCGCTCGGGGAAAAACGTAATTCTAGTTCATCACAGTCTTTGTTTCATTACAATGTATATTTGAAAGCAAAGTTCTCGAATCTTGTGTGATATTATTCCAAAATTACAGGCTTGGGGGGTTGAGTTTGGTTTGAAGTTGTCTTTTCTTTACTTATGGGAAAGTATTCATTGAAGACCTCCTTACTGCATCTTTGAATGTAAGATTGTGCAGAAGTCAAAATTAAAGTTACCTGAATCAAATGAACACTTGTTCTTTTTTTTTTTTTGTTCCAACATTGAAATATAAAGATTAGTAGGCAAAACAATTAAAGATTACTTGGCCAAAAGTGACCACCTTTGAAATGAGTGAGACCCAACCCCTTGCCACAAGGAAAGCCACAGTACGAGAACATGGTTATACTGTGTTAGAAGTCTGTGAAACAGTCCTTCACGTTTTTATCATTGATATTTTGGTAGACTAGCAACAAATGGTGTTCATGGAGCGATGTACACATGTCAAAAGTTGAAGATATTTCAGGGAAAACATCTGTCGTAAAGCAACTACATACTGTTGAGAGTGTCCCATAATTTTTTAACACAGTTTTTTTTAACTTTGCTGCCTTAAGATGCGCAGTTTATGCAGCTGCTCATGTTGGTCCGTCTGTCCATCCAAGTTTGGTATGATGCCATCCACAGTAAGCTCCACAGAACTTCCAGGATTGATCAGGTGTATGAAAATATACGTCAAATATGATATTATTCGGCCGTCAAGCGTATCATGTTTTTCAGATCCTGTAAATGCAATAACTTTAGATCAGAAATTTCTAGGCCATACAAATAGAGAGTGAAACCCTCTTACAGATTGGACGAAATTTGGTCGAGGGTTTCTGGGGTGTCCGCCAGCCATTTTCATTAGTATGTCAGAAGTTTGGGGTGACCTAACATTCTTGTCGTTATACCTTTTGACTTGCTTTAAGACTATTACAAGGTCCAGGTTGCTTTTAGTCAGAAAATGGCAGGTCACCTCTGGTTTTCCTTGAGTTCTTAAGATAGCCTTGACGGTTATGCACTGCTTTATTGTTTAGTGTATGAAATCAAAGAAAAATCCACTCTACTCCAGTTATTCAGATACCAACCATTCAAAATATGATAAAATAACTATTCAAATAGCAGTCATGTACCTTTATTTTGAAACATCACTGTTAAAATGTTGGCTGTCCATTTAATGGATTTTTTTTTACTGTATATGCTTTTTTGAAAGTGTGGGCCTTTTCTCTAAACTATCAGTTGGATTCATTGATATGATTTGGGCATTATATGTGACAAGTGCACCTTCTAATTTTTTAAAACCTTGTGGTGGTTCTTTATAATAATTTATTGATTCTAATAAAATTTACAAATGTGTACGGATACGTAAACCTGTTGTCAGTCGATGCAACGATTAATTTTGGTGTATGCAATGGAAATGTTTAAACAGAGCATTAATGGTTATTTGGTTTCATATACCATGTATTATTGTAAAAACCAAACCTGACCTCCCCATGGGAAATAGGAGCAATTTTATATAAAGTGTGGTATATTTGACAAACACTTGGGGTGTTTACTTTTCATATCTGTTTAGGAGTATACCCATTTTTAGGACATTTGTATTTAAGGAGGGCAGAGAAAATCAGCATAATAGACATGTTGCGAAATGTCGGAACTAGGGTGATAAGGCTAGAAACGTCACATTTTAGCCCCCACAACATCCCTGTTGTGATTAAAATGATACAAATACAGTTTTATCGTATTCTTCAGATGATATGGATGCGAAAATATGTACAGAATATATGTTAGGGACCAATATGAGCTTTTTGTGGACTGCCAAATGTCAGGTAAATATGTTGTACTGTGAAGTCCTGATTTGACGAAATGGGATAAATGTTCTAAGAATAAACTATTTTTAAAGACCTTCCCAGAGGAAACGCGCATTTCTGTATAAAATATGGTACATTGGAGAAAAGTTGTGGGTGTCTATTGTTTATACTTGCACCGGAGTATGCCCATTTGCAAGAAATTTGTTCATTGGGAGGGCAGAGAAAGTCATTATAGCAGAGCTGCAGTGAAACGTCAGAACATGTCCAATAACATGCATAAGGTAAAAACGGGCACATTATAACCTCTGCAACACCCCTGTTCTGATGAAAATTATACTAATACGGTTTGCATCATATTCTATAGATATTGTAGCTGGGAAAATATATGCAGAATATATTGCAGATTCAATTCTGAGCTTTTTACATATTGCCAAATTTCAAGGAATCCTGATCCTGATCTACAGGTCTGAGTCGCACTACAGAGGCAGTACAGTATTGCATGAGTGACTTCCTAGTAGTAGTAAACCAAAATTTCACAAGAGATGAGTCGCTGTACCACCACCGTGCAGCGGCTTTACAGCTGCTGCACAGCTGCTCTATACATTGTGGCCTGGCTGATGGACAGGCCTGACAAGGCCACTGTACAGCTGCTCTATGATTGGCTGTCTGGTTTATATACAGCGGCTGTACAGCTGCTCTATATATTGTAACCTGGCTTATGGATTGGCCTCATAGAGCCGCTGTACAGCCGCTCTATTTGTTTGCATATGAAAATGCTGCACAGTGGCTGTACAGTTATGACATGTACAGTACTGCAGCTCTATGGTGCTGCTCCAGTTTTTGTTTTCTTTATGGGTTATAGCAGATGTGTGGCGGAACGTCGGTATTGGTCTCATAACGTTAGAAAGGTCACATTGTAACCCCGACAAAATCCCATATGTGTTGAATATGAAACAAGTACAGTTTGTATCGTATTCTGCAGATGTTGTGCATGGGAAAATATCTTTAGGATAAATGTCAGGGGCCCTTTTGAGCTTTGATTGGGCTGCCAAAGGCCATGAAAATATGTTATATTTTCAGCTTGTAATTGGAAAAAAACGGTACAAATTTTTGAAGAATGTTTTCATTTCTTGTAGACCATCCCAGAGGAAATACTTGCAATTTGAAATAAACAGTGGTACATCAAAGAAAAGCTACGGCTGTCTACATTGCATATCTGTAAAGGTGAATGCCAATTTCTAAGAGCGTTATACATAAGGAGGACGGAGATAATCGTTATAACTGATGTATGGCGAAACGCCGGAACACGTCTGATAGCAATAGTGAGTTCACATTATAACTCCAACGAAATCCCTTTTGTAAGGGAAATGCTAGAAATAGAGTCTGTATAATATTCTGCAGATACTGTAGATGGGAAAGTTTATACAAAATATATATTATAGGCCATTGTGAGCTTTTAGTGGACTGGCAAGGTAATGCAAATATGTCATATTCTCAGCTCGTGATTTGGGAAAATACGATCATTTTTTTTTTAAATATAACTGTTCTTGTAAACCGTCCGAGGGGAAATACATGCAATTTCATAAAAAGTGTGATGCATTGCAGAAAAGCTTATGTTTTTTTTTAAATCTGTATAAGAATATGCTCATTTGTAAGAGATTTGAAGATCCAAGCAAATATATGTTGTCGGCAATGGCCATGGCAGAAAAAAGTGACCTGGTGTAGTCTTGCGCAAAGGAGACAATATTATGATGACAACAGTAAGCTTATTGAAAAACAAACCAGGAACAAAAATGAAAGGTTCAGCCCAAATGTTTATGTAACCCGTCAGCTGTGATAAATGAAATGATTCCGTACCCTCGTATCTTCCGGATTGTTCTCGTAGTTTAATGATAAAATTGGGTGCAAGTGGGATGGTTGAGGTCAGATTTATCATTGTCCATGCAATTGAAGATGGAATTTTGCGCATCGTTTGCCTGAAGCAAAAATTAAAACAGTAAACAACTGTGAAGGCATTTTAAAACTCTTCTGGTATTGTTATGAGTCATACTATAAAATAAAAAATAATAAATAAATGAATCAAATGACAAAAGATTCCCGATCCTTCACTAATTTCAACAGGATTGCCTTGGCACAATTTTACAGGTCGGGAAAGAAAGCATTACTATATATGGGGTAGTGAGACACCTTCTGTTTGCCGCGCACTTACAACCATTTAAGCTGTTATAGGCTGTCTTCAAAATGTACTTGCTGAACAAGGTGTGTTAAAATCAAAACAACTAATATATATATATATATATATATATATACATATGTATACATACGTATGCATACATATACATATATATATATATATATATATATATATATATATATATATATATATATGTGTGTGTGTGTGTGTGTGTGTGAAGAAAGTCGGTTGTAAATACCACCGCAAGTAGCTTTCCCTTGGCATTTCATTGTTGTAGGTGTGGACTCCTGGCGCATAGACAATAATGCTTCGTCCATTGTTAAATATGTTACATAACACAAACGGAAATACTTGTTTCCATGCAAACAATTAGTGGACTGATATGCACTGGTATTGCTGCGCATTATTTTGTTTTTGGATGACAAAGTGGAAATGCAGATATAACTGACATATTCAGGATAGACATGTGGGTATCTTTCATAGAAAAGGGTATTGATATTTTGTATTCATGCACGATGGCACGAAAAGAGCCACGAAATGTGACAGCCTTAGTAAGACACATATTAAAATCAAAATATAAATTCATCAATACTTAAGCGGCGAAATGAACACCAGTTTAGATTTTATATTTGGCAGAAACTGCATGAGTGTGAATCTAACATATTTAGGTTCACATTCACATTAAACTAAACTTATTTGCCACTGTAAAGATTATATGAACAGCTTTTAAAAATTATATACATCTACCGTGGGTAGCCTGGAATAATGTAGACGGAACAAACTATGTTAATTGTATCCTGCTTTTAAATAATCCCCCCACCCTTTTTTTGAAACATGTTTATCTATATAATCTTTTTTGTTTGGAAACTATTGGTATTTTGTGTCCAGTGGGCATAATTTACGTCGAGAGTAAGCCCAAGAACATTGGAATTATTAGTAAATGCTACATGCTTATTTAGTATTTCATGTACATGGGAGTTTAACTTTTGTCCTTTTCTATGCAAGTTTAAATGAACTTCAGCTAATCTATAAATGCGTGAACTTTTTAAGATATAAAGCTCAATAAGAGTTTAAAGTTTTCCCTCTTGTGCGAAAGATTAGATAAAGTTCCGCTGATCTACGAATGCGTGAATCTTTGAACGTTTCCGTAGACTTAGACCCTATGCAGTGCCACAAACCAACTGGACTTAGGTGAAACATACCCGACCATTTACCCGCAGATTTGTGCAGGAAAGCGGTCAACAGTACCACAACTATCACTTTGATGTATGTAAACTGTACCAGCTTACCGTGTATCTTTTTATCTTTGGCGCAAGGGATACATTTGGGGTTTTAAGTATCTAGGCTTACATATTTTGGAGTTGATTGACTACCTATCTCAAATTAAAAGTTAAATTTTGTTCTTACACTGGTAAGAAATTAAAGTTTCGGTAATTCTTAAATCTCAGCTTTTTTTTTTTTTTTTTTTTTTGTATTTACCCTTGGTGTTTTTGTTGGGCTGAAAATTGTGAATAATGGTAGTATTTTGCTGAACTATTAGATACATGTGGTTCATACGACGATGGAATGATCAAAGATGGATGCATTCTATGTATGGAGTTTTTCTCTGTTGTGATTTTGTGGATTTTCTGTATTGCACCTCTTTCTGACGCGACTCTCATTTTGAACTGTTTTTGTGTCTTTTTTGGCCAAAATTACTTCCTAGTAGTCATTACCCTATACCGCAGTCTGAACTCTTTACTCTCCAAACGCTAACTTGTCCCTGTCTAACCTATATACATATGGAAGTACTATTGTCAATGTTTCACACGTTCCTCTGTAAAATTTTGACATGGGCTGTATTAGCCCAAATAAATTAAAGGGTCTTCAGCGGGTAACTACTCAACATGTTTTGGAGCCTTTTACCCGTACATGTCTCTCTGAGTAGCGGCTCCTTGTCTTAGCTAAATATTCAGCAAAGACAACCCACAAAATAATGGATAAATATGAACGTGGCGAATGATGAATTGGTTAAATACGTGACGTTTTGCTTGTAAATGCAGAGCTTCATTACGAAAGAAGAATACCTGTCAAACAAACCATAATTACTAAAGTTGTATAATACAGGTTCAGATAAGAACAATTTGATTTACCCCTGAACCAATACGTACCCTTTCTAGCTGGGCAGCTTATCCTAGTTATACCACCCGCCAGTGTTTAACTGAAGTGGAAACTAGCTGGGGCATTATATTCAGTCTAAGTGATTGTAAAATAAACAGTTGCAGCTGGACCACCTGTATAAACCAGGGAAAGCCCAACAAGGGCTGCAACAATGTACATCCTGCACCAGAGATGTAAAACAAACTCCATGATGACACCTACTCCTCAAACAATTAAGCTGTATTTCACTGCCAACACTGATTCACTGTATCAACGTAATTTGTCAGGTTTGTGACATTTCAGAAAATACTGTCAATTTTGAGTAATTTGAGTAATTTGTTAATATTGAGTAAATGTGCATTTAGGCATGTCAGAAAAGAAGGAAAGTCATTAGCATTTATGCCAAAAACATGTTATCAGAATTGTTTTTCTTACCAGGATTTTAAGTACAATTAGGCAAACATGTAACTGTCATAGGCCACTGCTTGCTACCGATAGCGGGGGGGGGGGGGGGGGGGTAACCTTACAGAAAAACATGTACGCCTAAAATGTGTGAGAGTGAATATTAAAACAGAAAGATGCCAAATGATAAAGTTCAGTAGGAAAACAGACAAGTCTAAAACCTGTTAATTATTGTGGCCAAACTTTCTACTCATCTTCGGATCTTTGGATAGTAACAGAAAAAGTATAGGGCATAAAAATTCAGAGAAGAATGAAAGTCATTTGTATTTAAGTTAAGAGAATGCAGTGAAAATATTAACCAAACATCAAGTACAATTGGGCAAGTTTAACTTTCGTAGGCCGCTACTTGCTACCGATAGCCCCTGGGGCTTTAACCTAATCGAAAGCAACCTAGCTTAAAATATCTGAAAGGTAAACATTAAAACATAATGATGTCAACGATAAAATTATGTAGCAAAACAGCCAAGCCTTATATCTCTAAAATTATTGAAGCCAAACATTCTAACCATCTCGGGATATTTACAGGAAAATGTGTAGCAATATTTGATCAAAACTACATCTTTGAATCCTTTTGACTTAGATTTCTTGTAAATAAATTTGGTTATAGATGCAAAGTCCTGAAATTTAGAACATGAACGACCAAATCAAAATATGTGACAAAAACGTATTATATCTAATAGTTTCCGAAAAATTATTGCCTGGGAAAGGATAATTAATTACTTCAAAGTTAAACTCAGCTATTTTGTGATGGAGTTCAATACAAAACCTGTCATTAGTGACCTGAATATCCAAGTCCAAAAACACATCTCTGAAATCATCTGAATTATTACCCTCCAAAGGTGTATCTTTTGGGTAAATTTCTTCAGCAATCTCACTATATATATATATATATATATATGTATATATTGACATCATTATGTTTTGACCGCCTGGGGCATATTTGCATAAAATTGCTGTGCAAGTCTTTGCCAGATAAGATGGATATGCTCTCCAAGTGCTTATAACGCAGGTAGGCTTTGTTGCTTTTGCTACCGAACACGAATTTCCTTATATGGGTTGGACATTCACTTTCTGTGAGAATAGTGTCTAGTTCGTAATGTGCAAAAATAAACAGTGTATCTCTGTGTCCAACAGAGGGAAGACAAAGATATGTGTTGCCAGATGGTCCTGTCTGCTTTAGCCGGTTTATAAATAGTTTTTTGTAAAATCCTAATGGATTTGAGTAGGAGCAAGAAACATGGAGAAGAAATAGTGTAGCCTTTTCTCATCCTTCATACAAAATAACACAGGCAGACAGACAGAAACAGACACACGCACACACACACACAAATGCATGTAAAATTGTCTGGGCCATATTTTCAACACCATAACACATACAGCTACCAAATGAGGTGTGTATATACTTCCTAGGATAAAGGTATGTGGCATACCATAAGTAGGTTACTTGGTCAAATAGCGGGGTCCCACAAGACAAATATGTGTACAATCTTGGGTCTGTTAGAATTCTTCTATCCTATCACTTAGATTGATGAGATATTGTACAAAAGTGAACATCAACCTTACAATGTTCCACAAGTCAAAGTTAGATTCGTAGGTCATATATTTGGATCACAATGGTACTTTGATGTAAGCTGTTTAAGTATTAGAACTTAAAGTCTTACTATTCGACTTACCTTGGTGACCCTTTGTCTATTCATGTTATTGAGCCAAACAGTTTCCTTGATGCAAAAGAACGCCACTGGGTCAAATATGTCAAAAGAAGACAATTCCATTGCAACTGACGATCTTAAAATACACGGCTTTAATGTCCCTTTCAGATGTGATCGAACCAGATTCGGAGGCGGTGTGGCAATTAATGTTTGCGAATCTTGAAATCCTAAATTGAGGTCTGACCTCAGCTTACCTCACATTGAATCAGTTGTCATTGAAACTACTTTTTATAAATGTAAATCATTTGTAGCATCATTGTATAGACAACCGAATCAAAATTTAGCCGAAAGTACATACATTCTCGATTGCTTTCAAGAATAGATAGGAAAGATCATCGTTGAAACTCCTCATTCCCTAATCATAACTGGCCATTCGAATCTTACGGGTATTTCTTCGGGAAAAAAACAAACAAACATGTAGCACTACCTTTGAATGGGAATTTTTGAAAACCTGTAATAGGTTGAATTTGCAGCAACTAGTAACGGAATCTACTAGAGGCAATTCTTTACTTATCTTTATCTTTGTTATTGAGGGTACTCTTAATTGCACGGTCTCAAATTGTGCACCCATTTCTACTTGCGATCATGAATATATTTTAATTGGAACTGATATTTTTTAGGTAAAGGTAACTCGTATAAAAAGTTATTCGCAATTACTATAATGTGGATCACGATAAAATGCACGAAAAGACAGGCCGTTCATGTCAGGTGCGAGTCACCAAATGAAAGTCCGGGTTCGCGCTTATAGACGGTGGAAACAGTCTGGTGATCAATATGATTGGACCTGGTATTGTAGACTCAGAAATAACGTTGTCGATATGGTCAGAATTGCCGATAACTTTTTTTTTTTTTTCAAAAGTTTGTGAAATACTTGCTTATACGAAAACAAAACCAAAAAAAGTGGTGGCAAGCGCTGAAGTAAGCTTGTGATTGGATTTCTTATAAACCTATTCCTTATCTGATCAATGCTGGATCTGTCCACATGAATCCTGTCGAAAAAGCAAATTGCTTAAGTAAATTTTGCTCCTCAGTGGATAAATTAGACAGTGTGATTACCATATCCAAACCGTAGTCCTAATGAAACAAATCCAAGTCAATTCCGACCAAAGGCAATGTTCCTTGGTATGTATAGCTGAAACATATATAGTTCGTATTTACCCAAAAGAGACCAAAACGTAAGTGCAAAGGTCCATAGGGGGGAAAAAAACCTTATCTAATTTTCACATGACAGAATGCAAAAAGTTTTGTTTGAAATTATAGGCCTATTTCAGTAAATTGGCTTGAACAGTTGTATCATTCATGCACATACAGGACCATACAATTTATGAAAAGGGACCAAAATTTGCATCACATCAAAGAATTTGTATCGGAGGTTCTTAACTTGTTGAAAATGTCTATAAAATTCAGTATCTAAAAAGGTACTACTTGCAACCACCATCTCAACAATGATCATCATCCATATAAGTCCACACACTGACACCAACACCAACATCAATCCATCAGAAAAGCCCTCTAGGCCTAAAATGACCATCAATAAGAATCTAAACAACATGATTATATAATTCGATGTGTTTTAGGCATGTAGTTAAAGATATGATTTTGTTTTAAAGGAGATAAACTAAGAGTATTTCAAAAAGAAAAGTGTTTGAATTTCCAAATATAGTAAGTACATTGGTTCAAATGTTAAACATCAGCCAGAAGCAAGTGACATTAGGCCTCAAATCATTAAAGCGTAGTCAAAAATGCATTACAATAGTCAAAATTTGTAAGGATAGCAGTCACATTTCAAGTTGGTTTCCAGAAGTATTTTTGAAAGGACATTTAAATGTTCAAGATTGAAATGTTCCTAAAGGTAACTGTAAGTATAACTGTCTTCCTGTAACAGTTTTAAATTTTTTCATTTATAATAAGACGTAGTTCAACTTGTCAGTCAGCCGACCTAGATGCTAATTATTTATACAAAAGAGAGACAGAGAAAGAGTACATCAAACACTCTGAGCCAACCCGACATGACCTTCACAATAACAAACTATATTCATCAGACAATTATAAAAAACAACATCAGTTTCACTACACTTGGAACACTTACTGCACTGCAATATGTGCAGAAAATGCCTGAATGTTCAAATTGTTACCAAATATATAAGGGTTCCATGAAAAGAGAAGTGGATGACAGTTTTCAATGATAGTGATGAGACCAAACCAAATACCAGTTCAACCTTGTCAGATTCAGGATCATTTACGAAATAGTAAGACATGCCAGTGTTCGTCGTCAGATGAATCCATGACCAACAGTAATGAGATTAAAACGAATGAGAGTATCTTCTACCTGACTTGGAACAGGTTACCAACATATTGGCAGTGGGTTAAACCAGTTTTACGGGATCCCAATCCTCCCACTTTGGAAAACACTCTCATTCATTTAAAGTAGGCCTAAAACAAATTTAGCCCTTAATGTTAATGTACAGTTATAAAAGGTAATTACCTGACCATAGTTCACAGACATCATCCAAACAATGACAGGACAATTAATAGTACAGAAACACGATCCATATTCATTAATTCCAAACCCAACAATGATGGCAAAGAGATTTCAGACTTGCCAAAGCATCAACATTTCTTTTCCAATATCAATGTGAAGAAACAAATTTCATTCCTGACTTGAGACAGGCAGTCACCCATAAAAGGCAACTGGTGGTTTTAAACCAATCCTCTCAACCTTAGAAATATTCATCATTAACTGCAGACACTAGTTCCTTTTCCAAAATGTATAGGCCTAACCACCCAAAACACAAATTTCATTTCTTCTGCCAAAAATAAAAAGAGACTTGTTAGGCCTATCACCTTTTAGTTCTCCCGACTTGTCAGTCAGCTAAGTTTAAAGTAAAAGAGTAAAGTAGGCCTACATCGTTTTTGAGATATTTATGAATCTGGAACATTATAAGAATTTTAAGTCAGACTACTATATTTACATTAGAATTGCGTAACATGTCAAAATTTGAATTTAAACACCAAAAAAGTTTCCACGTGAACACAGGATAACTAAATTTGATACTAATATTATATTTATTATGAAACATGGTTAAGTTCTTTCATGTTCCATTCTCACTAGAAAAAACAGCACAATAGGCCTAAAATTCGTTACAAAAATATTACTCACATCAGCTGAGTAAGTATTCCTTACATTTTGTCACTATGTTCAAAAGGATGAGAAATAGAAGGCCTGTATTGTTCAACATGATGCCTGAGAACTTAAATGGTCCTTATTTCATTTTATATTTGTTGTAATTATAATAAATTTTATGTTCCAGTATTGAAAGTTCGATCAAGCTCATGGTAAAACAATCTCAGCTACAACATTAAAATACATAAACATATTTCTATGTGTTTTACTCACACTCAGAAAATACCTTATTAATATGTTCATATAAATCAACATGATATTTCTGTAGAACATATTGATATTTATCTTTAAAGTTAAGAAAAACCTTTTTTAATCTTATTTTGGAAAACCCCTGTTTAATAAGTCTTCCAAAAAGTGATTTATGTCTATCAGCAAAATCTTTAAATTCAGTACAGTTCCTTGCGAAAGCAGTTAGTCTTGAGACATAGACACCATAAGCAGGATTGATAGGAATATTACTACTTATATATGGATAATTTACTATATCAAAATTGAAATCATCTCTTTTATCATACACTTTTGATTTTAATATACCACCATCACTGAATAGGAGTAGATCTAAAAATGAGCATGTTATATTCGATTCAGTGGTTTCTTTTAGTTCCAGGTCACTAGGAGAAATTGATTTAATGTAATCTTTTAAATGTTTGTTGTTGACACTTAATAAATCATCTATATATCTGAAAGTTAAATTAAATGATCTAGCATGGTAATTTTTTTCTTTGGCCATTTTCATTAGAAAATTATACTCGTGATAAAATAAATAAAGATTAGCCAAAAGTGGTGCACAATTTGTACCCATGGGAATTCCTATGACCTGTCTAAAAACACTATCACCAAAACGAATGTAAATAAAAGACGACTTTATTTCTGAATTACCTGTGATGGAGTATAAAACTGACCAAATGTTGGGCAGCTTTACAATTACTGAGAACCAGGTTCTTTTATTATTTAAAAGGTTACGAAAAAGTAAGACAGGAGGTCCTGATGGTCTTCCTAACAAGCCTCAACGACTGTTCGCCCAGTATATTAACACTCCAATTACTAAATTGTTTAATGCTTCTCTTCAAAAACAACTGTGGTTCGTAACTTATTAGGAGGAACACCATGGCCCAACGCAAATAATCCGTTGAAGAAAATATGCATGCACAGGGCAAACGGAATGTCCTAAGGTTGAACTTGGTGCTTCTCACTGACATCTTTTTCAAGACTCAACTGCGCGTGGCCGCTTGCGTCCGAATCTATGAAGAGCACCGCACTATGGCAAACACGCTTCAGAAGGATACCACAAAGAACACCAGACATAAAGTGGGGCTCAATATTAAATAAAGATTCCCACACCAATGTTTTGCTCGTAGAACATGATTATTTCCCTCAGCAGGGTTATAAAAGGAAAGATAAGGAACGTGTATTTTCAGATTATGTAACACTGTTGTATTTTACCGTTTGAGATTATAAAATATACATTTGAACGGGCATAAACATACTGCTACATACCTTTGGTCCCGATGTCAAATCTGCATTTTACGTCTCTGCAAGACACCATTTATTTCAGACCATGTATTCTGTATATCTTCCTCGTGTCTATTAAAGCAAGCCCTAAAATATGAGTTCTTGGCAACGACAGTGTTATGTTTTAGAATTCTGTTTTAGGTATGCAAAGTTATAAAACGGACTACACAATCGTTACTGTCAAGGGATATTCTCTTTAATTATGTCTACAAACCATCTGTGGAAGACATGGCTCGTGTTATGTCTTGCACTGTCCCGATTTTTTTTCCTTATGTTTTCGATATTTTACTGCTTTACTTCGACAATTGTATTCCAAAGAAATACCAATAGTTGCATGCAAGAAAGAATAGGAGTCACTTGGATGTGCCCAAAAAGGTACTTGAAGAAGCTCATGAAGATGAACATCCATTAATTTTGCTTCTAATTTGTTTGTAACGTCCGGGTGCTGTACACTAACCCGAACAAATTTATTCACTATGCCAAACTAAGTAGCAAGGATTTCTCAGTATTTAAAAGAAGTTAAATGCTCTAAAATTTCTAGAAGTTGATATTCCAGAATTTGATTTCATCTCAATGTTACCAGTCAATTTAAAGAGAAAAAAAAACATTTATATTATGGCATTACGAGGCTCAGAGAACCTGGTAGGTATGATAATCTGATAAAAAAGACACACGATGTGGTTGAATAAAAAAGTGACCAAAGGCAGACTTATCATAAATTTGTAAATCGACATTATACAGCCTCTTATTAATACTTGTTTGTCTTTAATCTGTCCATATTGTGCAAACCTACAGTAAATTCCTCTATAAACTTGTGGCAATTATTGTTAAATTCACGAGGGGGTCTGTATATACTCCAAGGATTACTTTTCGGTCGCGATTTTCAAGCTTTCTTCGATAAATTGTCCGTCATATTTTTGAGACTGCTAATAAACGTCTTATTAATTTAAAACTGTGGCTATCTTAATACGTATAGCTGGGCCACCATGACTGGTACACATTTGCTCTTGTTTGATTTGTTATCTTTGCAAGAGCAATCAATCTGACTCCTCATTTTACCATGTTTCTTGCAAACAAATTACGCCAGATAGACAACCATGCACATACATGCTGCGTCAAAATATAGTTATTTTTTTCGCATTCGGCACTTTGACACCCATAATTAAATGCTTACATGTATAATATAAGCGTATTATAATTACACGCAGAGAATATGGTATTGATCACTGCAGAGAGATTTTTTACTGTCACAGGGGTTCTCGAAGTTCTCCCTGCCAAATTGTCGGCGGTAGCAAATACAGGCTCAATCTGCGTTACGTAGTGATATATTCTATCCCAGTCACATGCGCACGCAGGGTAAATTCGTCTTTTTTTCCGGGCATAAATTTGTAACAAATCCCAGCAACCATGCCCTCTCGAGCATTGCTGACGTTGCTTGTTACGTCAGCAGCCAGCACATCGTGTTTCATTGATCTTGCTTTCATAAACAAAGTCTAACGTGAAGTCTGCAGTTAAAACAGCACACTCCGCACGCAACGCACGCACCGCGTGATAACCGAATTTGCAAAGCTTATTTCCGTTAAAAAAATAAAAGGGGGGATCGGTCTGTCACTTGAGGCGTTTTTTGATATTTAAGTTGGTCAGGTTTGCTTGTTTGTCTCGTGCAACATTACTATGCTGCCGGAAACTGGGATAGAATGGGGCTTAACTACTTCTGGGGAGGATTGGACGTTCAACTAAGCCCGCACCGTGAAGGCTTGGCAGTCATCCATGCCCTCCTTCGTCGGGCATGGACGGCTGCCAAGCCTTCATGGTGCGGGCTTAGTTGAACGTCCAATCCTCCCCAGAAGTAGTTAAACCCCTATTCCATTGCATCCCATTGCAATCCAATCTATACAACATGTGGCAGTTGTTTGCCGCTGGAAGTATTTTCAGCCAAAATAGAATGCCTGAGGGCATGTATATAAAAGGTACATGTAAGTATAGCCTACGACATTTTGCAAGAACTGCTGCATTCGGCGTTTTTGGACGAAAACTTTGAATTAATTTGCAAAAACTAGTGTACACTTTTCATCATTTGTTCATACACTCGACCCTTCTTCCAGCCATTCTATTCTTAATGAAAAAAAATCATTCCGAAATAGTTACATTAATGAGTGGCAGATATTTGGTCTCTTTTGAACCTGCTTTTCATCTTTGCATTCGTGGGTACCGTTTCGATCAGAGCACAGCGTTATTTTGGCAAAGGTGGTTTGAAACCCCCCTTTTTTTTTCTTTTTTTTTTTCAATTCTGCAAGATTGCTCAATGATTTACTGTCCCTACCCATCTTCTCATTTTGCAGTGCTGTGTTATCTGTACATAATAATGAAATGATGTTGGAACATCCTTTAAAAGAAACACACCTTCTCACCCAGCTTTTATGCACTCAGTTACTAATTCCTTTACATCTAAGATAAAAAAGAGTAATCGCAAACCCTTGTTCATGTGCGCTTGTGTGTCTATCTGATGAAGCCGGTGGACTTTCTCAGAAGTACTGGGCTACACCAAAGGTCTCTTCCTGTAAGTATCCATTTCTACAATTTTGATTGGTTTGGTTCGGCAGTAGGTTTTCTGGATGGGATGAATGGACAGTACCATCCCTAAAAATACTGAAATGGAACATGACAAGAAGTATTTTCTTGTCTTTTTCTCTTTTTTCTCGTTTTTTTCTATCTTTCTTTTTCTTCTTTATATATATATATATATATATATATATATATATATATATATACATATATATATATATATATATATATATATATATATATATATATATATATATATATATATATATATATATATTGGTCTTTTTAGATTTTAGGCATTTTTGTCTTTTATTTTGTTGGCATGTACGTTTCTTTGTTGCATGTTCATAAATGCGCATAATGAATTACTGTTGAACTATTTTCCTCACTTAGTTTCACAACAGAAAGAATGACGAACGTCATCTAAAATATCCATAAGAGCATGGGGCTTAGATACAACGTTATCATCGTGATCTTCGTCAAACAGCACGAAATATTGAATTGTACAGACAGTGTGGAGCATAAGCCTCCGCGCCGGGCACGTTTATTTATGTGGTCAGCTGGTCTGGCATGCCGATACTGCCAGTGTAACTAAAAGTTATGCATTAAAATATGCCCATGGCGGAATGATGTTTGCGTACATTGGAATTAAAGATACTCTCATTTTTCAGGAAAACATGTACGCTTTCCTTTAACGGCGAGTTACAATCTGATAGACCCTTGGGATTATGAACAAAAAAAAAAATAAATAAATGAATGAATGAATGAATGAATGAACGAACAAACGAAGGAATGAATGAACGAACGAACGAACAAAGAAACAAACAAACAAACAAACAAATAAATATATAAATAAATAAACTATCATTAATATCTTTTGTACATCTATGGACAAAATGGCTCCTTACGCAATAGAATAAGCATTCATAACTGCTTGCTGAGCGACTTCTTGTTCAATCGTAATTTTAAAAAATTGGCCCAATTGTACACGTTGAGCTGCAGCAGAAACGAATTTCCGTTCCGGCTCTTTTTAATCAAGTCATACCTATTTTCCACCAAACAATTGCACTTTCCAACAAGAATTTTAATTTGAGTCATTAACTACATGGTGACTGTAACTTTGGTTCTCAGAAAAAAAAAATTCTTTAGAAGCTACCGTTTTGCCCATTTGTGTGTCTACGCGGACATTGAAATCATCTTGTGTAACACAACAGCATGTCTGAATATTTGTCACGTTGCCCATGTTTTGCGTTCAATATATGTAATTTATAAATACTGTACAGTAAACTAAACTTAACTTACGAACTCACTACGATATATAACTAATATGCACAAAATATGATATCGGCTGTCCATGACAGGTAGTGTATATAGATTCTGTAGACTGCTAAAGGCAAGTAATGTATGTTCATTAAAAAAAAAAAAAAAAAACAGTCACGCGACAAAAGACATTGTGGTTTTAAGGGACCCTGAGGAACTTCTTTTGTTTTGTTTTACATCATTACCAACAGAGTTTGCAAACAACGGATTTTGGCGTACATGACAGGTAATTGATAAGTTTGATGAGAAACTAAATAGACTAGGGTACCTGCACACAACATTGTTATGCTTAAAATAGAAAATTCAAGAGATCGCTTGAAAATCGCGATACCTGAAGAGAGTAGTGTAAGGTTTACTTAAAAGATATGCTGAAAAACGAGAAGAACACAGCGAATAAAAACGCCATAATATGTAAAAATTTTAAATATTTTCGTTGATTGTAATTAACATTTCATCTATAAGTTTTGCATTACCCGATTGGTTCGAAAATGTAGAATATATAGTAGGACTACCTGTGTATACATGCACACAGTTTTACTGATACTTAATACGGATCCATGCATCAGATAGTCTATTTTTTCTTCCCGAATTGTCACCATAAATGCTCTATCTACACAATTTTATTGCATGTACAAAAGTAGTAAGTTACACATTCTTTATATATATATTAGGTATACATGGCCATAATTACAATGAGACACCAACATATCCCCTATCTTTTGGTGAACTGGTTGCAAAACTACAGCAAAACTGCATATCAAATGCTATTCGTCAATCAGAGCTTTGTGATTATAACTTTAGAGTCTTCGTTAATGCCAAAAGAGGTCCCCATAGAGCTAGCATGACGCCCATGAAAACATCTTTTGTTATAAACATGTATCTAAAAAGGAGCACTTTCGGGTGTTGAATGGTAAATTAAGTATGTCAGTTCATCTCGCTGAGTTTAGAGGTAAATGGGAAGGTCAGAAGACATCATGAAGGCCAGAGGTTATAACAAAGGTCTGAGGTCGTTATAGAGGTCAGGGGTCATTGCAAAAGTGAGCCATCACACACAAGGTGAGAAGTCACTGGCAAGGTCAAAGGTCACTCACAAGGTCAGATGTAAGTATGGAGGTCATAGATAAATATGAATATAAGAATTCAACATGTAGCTCAGAGGTCAGTTAAAAGGTTATAGGTCAATATTAAAGTCAGAGTTCAGTACAAAGACCAGATGTCAAAATCAATATCAGAGATCGCTCTTTAGGTCAGAGGTCCAGACATAGGTCACAGGTCAAAACATATGTAAGCAGTCAATACAAAAGTCTAAGATCAACGTCCAGTACATATGCCCAGATCAAGGTCACATTTATGCTTGTATGCAAAATTATGAGAGCACTTCCAATAAACAGTGAACAATGGTGGTACCAGTTTTTATTCATTCACACTTTGAAGACACACACATACATATAAATTGTTCTAAAGTAAATATTTTCTGCTTTCAGCCCTGTTGTCCTCATCCAAAGTGATATCCATTTGCATATAATACAGTACACATTTTGATCCAATGGAAGATCCTGTGGTATCAAGATCTCCATTCTCACCACACCACCTTGCAAGAATAGTTGAAGTATGACTGGAATTATTTTTGATGGAACCATACATTTGCTTTGCAATTGCAAAGTACTTATTATAAAAGACCACTATTTGTTCAAACATTATTGTCTCTGCAAGAGTAGGGACACACAGCCATGGGAAGACAATTCTCCCCCCCCCCCGGTCCTGGCTGAAGTTGTAAAAAGCTTACCATCACACGTCACCCTGCAATTACCGAGATAAATTCCAAATTTGCAAACATATGGAAATATCTGGCCCATATGAACGTTGGCCATATACACATAAAATTACTGATTTTTACCTCTAAAATTAAATTGACACACTACTTGTACAAATTAACATATAGACCCGTGACTTATATACATTATCATATAGAACAAATGGCAAAAACAGTACAACACTGTAAATCAAGGAAACAAAAGGGCTGTGTGAACAGCCAATGTCCAACTGACCTCGAGAGTCATCACACTAGTGGCTGACTGGCAAGTCAGCTGCGCTAAAAAGAATCCATGAATTCCACAGTAGTGCAAAAGGCACTTATCGGCAAAACATGTCTGTCTGCATGATGTCATGATTGAACAGATAAACACAACTGAATCAATGGATTCAAAGTCAAAGACAAGGGGATCATGTTAATCTTGTGCTCTGCTGACTGGATATAGTGCTTCTGCAAGTGCAGATCCAACACTTCTGTACTCTACATGGGTGAAAATACCTTTGAAGGTTACTCAAGTGACCCCTTCTGTGCTCAAATAGTTTCTGGTTATCACGTTAGTAGAAAAATCATGAATATGACCCTTTGACCTTAGGAGGTAGGTCAAGGTCAGCCATGTACTGGCTACATATGGCCTGCAAAGACGACCACAACCATGTTCAATAACAAAATTGAATGCATGAAATGGCTCTCAAGTTGACAAGTTATGCCTGCCAACATCCTCTGAAATCGGGCAATTCTTTCTGCAAATGGAGGGTTTTTCATATTAAAAAAAAAGGGTGGGACGCTGGTGTATTTATGGGGGAAATTCCTGATGCTAGACTAAATTTCTGTCAAAACTGACATAAATCAGGATGGAAAATAGGGAAAATCTGCCTTAACTGGCAAACCTGCCAGGTCAAAGGTCACTGACAGGGTCAGAGGTGAGCATGAAGGTCATAGGTAAAGAGGAATTGCAGAGGTCAACATGAAGGTCAGAGGCCAGTACAAAGGCCAGATGTCAAAATCAAGATCAGAGGTCAAAATTAACAAAAAAACAATATCTCCTTTCCAATCGTGGTTGAAGTCTGCAATAAAAAGCATCCCTATGTGTAAAATTAAAACATAACACATAAGAGGTTTAACAATACTGCAATACATACATTGTATTGCTATACCTATGTACAGTGGTAGCACTTATCAACATAAGATCCAAAAATTTTATATCCCATAACTTTTGTCATCAAAAATTCAATAAATCCATTTCATTTTCCCAAACTTACATCATCTTAAGTCAGATTACATTTTGATATTAAAATTGCAATTAATTTTGCTTGGCCAATCTATAGAAAATGTCAAAAATGGCCTTAAAATGCAAAATTAATTAAATTACTTAAAAATAGACAAAATTTTTAACACCATCTGGTCGCCATTATAAAGCTCCACTAGTAGAAAGCCATAAAAGACCATGCGGATGCCACTACGATGAACCTAATTTCATTAGTTCATGAAACCTGGTTTCTCATTAAAATAATTTGGGGGATATGCATCAATAATATTTGAAAGCTTTTTGGAAAAAAATACAACCAGTCATAGATGCAATAGTCTTTTCACTTGCTTCAAGCCACAATGAAGGTAGAATGAAACTTCTCTAGTTAATACCATATATATATATATATATATATATATATATATATATATATATATATATATATATATATATATATATATATAAATATATATATATATATATATATATATATATATATATATATATATATATATATAGATCTAGTTTGAAAGTTATCAACTAGACTGTTAAGTTTACTTAAGGGGCAGGTACGCTTGATAACATTAAAATTAGAAAATGCTAGTTTTGGTTATTATATTGTGTATTCTGCAATGTTATCTAAACCCTAAAAAACTATATATTTGAGGAAAGAAGACATCTTGATAAATGTAGAATCAGCAACAGATCTTTTGTAACTGTTCAGTCTTTAAATCTGATGTACTTTTTAAATTATAATTTTTTTTTCATATTTCAAGTATAAACAAAAAACCCAGCTCAAATACATTTCCCAATAAACATTTGGTTTTGATCTATCTGGACAGATTTGGCCTAAAAAACTGTCTCTGTTTAAATTTTATTCAATTTTTAAAAACATCCAATAAAATTTCAATGATCTATCAAATAGAACCGTAATCCTTATAAAAAATTCTGAGATATGGAATTTTAAACACAGGTACTAGCTTTAATTTGATATTATAAACATATATATATATATATATATATATATATATATATATATATATATATATATATAGTATTTAGTGAGGGTGACTTAGTTAGTATGCAGTGTACGCTAATCTCCCATGAGGCCCTCGGAACCAAAGGTACACAGTAAGTATACAAGAAATGGTGCAGAGATACAAATATACAGAACTTAGATGCACTTAGAGTATCATTTACCTTTAACATATCAATGGATTGAATGTTCTTTACCTCTTAATAACAATAGAACATAGCACAAATACTTTGAAATACTGCCAGCAACCGGAATCTTTCACATATTTTGGCAGTGAATTCTATATTATTGCCCCAGAATAACCAAAAATTGACTTCAAATGACCTGTCCTTTGTCTGGGGACATACAGATTATCATTTGTGGCACACCTTAAATTAAGACCATGAGTATCTTTAACCCATCTAAACATTCCTTGCAAGTAAGCCAGGGTCATTTTAGATAGAGACCTGAAAACATTTAGTACTTTTTTATACATTACCCGCTCCTCCAGAGTCATCCAGTTAAGTCATTCTGATACCTTTCTATAGCTCAACCACTCCCTGCGTGAATTTAACACTAACAAGGTAGCACTCTTGTGAAGCCGCTGCACTTTGTTGAAAGGTGTTCTGCTACAATTACTCCATATGTACTGCTGCAGTAATCAAATAATGGTAAAATGTAGGCATTAAAAAATTACGCATATGGAAGGATAACAAAAATCTGATTATCCATAATAATGCTGCTAATTTTGCACATATTTGAGCTATTTGTTGTTCCCAGCTCAAGGTGGCTGTCAATAGTAATCCCAAGTATTTTGTGGCACTTTACATTATCAAGTTGAACATTATTACATGTCACTTCAATGTCCATATTGTCCAAGTTCTTGGCCCTTTGTATTGAAGATAACAACATTACCCTGGTTTACTATCATGTTGTTACACTAGTACCAGTCATAAGCCAAATCCATTTTTTATTAATTTCCTTTTCCACCTGTTTAACAGTTTACACAGATACAAATACAGTGGTGCCATTGGCATGCATACTGAGTGCAGACTCATTTAGGTGTGTAGAAAAATCATTAACAAAAATAATGAACAACAGGTGTTCCAAAATAGAGGCTTGAGGAACACCATGCTTTATCTCCAATGATGGCGATATGTTCTTACTGATAGAACTTGCTGGTATTGTTAGATATGATCTGAACCAATTGACAGCATTATCATAACACTGACATAAATCCAGTTTACACAGCAAAACACGATGACGTTAAAAGCCTTCTTTAAGTCATGCATTACAGCACCTACCAATCATGTCAATTCTTGAACATGCTATTTTCAATTTTGTGTAAATTTTGCAAACTGTAATCACAATTAAATTAAAATAATTGAAATGGTTAAATCTGAAATTAAATAGTTAAATTAAATTTAGACAAATGTTTACCTTCAGAAAATAAATGCCGTTGATAATCTAGCATGAAAAACGAATAAAATAATCACATATTTCTACATAAAAGTCACAAAGTGTACTAGCCCCTTAAATGGACACACATGTAACCTTCAGAATGTGGCCACGATCATTCATATGCAGTCTCAATATAGCCAGAACAGGTGACCACATACAATTGGTATCACAGTAATTTGGAGCACTGATTTTCTGCTTCAGGTAACAGCATTTTGTATTTCAAAATATTAAAGTTTCTGTGACTTACCATCATTTGTTCTACCAGGAATAAATCTGCAGAACATAACATTAAAGCCACTGATTTTCACTTCAATTTTTTTGTAAGTCCTTTTCACCTCTAAGATACAGTGGTACCTCTCCCCTCTAATGGGAGACCGCATATCTTTTTAAGACCGCTCTCTCAGAACACTGTGCTATCTTTTCCATGTTGTTGTACCTCTAATGAAAGACCACCTGCTTTGAGAGACCGCATTTTGACCTGCTGTGGGGGCGGTCTCTCAAAAGAAGTACCACTGTAATTCATTTTAGCCCTTTTTGCCACTTAGATAATCCATTTCCATTCCATTTGATCTCCTATTCTCTCTTTACATAATTCACTTTCATTCCATTTGATACTCTTATAACAACTTGATTAAATTAATCCATTCCAATCCTTTTCATCAATTAGATTTCATAAAATTAAAATAAAATTCCACTTTCAGGCATTTCCATGTAACTAAGGACATGAGGGTCGAACATTAAAACACTTTCCTTTTTGTTTTTTATCTATAATTTGATACTTAAGCCAAATATATCAAGTTTGCAAAAACCACAATTTCATGTACAAAGCCATTCATACTTTGACAACATATACACTGTAGCCAAATCACAAAAAAAGTATATTTTTTTAGCCATTTTCTCTGTGTTTTCATTGTTTTATAAAAACAAAATATTTTTTCTTGTTCATTTAACATTTTGTTCCATTATCATCATTTCACACAATACATTTTCTTACACAACATTAATTTAGGAAATAGACATATATGAATACTTATGTAAAATGATTTATTCAGGTGAGAATCAGATTTAGTGCACATGATGCCTGCCATTTCTCTTTTTTAAAAAGTCAATACCAAAAATGATGAAAGATGGTTAGAAAAAGATTTTTTTACAAAATTTCTTGGCATTTCTCGGTAAAAAGTGCCAAAAGTGGGTTTCTCAGCGTTTTGGCTCTCTTAGTGCTAGTTATCCTGCCATCTTGATGTTCTGTCTTTTTTGCTGTTCTGCTCCCCTTGGGAGGGTAATAAAGGTACATGTATGTCTGATGGCTATCATATCTGATTTTGGTATTACATAGTACTGCATTACATTTCTAGAAAAACAGACCAATTCATCTGAGCATGGCAGTGTTGGGTAGTTATGCTTTTCTATGTATTCTGCTTCTTTTTTGCTTAAAAACTACCATCTGTTGTCTACTTACACAGTATATTCCATAGAAACATTATGGGATAAATTCAAACCATCTTCGCGTGCATTTTTGGTTGGGAATCAATGATTTGCTGCTTATGATAACCTGCCCAAAATCATTTTGTCTCAACCAGAAACACTGCTCATGACAGTTCACATAAGTAATCCCATTCCGTGTGAAGGTATGTGCTTCTACAGTGAAATCTTGAGATTTAAAAGTTGGATAATTACAACGCTCAGTATGAATAATTTAGTAGCTTTTGAACCATACTTAACCCATCAAATTATAATTGTTACATATCTATAGACAGGTCTCTATCCATTGGCCCATGACGTGTGCATGACAATGAGGTTGGTCCTTTTTTAAGTGTTGATTTACATTTTCCATAAAGAATTAAACTTCTCAAAACAATATTTCAAAAATGGCATGTACAGGCTTACGATTCAAATTTAGTAGGAAGGCAAGCTTTAATACACCACAGTGACATGGACAAAATTCATGTCCATCACTGCACCTTTCTCAGTCCAGTGATGGGGTTTTCCTCCCTGAACCGCATCACAGGTTCTACTGATTATGATTGCCAATCAACTTGGGATTTTCACAAATTAGCAATAGGTCTTTATCAGATACGTATTTTAATGTTACCTTGAATTAAAACCTGGCAGAAAAAAATGTTGAAAAATTTATGAAGAAAAGAAAAAAATTCCACCAACCATTTATTTTCAAAAGTGGCTTGTAAAACCGTAGCACAGCAGCAGGCAAAATGCTGTGGTCTTTGTAAGGCTGATCCAGCAAAATAGAACTTTACAGAGAAAAAGTAAAAAAGCTAACGTCAGAGATGCTGTGTGAGGGCCTTAAGTTTTGCTTAGTTAAAGGCACAACACTTGGCTACCAGTGATACGGCCAGAAAACACAGAGCCCTGAACAGACAAGTCACATCAGCCATTGGTCAAGCCACTCAAAAACAGGCTACACATAGTGCAGTAAACACCCAAGAACAGGTTACACCCAATGCAGTAGTATTCGTGGAGTTTCAAAGATCACAACCCCTTGGAAAAACTACTGCTAGGGCCAAATGGTCTCTGCCTAGAAGTTCCCAAAAAAGAAAAGCAGTATCACAGAACCTGGCAACTGAAAATAAAGTGACTAATAACATGTGGTTGATCCTAAGCCAATCCGGATAACCCAAATCTCAGAACAAACCAAACAAGAACACTGTGACAGTGCTGTGCACAGCTGACACTTCATGAACAAACTAGAGTGATCAATGCCACCTAGCGTACAGCTTTCTTTGACCCTTCCACACGGAAAATTTCCTTTAAGTTTCAGCATAATCTAAATGATGGTTTTCAGAGTAGATGTTGAAAGACGCAAAAGTACATAAAAAATTGTCGCAAAATGTAAAAAACAACAACAACAACAACAAAATTACAGCAACACCTGTTGAAAAAATTAAGGTCTACCAGTCCCTGTTTCTGTGCAATTTCGACATACATGTAGCTGGACCAGCGGTTTTGGAGAAGACTTTTTTTTTTAAACATTTTACACAAAAATGGAAAAAAAATGAAAAAAATAACATAAATGAATGAAGCCTAGCCATGAAAACATGAATGTGAATGATGGGAAGGACAGACAAGATAGGGCTAGTCATTACACTAGAACAAGGACTGGGTCATCTTGGGCCATGAAATCATCAGATTTTTACAGTCATGTGACTTTTACATGGAGGTCAACGACACCCAATTGCGATCACAAGTGAATTCCTAAGCTACCTGGGTACACATGCTATGCACCTGTTTTTATATGGTCATTAAATGACTTAGATACTGAATTTACATATGGAAACTAGTGGTCACTGATTTTGTAAAACAATCAAATTTCTCCTGGTGGAACACCTTTGTGTGTGAAGGGTTGAACCAATACTATAATAGTAGTTGGAATTCTTTTGTCCCAGAAGAAAATGATGTGACCATGACCTAAAGGTCAGCGATGAATTTCCATCGCATACTTTAGCAGATATTCCACAGAAAACCAACAGGAATGTGTGCATATATCACTAAGTACCTGAACTAAAAAATTGATACCAAGCCAGGACACCTTAGTAATGCTATCAAATGTACAGCTCCCTTTGACCTTTCATAGCGAACATTTCAACTAAGTTTCAGCATGATCTGAATAACGGTTTTGGAGCAGATGTCAAAATTAGCAAAAGCACACAAAATCTGTAGCTCCACCTATTGAAGCACAATTAAAGTCTAGGGGTCCCCAGAAGTGACCATATGCAATTTCGAAGCAATTGGCCATGTGGTTTTGGAAAAGAAGATTTCTTAAGATTTGACCAAAAACTGAACAAAACAAGATGGCTGTATGAACAGCCTATGCGCAGCTGATCTACAGCTGCATCACATTTGTGGTTCTGTGAACTTTGGATAGGATCAAAGTCAACCATGTACTGAGTAAGTCTGACCTCTATAGAAAAACACTGCTAAGGCACAACCCCATCAAGTTTGAAGTGGACCTGGATGACAGTTTTGGAGAAGTGGAAATTGTGAATTATTGAACACCGACAGTTGATGGACGACAGACGGAAGAACATAAGATAAGCTCAGCTGACTGACAAGTCAGCTGAGCTAAAAGAAATTTAAAATCCAAAATTTGATGGAGCTTGACCATTTGAACAAACTTGGCAGAGGTCCACCCAAGGTACATTCCCATTGAGCTTGAATTCTGCCCAGTGTTGTTGGACAAGAAGTCGTAAATGTGTATTTTGGATGCCAGACACCAGACTGACTGATGAAGACCCCACTATATAACCTCATCTGACTGACAAAATAGTGACAGGTTTTTACTTGAGATGACACTTGTAGACAAGCACCAGGCATAAAAGATACCATGACAGCAGTGACCCTAGATGGGAAAAATTAAGCGCAAACCATGCATCAGGTCATGTCTCATGGAAATTTTCCATATCTTTAAGGAGTAACTACATGCTGAAATAGGAAAATCAATGATTAACTATGCTCAAATATTGTCTTTGAAATCTTTTTCATGTTTTTGCTCATGCTTGGCCAAAAGTGTCGATCTGTTGTCTGTTATTTGGCTGTTTTGTGTGTATTGTAATGCTGCCATGGTATAAAAAAATCACAGAATGTAACGCCCATCACAGTGGAGTAACACCCATCATATGACATTTTTAGCATGCATCGGATGAAGAAAAGTTAAGACTTTTAATCACACAATTTATCTGCAAAGTGACCACTCTTTGTCTCCCACACAGTGGTGAAATCAATTGGACACAACTACTTTACTCACAGTTTTCTCTTTTAACTTTTCCTGTCGAAAGTGGTGTCCCTTTGGTGTAACACCCTTCACACATTTTTATAACATCGCTGAATTTTATGTTTATTTATTGGAAATTTCCTTTTCCCTGCAAACAATTTACATCTAGTGACTCATAAAAACCACCCCAGATTTTCAATGTTCTTATTCAGTTTGCTGGGAGATATCACTGCCTGAAAGAAAAATTTTGTGTCTGAATGTAATGCCCATTGCCATGGAAATGCCCTTTCATTTCATTTGATCTCCTGTTCGTTTCCATACAATATCCTTGTCATTTATGATAATGAAATATAATTCTTGTTGCTTTACATATGTAAGATGTAAAAGCTTTTCTAATTTGTTATGCCATAACTTTGTCAATAATTCAACAAATCCATTTCATTTTCCCTAACTTGTATCACCTTAAGTCACATTATATTCTGATATTTAAATAGTAATCAATTCTGCTATGCTGATCCATAGAGGAAGTCAAAAATAGCATTAACACACAAAGATTTCATTAAAAATAGACAAAAACTTCAACATCACCTGGTCACCATAATAAGAACTACATGACCCCAGGTGACCCTGGGTGCAACATAAAGTTATTGGCCCAGAGAGAGACCAATATGGTGAGCTTTAACAACTGAAGTAACAGATGGATCTTACTGCACTAAATGTGATACGATGTTATCAGCAATTGTTTCTAACACGAGCCCATTTGCTAAATGAATTCTTTCCTCATTGTTAAGCAAAGAATATGTTTTACTAATATACAATAGAGGAGGTGTTCTCTCTGAACCACTGTCATCATGCAGGTCTAGATCTTTAAATCTTACTTTCTTCTGACTCCTTGTTGACTTTAAGCTTCTAATAATCTCTTTCTCTTTGACAGTTTCATTGTTGACAATTTCTTCTTCTACAAACGTGAGGTCATCTTCACTGTCCTCATCTGACTCTGAAAATAATACTTCATTTGAGTTTTCTCTTCCTGGCCCTGGATCCTCTTCATTTGGAACACTTTCAGTTGCTTCAGGACAATCTCTGCTCCTTTTAGATGCTTCATATTCCTTGTGCAACTTTTCCCCTTTCTCATCGCCTGACACCAACCACTGAAAGTCTTCTTTACAAATCTTCAGAATGACAACACTGACCTGACAAAAAAGAACAAGAGGCATGTGTGAATTATGTTTAGCTGAACTTCAAATTCACCACAATGGTGGCTCTGTGACCTTGAGGATAGGATACCAGTCGGTGAAATTCATGAAAAATTAAAAAAAATCACAAGAGCATGACTATAAGTATAAACTCAGTAGAAACCCACCCAAAGAACATCTCCACTAAGTTTGAAGTGAATCTAGCAGATGGTTTTGGAGAAGGAGTCTAAAATGTGAATTACCATTCTAAACACCTTTGACTTACATGGACAACAATAGGAAGGTATGCATCAACTGATAAGTACATGTGTACCAGTATTGAAACACGATGGCTGTGTGAACAGCCTATGCCCAGCTGACCTCGCAATTCATCACACTGGTGGTTCTGGGACCTTGGGACAGGACAAAATAGGAAGACACTTATCAAAGGTCAGATTTAACACGAATCTGGCCAAAATTATTGAAGTTATAACCAGTACAAGATATTCCCATATGAAACTTTCCTATTAAAACATTTTTAAAGATCCCCCCCCCCCCCCCCAACATAATAATAAAACAAAAAATCACTGGATTATGACCATTTGGACAAACCTGGTAGAGACCCACCCAAAGTATATTGCCAGCAAGTTTGAAGTCAATGTGGCTGATATTTTCTTCGAAGAAGTCCCAAATGTGAACAAGCATTAAAACACCCATTGACTTACACAGTAACCATGAGGAAAGGTGCATTTACCGATAGGTACCCAAAATTGAAACAATTGTCAAAAATCAGGTACCCATGGCAGTGCCACCTAGGGAACATTTTTAATCGACTCTTCCACAAGGAACATTTCCACAAAGCTTGGCTTAATCTGAGTAACAGTTCTGCAGAAATTGCACATGGGAAACACACACCAAAAAAAAATCATTAAAAAGTATAAAAAAATTGCAGCACCGCCTAGTGAACAAATAAGAACCAGGAGTCACAAGGAGTGGTCCTGTGTAATATCAAAGCTATTGGGTGAGGGGTTTTGTCCCAAGGATCATTTTTGTGTAATAACACAGTAACTGGGTGAGCCCAAAAAAGAACAAGAAAAAAAAAAAAAAAAAAAAAAATCCAAAAATCACTGCAGTGTGACCACTTGAACAAACTTGGTAGAGACCTACCCAAGGTACATCCCCACCAAGTATGAAGTAGATCTGGCTGACAGTTACACTAGTAACATTAGTAAGACTTTGATCTCCCCCACAACCACACCAAATTTGGTGAAGATCCACCACCATTAAAAAGGCTAGAGTGTTAACAAGCTTTTCACATTTTAACCCCTACGTTACATAATATTGTAGGTGGTGCCACCAATACCGAAAGGAACCCAGATTTTTATACACGCTGTAAGTCCTGAGAGTTGTATTGGGCTAATATCAAAACATTTAAAGTTACTGCTCTCACAACCCAAAAGTTTATGGACGTCTCTATTGAAACTTAAAAGCTTCATACACTATTCCACCATATACTAACACTGGTATAAACAGGTAAATATTAAAACAACTTTTAGCACCACAAAGTTGACTAGAGGTGTTATGAGGTAAAGTGTACTAAGGTATTAGCTGGAAGCCACCTCTTCCACTATACTGGATGATGGTTGAAATGAAAGAAATCCTGCAAAAAGTGAGTATGATCATGGTTTTCCGACTTAAGACAGACTAGAGAAAATTCTCTAGGTGGGTTAAGTATACTTTACCCCAGGTACTGTCCCTCTTACCACTCTAAGCACTTTGAGGACTACACTTTGTCATTTCAAACTCCATCTTGTAATATTTTGACTAATGTTCTTGAGTTAGTGTTTTTTTTTTACGTATTTGATCATATCTCTGGAAACATTTCAACAGTTTTGTGTAGTTGTTGATTTTTTATAACCTTTGCATTGTAGCTTTTGCAATGAAGTTCTGACACTATTGACAAAATCGCCAAAAAGTGTGGTGTTTCTAGCAATATGTATCACTTGTCCGATACAAACTCCATATGCTTGTTTCTTGGGATTGTTTCCTGTCAGATTAGGGTAAGAGATAATATCAAATTGAACTGGTCTCTCTTATCAAATATTTTTGTTACATACTGGTTGTTCTTTATTTCTATATCCAGGTCAAGGAAAGTAGCTTTTGTATCACTTTCATTTTCCAGATTTAGTATTAGTTCTTTGGGATATATGTTTTTCCGATTTCCCTTAATTTCATCTGCACTGTTTATATATGAATATATATGACGGGTATGAATGATGCTATAAGCTCTGCGACCTCAAGTCAGCAGACCTAAAAAGGTAATTTGTAATTATGAAATTATGCTAGATAACCACAAATAGGTAACATTACCAGCACTGTGGGCTGGTCCCTAACTGTACGCATGGCCATTTTTTCTGGGTTTTAGTGCACAAAGCACAGTAATGTACATGTATAAATGTGTTTTGGTTTGAGAGTAACTTATGTATGGAACAAAAGGTTTTAAAAACACTAATACTTGTCATCACTCTTCTTTGAATTTGAGTTACCTGAGTGAACAAGAGTGAATAAACATATGAGCAGGTTTTAATGTGCTTAATGATGTATCATATGAAATGAAGCACACTTACGAGTTTAATGACAGATGAAATTGACAAACTCCTTCTCCCTAGTATCCAAGTGAATCCACATTTTACATGTAATAAAATGCATTGAGCAGCCTACAGCAGCAGTCAGGGGCAGCTAGCAATGCAGGATGGTCGCCTGCCAACTGCGGCTGGCTGCTGCCAAGCCCCAAAAGCCTCATTGACAAATGGGGCAAACCCTGTTCAAGTGACTGCTGGTTGTGCCCAGCAACAATGTGTACATTGTTCCCACTTGTCTCAGTACTTCTCTTGATTAGTTCTTTTTACAAGTTTGAAACTCTCAAATTCCTAAAGTCAACTATTGTGCATCCACTGATTGTGTGGAAGACAGAGCACCTGCTTTATGAAACCACTTTTTGGCCAACCCTAAGACTACACCATTATAATTATCTATAGCATGTCATCTAAACCATACCAACAGTGGGAAATTTTGGGGTTTAAATTCCCACGTATACGAGACCTTAATTCTTACATTTGAGAACTTAATTCTTAGTCAAGATAACCTACATGTACCTAAGTGATCTTGCAACAAAGTTAACATTCAGCAATATGGGCTGATCTGGTCAAAATGTTCAATCATGAAGTAAACATTGCCCCCTTGATGTTAATGTAGCCAAGAAGCAAACATCTTTGGCAATCTCTATCTTATTAGCTCTGCTGCAGGGGGTCATTGAGCTTGTGAAATCACTGATGCTGATGCAAACTGATCAGCTGCAGTCATTAGCTAGGATTTTCAAACCAGAGCCATGCCCAGGGAGCATGAATGTCTCCCAGCATAATTCAAGCCACTCTGATGGTTTTCTACAATACTCATTCAAGCATGATGTAACCAATTAAAGGTGACAGTGATGGTACAAATCTGTAGTAACCATTACTGTAAATCGTTTATGCAAGTATGAAAGCTCTATCCGGTGTAGTTAGTGAAATAATGCCACTCAGAGTTTTTTGTTGGCCAACGGAAGGACTCATGGATGGATGGACAGATGTACAGACATCCGTAAAGTGAATGCTCATTCTCGTCAACAGCTTATGCTGGTGAGACAACAAACACACTTTATGCAGTGAAACCTGTACTGAAAGAGCAATCTCTGGGACAAAAGACAAAAGCTTCATGATATATGGTGCTTCCCCTTTGCTTATGAGTATGATGATAAACAAGATTTTATATTGTCTGGGCTTCATTACAATGCTAAACGTTCACAAATCCCTTTTCATCCCAGCTCAGCGAATTCATATGTTACTTTCGATCCATTCACATGCATGTGAATGTCTACCATCTCAACCTGGGCCATGCTGATGCATGTGATTGACATCTGATCAAATCCACCAGTTAGAAGCTTTAAAACTATTACAGTGATATTTTGGTTCAGATTATAGGTAATTCTTGGAGGGATATTGACAGAACTCAAATCAAGTACACCTCTGAAAACAAATTTGCTGTCAATATTCTTCCATATTTTGTGGAGGTATCATAAGGCTGATGGTCACACAGACGGACAGACAGACAGACACAGGTGACAATAAACTTTGGCACTTTAATCATGTGTCCATGGACAAAACAACAAGGTATAAATGCTATACACATACTTGCTATGTTGACTTGACCTCCATTTATAGACCATCTGCCTAACTTTGTGTGACCACTTTTTTTGCCTCTCCTATGGGTAGTATCTCAAAGGAGAGACAACTCTACTCACCATCATTCCTTGCTGGATTAATCCTACTTTAGTAAAGTAACTCTGCAACCCGGACCCTTCCTTCTTGTCTGTTTCGAAAACTGTATCATCTGCTGACAACAGAAGTTCCAAAAAATGTTGCGGTAATACTTCATCTAGGACCTCTTGAATATGATGCCAAGGTACTTTTGGTCTTGCTTCTCTTTCCTTGAGACATCTTTCTGCATTCGCCGCTTTATTATGTTTTGTTTCCCTTTTCACCTGGAAATTAGAAATATATACAACATACATTGACTGGAAAGGAGCAATTCCTTAGGTTTTCACAACTTGCTAAATTGAACTGCTGCTGTTCCTCAAGCCAAGGAGTGCTTAGAATACATACATACGTTGCAGATGGAAAAGCTTACTATGATTCAAGCCCTGTTCACACTGCCGCAATTTACCAGATTTCATTCATATTAGCATGTTATGTGCAAAAGCAGCATTCAACTGCAGCTAAAATTCTTGGAACTGCAATGTTTTAAGAATAAACAACCCTTTCAGAAGGAAAAAAACCCAGTGGTGTCTACTTGTGCAGGCTCTGCTTTTAGTGTGAACCCAAAATGAGCATGTTTACTGAACAATGAACATATACACGTGCAAGCCCGCCAATTCACTAGATGAATCCAAAAGTAAACCTCACAGAGAGGATGCTTGCCTTTCAGAAGTCAGAAGTTACACAGTCAGAATGGCCATCGTAGTGTCTTTGGGATGTTAAAATAATGTAAATGTCAATTCTGAAACAAGAGGACAATGATGGTTCTGTGTGTTGGTGACTTTCAACATGGGAACACAGCGAAGTTAGTGAAGGAATCATTCACAGTACCTGTCTTTACTCCCTATGATTGACATGCTTGTAAATATGTGGTGAAATTAAATTTGGTCAACTGAGCAGCTACAGGAAATAAGCATTAAATAAGAAATGTATACGAAAAGCTACATTTGTACTTGATGACAGTTATGATTCACTTCCCTAAAGAGAATTAAAAACATATATGTGAATATATGCAAAAAATTAATTTGAAGATGAGGTTTCATTCTGTTGATCTGCTTCACATAATGATAAATACAAAACAAATGCAAAATAAATTAAAACACAATCAGAGATTGCTGGATCCATACCCCTCTCGCCTCACTTATAACCTTGCTATTCACAGGTCTCATTTTCGAATGACTGTAATCAAAAGAAATAAGCCATCACTGTGACTGAGATACTTGACCTAGTGACCTACTTTTATGCATGACACACCCTTGCTTCCAGATACACAGGTGTGTAAACTTTCATGATTCTAAGTCACAGGGCAATAGAATAACAGCCAGGACATGAAGCGTAATGCAGTTTTACATGAATATATCACCCTTATGTCCAGATGTATCTGTGTGTAAAGTTTCATTAATCTAACTTGAAGGACAACAGAATTACAGCCAGTACATAAAGTGTAACGCAGTTTTACATGATTGTATCACTGTAACCCATATAAATGACCTAGAGACCTACTTTTGTTTCATAACACACCTTTAGGTCCAGATGTGTGTGTCTGGAGTTTCATCAAGCTAAGTTAAATAGTAAAGGGAATATAGCACAGGCACAATTTCATAAGGATGTGTCACTGTGATCCTGATATTTGACCTAGTGCCCTGCCTTAGTGCAAGACACACCTTTATTTGTATGTGCATTTGTGTGGTAAGTTTCATTAATCTAAGTTAAATAGTAAAGGAATAATAGCCCAGACACGATTTTACAATAATGTCACTGTGACCCAGATATTTGACCTAGTGACTTACTTTAGGAACCTACACACCCCTATGTCCAGATTCACCTGTGTTTAAAAGTTTCATTAAGGTAAGTTGGAAGACAAGTGAATCATAGCCTGGGCACTTATAGCAGAGACCCAGATACTGAAACTTGTGACCTACGTTCGTTTCATGACATACCTTTAGGTCAAGATATATGTGTGAGTGAAATGTCATGAAAATAAGTTAAGTAGCAAAGGAATTATAGCCCGGACACGATTTTACAAGGATATGTCACTATGACATAGATACTTGACCTAGTGACCTATTTTTGGCACATGATATACCCTTATGTGTAGATGCATCTGCGTCTAAAGTTCCGTTCATCTAAGTAGAAGGACAACCGAATTATAGCCCATACATGAATAGTGATTGACGGATGGACACACATGTGTACTCTTGGGAGAGTGGACGCACAGACATAAAGAAAAAGTGAATACAATATGCCCCTCTTCTGGTAGGAGGGGGGCATGATTACGTTGGATAGGCCATCATGCTACAGATCCACTGCACTGTGGAGTGACCTGGGAGCTGTAACCAAAGTCTCTCGAACAGTAGTGGTCCCATCCATATCAGCCGTTCCAGTTCAGACTCTGTCTTGGCGTCCCAATGATATTAGTAGAACAAATACCTCGCTCTGAAAATAGCGTCAAGGTACAGTATATCGTCAAATATGAACTAATCTTCAGAATACATACTGATATGTATTACTTACAAGTTTCTAGAAAAAAAAAAAAACTATATAGATCTCATTAAGGAAACGGGTGGCTGTAGTTTTTGTGCTTTGCCATTTATGAGTTTACAGCTACAAGTTCATATACCCAACACCCTGGCAAGCATAATTATGCACAAGACACATCTCTCAATTGCAAAGATCCCTCTTGGCAATTGTGGCTAATAGTCCCGAGAGGGTAATTGCACAATTAGAATGGATGCAATACGTAAGCGTACTCTATATCTACAGGTACTGTGCCATTTAAAAATTTGAATTATCTAAGATAACCAGCAATGAGACCCAATAAAAGTATACAATAAAACATGAGATCAGCTGTTTAGTTAAAGATGTTTTCAATCACTTGGTGAATATCTGAATTGATCACTAAGATTTTGCTGACCAAACAATGTCTGACTCAATTAATACAACACTATACTCAGCCCATGATCAGACTAGTCTTGATTGCCTCATGAGTGGCATGAACAAGCAACTGTGGTAAATGATGCCCAAATACAAGATACCATCAGGGTCAATGAGTGCTGGCTTATTAGTCATATATCATGACTCTTCTATTTTTTTCTTTTTTTCTTTTTTTTTTTCTTTTTGGGAAACCAGTCATATCTACTGGTAACTTATCAATTCTCACACTGTTAAGCACAGCACTGATTTTCTATTGGCACTACACCTGCCATATTTCAGTTATAGTAATAACAACTATACCAAGTGAAAGCTAGGTATGTTACAAATCTGCTGATATAAACTTTATTATAAATGGTAATGATAAAAAAGCCATCTGAAAGCACACAAGAATGCTTAACGCTTTCACCCTAGGTTTGCTGATGCAGTGCAAACACATACTTGATTACATCAGTGACCAAACAACTGTGGTTCTGTATGGTTAGCGATTTCCCTGGCCTCTCATCATCATGTCACTGTCATGTGCAAATAGTGATTCATATACAAAAATACTTTAAAGGACAATAAAACATTTCCTGTTGATTCTATCTGCAGCAAGAAAATCATAAGTTCTAACTGGAAACAAGACCTTTACAACTGTGTATATATTTAAGGGCTCCAGCTTATCGTTTTTGTGGAGATGGTCTAACAGGCACTCAAAAACACCCACTTTTGGTAATACCCATCCAATAAGCTTAGGAGACTATGAGTCACCAAAATTTAAGATCAATTGAAACATATCTGAGAAATTCATGTTCAAAATATATATTAGGTGACATTGTGGCTACTCAGAAAGTGTTCGAACGATGGTTGAATTCCTGCTAATCTCCTTATTCAAAATATATGTTACATGTATCATCTCCAAAGTATGTACTGTCAAAACACATATACTTTGTTGGGTCATAATTAACTGGAAAACAGCAGAGGCCCACGAAAAGTAGAACACCAAAAAGGGGGCCTGGCACCATTGTGAGCCTTTAATTTGAGGAATAACATGACCAAGAAATTAAACACAAAAAAACACGATGATTATAGACTCCACCATGATGTCTGGCATGGTACAAGAGTGAAAAATATATCTGGTCAAATGTACAGACATGAGCCGGACCAAGAAAAAAATTCCCTGAAAGTATCACATAAAGTACTCATTCTCAGTGAAAAACACATTTGAGTGGGGGGAAATGATTCTTTCTTCACAAGTTCAACCAGAAATCCAGGAATTTCTGTAAGTCTACGACACAAAATTCCCTGAAATCATGGAATTCCCTGAACAGGCTCATCCCTGAATGTACGTACATGTATATGCAAGTAGACTTTCAACAAGAGGGCTGTGTGAATGCCCATACTCAGCTGACCTATAGATTAATCACAGTTGTGGCTCTGTGAACTTGGGATAGCATCAAAGTCACCCATGTACTGAGTAAGTTGGACCTTTATGTAAGAACACTGACATGTGCAACATGAAGGTCCCAGTTCAAGTAGTTCTCAAGTTATAGTGAAGAGTCAACTCGTAGATGTTGCACTGTGACCCCAGAAATAAGTCAGGGTCAATCATGTACTGTCAAAGCATGACCTACATAGAGAAGCATTAACATGTGCAACATCAATGTCCTTACTTACAATAGATCTCAAGTTATCAAGTAAACAGTAAATTTCATGTCAGTGGTCCTGTGGCCATGGTAATGAATTCAAGGTCCAAAAATCACTGGAGCAACCACTTGAACAAAATAGGTATACACTTATGAAAGGTAGATCCATACGAAGTTTGACACAAATTTGCCCAAAACTATTGAAGATATGCTATCACATGAAATTCCAATGTTATACTTTCCAATAAAACTTTTTTTTAAAGATTTTCCAAAAAAAAAAAAAAAAAAAAAAAATCGAAGAAAAATCCAAAAATCACTGGAGCGTGATCATTTGAATGAACTTGGCAGAGACTCATCCAAGGTATATTGCCACCAAGTTTGAAGTCAATCTGACTGAGAGTTTCTTTGGATAACTCCAACATGTAAACATGATAAATAAGCATTAGAATGCCCAGTGACTTGAATAGTAATCAATAGGAAAGGTGCATTTACCAATAAATAATCGAATTGAAAAAAAGGTTGAAAATCAGGAATCTACAGCAGTGCCACCTAGTAGACAACTTTGTTTGACCCTTCCACAAGGAACATATGCACAAAGTTTCAGCTTAATCTCAGTGATGATTATGGAGAAGAAGTCAAAAATAGCAAAAACCCATACAAAAACCACACTTTTAAAAAAATTGCAGCACTACCTGGTGAACAAATTAAGAACTAAGAGTCCCCAGGAATGTTCTTGTGTGATATGAAAGCAATTGGGTCATTGGTTTTACAAAAGATATGTTGCTCAACGTAATGCGTTAAGTGGGTCACCCTCGATCTGAAATAATGTGTTTCTGTTATGTACGGACACGTGGCACAAGAAGTGACACAAGAAAAGCACCCGACTCTGGGTTTAGTGATGTTAATATCGGAATGTACTAAGATATTTCTTAGATTTTTAGATCTTCTGTAAGTGATCCTGGGTTTCATGTTGAACAAGTGGACTGTTTCCACATTGTGTTGCAGAAGATTCCAGTTTTTTTCTATTTCATACCAAGCAAGGGGAGAGGTAGGGTTGTACGTTGTGATCAGATTGATGTACTGCTGATGGGCAGAGGTGTTGCTTTGGTGATATGTAAGTAAAGAGGCTCTGTCCATCGATGAAACGCGTGAAATTGCATTATCAATAAGTTTAAGAGGACAGCCACTTTTAATTAATCCTTCTTTTAAGATGCGTGATTTCTCCCAAAATTGTATTGTTGTGCATATTTGACGGATACAGATGGCTTGGCTATAAGGGATGCCCGTTTCGCAATGATGTGGATGGCAAGAATCATATCTTAAATAAGAGTTGCTGTCTGTGGGTTTTCTGTATACCGTGGTGCAGTTTTGGCCCTCATTTAATGAAACCAGAACGTCCAGGAAATGTATTTCTTGATGTGAGTACTCATACGTGAATTTAATGTTTGGGTGGATTTGATTGATAAAAGCTAGGAATGTAAGTAAGGTGGCTTCTCCTTCGGACCACGCCCGAAAAATGTCGTCAATAAAACAAAGACAAAATTTTGGCTTGAGGGGGGGTTAAACTTAAAACCCGTTCTTCCAAGTTCACCATGAGTATATTGGCATAATTGGGTGCCATTTTGGTTCCCATTGAAGTGCCTGAAATTTGTAAGTAAAGCTTGTCATTGAATCAGAAACAATTGGAAGTAAGAACAGGGTGTATAAATTTTAGCAGAAGCCACGTATGGAGATATTGCTGTAAGCGTTGGTTGAACGCTGTCCTCGCAGCCGATATTCCATTCTTATGAGGGATATTGGTGTAGATGAAATTCCGTCTACAGTGGCCAGGATGTCTCTTCTTTCAAAACGTATTTGAGATAGCTTGTATAAAAAGTCTGTAGTGTCTTGTAAGTAAGAGGGGATGAGTTTGCCAGCGGTGTGAGGTGTGCGTCCATATAAGCTGATATATGTTCTGACGGGGCTGAGAATGGCTGAGACAATGAGACTTCATGATTGGTTCTCGTTGTGAATCTTGGGGAGAAAGTGCGAGAGATGTCCGTGGATGCGTTGTGATCAGTGCTTTTTTATCCTGGTGGTTCAGGTGTCCTTTGTGTTGCATGTGGCAAATAAAATCATTAATTTCATTGTTGAAAGAGGTAGTCAGGTCTTTGGAGCAGATTTTGTAGGTATTAGCATCAATGAGTTGACGTGAGCCTTCTTGGATGTATCCAGATTTGTCTAAGACAACAGTGGCACCCCCTTTGTCTACGGGACGAATAATGATATTCTTCTTGTCGCTTAACTAAATTAAATGTTCTGAGGCAGTTAATTTGATTTGAATGTGCGACAGGCTTCAGTGTTAACCAAATTTGGTACTGTGGTTTCAAGGGAGTCTATATGTATAAGTCTAGTTCACGGCACTGGTTCCTGCTGGGAGTGAAGGGGGAGTTCGACTTTCAAAGATGAGATGTTAAGATGAGGTGTCTTCCTGTGGGTTTGTAGGTGTGGTATGGGTGGGTTGTTTTTATGCGCGAGAAGAAATGAATTAATTTTAATTTTCTGGTTAAACAATTGATGTCAATAAACACTTCCTGTTTGGTCCTGACTCTGGGGCTTGGACAGTATCCTAAGCCTTTGGATAAAAGCAAAATTCTGTTTGCGTTCAGAGGGTAAGAGGAGAAGTCGGTGATGGACGAGTAGATGGTCTCCTGCCTCTGTTGTTGCCGTTTCTTCTTCCGCCATTGTTTCCGTTTGATAAACCTCCTCCCCATTTCTTGGTTCTGCGTGTCTTGAGACGGGTTTCTTCTAGAGCTTTTTGTTTGCTAAGTAGGCTCTTAATGTGGTCTAGTTCGTCGCCTGATGCGTTGGTGAGGAGTGAGTAGGCTTTCTGAATCACTGTTTGTGAAAATTCTTTGTGAGTGGACCAAAACTTTATGAGGCAGTGCACTATCTTTTTCTACGCCTCATCAATTATGAGGTGACAGTCTAGCAGGAAGGCTGAATCGATATGAGGAATCTGTGGCTCCAGATTAATTATAAGTCCTTTGGGAGTGGTTCCTTGATCTAAGCAATATTGTAGAAATCTGTGATGGTGGGTAGCCCAGGCTGTTCCTACAGCGAGACTCTGTAAAATTCTATATTTAGGTACGTTAGTGTCGCTGATGCATTGAGGTAGGCCTAAATTGGCGCCTGGTGTATCTGTGGTCTGCATATTGCTATATGAGCTGCTTGTGGTGGCTGTGTTTGGATCAATCCCTGAGCGTGAGTAACCTGGATTAGCTGTGGCTTTGGAAAAATCCTGAATGGCTGCGCCTGGGGCAGTTCTCTTCATATGAGTGACTCGTTTCGGGAAGGTTCCTAGCGTGTGGGACTAAGGGGTTGAGAGTGAAACCCGAGCAGTAATAAAAAATTAGGTGTCAAAATATCTAATATATAGTGTACATGGTTAATGTTTGCTCCTGTGGGCTTTCCCCTAAATTAGTCCTCGCTACAAAGTTCTTGTGGAAATTGTGTGGCTGAAGAAAAGTCCAACTCAAATGGTCTATTGCTAATATATGCGGGAAGCTCTTCCGGGTGGTGCTGTTCACAGTGACTAATGGTTAGTGAGGCTGCGTTAAAATGTTCAAGACAATAGAAGCAGAAGACACCTTGTGTGATATTGGTCGCTTTCATGCTGTTGGTCAATTCTAGATATTATTAAATGCAAAACAAGAGGACAGTTACTAGTGTGCAAAACTTGAACTGTTTAAGGAAAATGCATGTGGTCGTTGTTCAGTCACATGATCACCGATTGTTCAGGTAAACAGAAAAGTGACCGTGGTCGGTAGCAGAGCATTCTAGATGTTTCAGATCCATCTCCCACATTGTTTGTGCGGAGTTGCCATCAATACGATCATACATGGGTCCCTTGGAGGATGCAGGGGTCGAACTCAGATCAGCATATACTGATGTATTACAAAGAGGAGTTCAACCAACAAGTGGTGGGATGAAAACTTCAAGTTTGGATTGTAGGAATCGATACAGAGGTGCTGTTATCTTGGATAATCAAATTGGAAAGCAAGAACAGACCAACAAACTCAAAGAGAATACTTATATATATATATATATATATATATATATATATATATATATATATATATATATATATATATATATATATATATATCAGAGCCTCACTGAACCAGGTACTTGGTACTCGGGACACAATACCGATCCCGAACTGGGCACTGTTTGTGTTCGGTATATGCAATTCAAACATGAAAAGGTTTGATAGGGGTTAATAGCTGTTACCCTTTTGCACAGGAGCGTTAATAGTAATGTAATTGTGGCGATTAATGCAGCCCATGCGACACACGAAATTGCCAATCGTCATTTGTGGCATTGTTTAAAGTGTATAGATGTTCGAAAAGTAACCTTAGTGACCTTTTTATTAAACTTTCTTGTCAACATCGACAGTGATGACCTAACCGGAACGTTCAGTGATTGTAAAAGCCGAACAAAAGCTGGGCTTCAAATCCGAAACCCGGAAAGACCGGGTTCGGTCAGGCTATAATATATATATAAGTAATTGATCATCACATTAGGTTTCAAACAACCTTGGCAACTTGTTAATTTATGCTCCTTTTGGGGTATTTCTAATTCTAAATCTTGAATTTTCACAAGCTTACAAGAGACAAGTATCATTGTGAGTTTTTTCTATACGATATTGACTCGTATTGACCAAATCATCATTTGTGGCATTGTTTAAAGTGTATACAAGTTCAAAAAGTAACCTCAGTGAGCTTTTTATCAAACTTTCTTGTCAACATTGACAGTGATGACCTAAGTGGAACGTTTAGTGATTGTAAAAGCTGAACTGGGCTTCAAATCCGAAACCCGGAAAGACCGCGTTCGGTCAGGCTATAATATAGATATATGTGTATATATATATATATATATATATATATATATATATATATATATATATATATATATATATATATATATATATATATATATATATATATATATATATATATATATATACATATATATATATATATATATATATAGTTATTGATCATCACGTTAGGTTTGAAACAACCTTGGCAGCTTGTTAATTTATGCTCCTTCTGGGGTATTTCTAAGTCTAAATCTTGAATTTTCACAAGCTTACAAGAGACACGTAACATTGTGAGTTTTATGTATACGATATTGACTCGTATTGATATATACTAAAATATTTGCAGTTCAAGTATTGCTACTAGATGGACCTTTGAACTACATACCATCAATGTAATAAAATGGGAGCTGTATGGATAGCCCTTATGCAACCCAAACAGTTACCTCCAAAACAAGTCCCCACTGACTTGAGATCAGCTACATCTGAAACTAAGCTACACTGAGTAAGTTTCAACAGTGTAAAGTTTAACGTTTTTTTTTTTAATATTTATTGTGTGACCAATAAACTTTTTTTGTATATGAATTGATATTAATGTATGGTTTACCATTTTGTTTAAAAAATTTGCTTATTAATTCTGAAAGAACTTTTGAATTCATCTATGGGTAGATTTGTGTACAGTGTAGAAAAATCTAAACATTTGATATTTTTTGCTTTTACATCTTTGATTTTAGATACAAACTCGGAAGCATTGCAACTACTCCAATTTCACAGTTTCTAGAAATTTCATTACAGTATTTACGAAAATGATTCCTAATTGCAGTCAAACACAATGTTACTTCTTTTGATAATTGTTTTGTTTTACATTTTGCAACACCGGCTATGAATCAAGATTTAAAAGGGTTTTCATGTAATTTGGGTATCCAGAACAAAAGTGGAATAGAGGAGTCCTCTTCAGAAATTTTGATATTAAAATTCCTTTTCATCTCATCTTTATGTGTTCTATCAAATTATCAGTGGATTGTTTGTGCAATTTATAAACGTCATTTCCTCTTATGTCTGAAATATTGTTTATACCAAGTTCTTTTTTCAAAACATTCATATAATATTTTTTCCGCATGATCCCAAAATTGTTCCCTGCCTTATCTATGTTAGTGACTACAAATCTTTCTTAAAGTTCTTTGACTGCTTTTGAAACCTCAGGTTGTTTTAGATTAACCGTATATAAATTCTTAATGTGGGATTTGTAACTATAAATTATATTTCTAAAGACTCGTTTCAACTTTGAAAACCATCCTTCAAATTTCTGAAATTCAGTTTTTTCTTTCTTTGCCCATTTCATACAGTAGGAATCAAATGCATAACATGTATCCTGAAAAATATTGACAATGTTCAACTTGGGAAACATCCCAAATTTTGTACCTTTTTTCATAATTTCTTTTAAACTTGAATTATGTAAAATATCCAAATTACCTGTAAATACTTATTTGTGGTATGCATCAACAAAAGTAGAATATTTACTGTTGGACATACAGTCACAATTTTGATTCGCTGTGATATCTTAAAGAGTAATTGAAGCCAGAAATTTCTTGTAGTTCATGATACTTTGCCCAGTATTGTTGCCATATTTATAGTCAATGATAGGGGGATCTTTTATTTTGCACTCATTGGGAATCAAATTACAAACAATTTTCAGTTTGTAAAGGGACTGGATGTTTAGTGATTTAGGAGCTGTATGTAATTGATCAATGCAATTGGAGAAAGCCTGTCGTCAATTATGGACAAGTCTGTTTTAATCAACATTCTTACATTCCCTGTTTTTTCTGTGATTTTCTTTGTGCATGACTTCTTCTCCTTTAAATACCAGTCGGATTATTATGAAAAGGTGTGTGACTGCTGTCATGGGTTGCAAAGTTCAAATTCCTTACATCACCGACGCCTAAAATTATGTTATTGAGTCCACGAGGAAACGCTGAATTAAGGGTTTTGATCTCAAAATCTTCCATTTGTAATGGTTTCCCTGTGTTAACATAACTGTCTTGGTCTAACAAATTTGGCTCTATGTAATCAATAATTTGTATCCGGCGATCCAAATGTGAATGTTCTGCAGAATTGAATTGGTTACACGAAAAAGTGTTTAACTTGTGATTTTTACTTGTAGTTTTATGATCACTAAATCTCTTTTTAAGTGTTTGAGTAGTTAGGTCCACATATTGTGACTTACACTTGATGCAGCATATCAAATTAATGATATTGGAAGATTCACAAGATAATACCAAATTTTCCGATCGGGGGTTTCTCAATTTGAATTTCTTGTTAGTAACGTTACAGTGAAATTCTTTATTCTTAATGAAATTTGACTCGCAGAATAGACAATTACAATCTCCGTCAAAATATATTCCAAAATCAGCGTTGGAGGCTAACGCTGAACCGTTTTCACTGTTTATCTCACTGTTCATGATTGTTTTAGGTTTTAAAAGTAAGTTTGAAATCCCATCTTGCCATTATTCTATAATCATGTCCCTAAACATTATCCTGGTTAATGATTGTTCAGTCCAACGAGCACAAAAATTAATAATAACAATAACAATGACAAGTCTAAATTGGTGCTAGACTAAAGAATTCTAGTATGCATCGAAAATCATAGCTCGGGGACAAGCCTGTACAGACCTATCCACTAAGCATCAATGGTTCAAAGCGAACAGAATTGTATTTGTGTCTTTTTTGTCCAAAACCAATTCCTAGTAGTCATTACCTTATCCCGTAGTCCGAACTCTTTATTCTCCATAAACTAACCTGTCCCTGTCTAACTTATATACATAGAAGTTCTATTGTCCATATTGCACACGTTCCTCTGTAAAATTTTAACATAGGCTGTATTAGCCCAAATAAATTAAAGGGTCTTCAGCGGGTAACTACTCAACATGCTTCGGAGCGTTAAGTTGATATTTCGCGCAACGGATGCAGAACACATTTTTTTTTTTGTTTAGAACAGGTGCTGGTGCTTGACATTCAGTTGGATTTTAATTTGTTTACTTCTGAAATGACTGTCCATGAATTGCTATTTATCAACAAAAAAAACACGCACACAGACACACACACACGCGTCATTGAGTGTTCTTTAGCTTTTTGTAAAACACGCTGCAGGAGCAAACTTTCACCCCTGAATTGGCAGATTAAATTGTCGAGGTCAAATGGGACACATTGATGTTTCACTATCTCCATGTCACTATACATCGTCCATTAGACTTTGGTGTAAACAACTATAGCACAGAGACAGCAAGAATTCGCACATGTGTCGTCAGGGTTGTTCTGCTGACTCAAAATACTGTACACTCACGCATTTTACAAACAAAAACAGAATAAAACAAAGTTCTACAAACAAACAAAAAAGATGCTCATCTTTATGTATGTGTCATCGTTCATGACATACTCTGGGCATAGTGCGCACAAATCGTACACACAAAAATAAAAGGGTTGCTTGAAAAATGACTACTATCAGAAATGTAAAAAAAAAATAAATTTGCGAAATATTTAAGAAAATGTATCTTATAATGTGTATTCACATCCCCAGAATTGCCCCCTTGTGTGAACAGAAGAACTGAAAATCAACAATACTGCCGGTGAAGACAGAATAGCACCTTTGCAGAATACCTCAAGCGTAAAGAGGGAACGTATGTCAAATTAAATTAAAATTATTGTACTAATATAACTTGTAATTTTGATTCAAAGAGGGTTAACATTCCCAGGATACATTTCTGTGTGGACAGGACAAGAATGTTTGCACTTTTAAAAATATTCCCGGAACTTCTTATCATATAATGCAAGACAAATTATTTTGGCGATAATTTGAAGATTGCGATAAGTTACTATAAATATGTCGTTTGTTATATGTCACTGACTCACCCAGATGAACACCTTCTTCTTAGGTAATTCATCAGATTATCTATAAGTTTTAAGATATAAGTGACATTAAGCATATCCTTCTTGAAATACATACACAAGTCCTACATCTGTCTCAAACGCTATTGATTAAGCATTCCATGCTTTACCGGTTAAATTCATCTTTGAATTATATGTTACTGATTTAAAGCTTTTATGTATAAACGAAAACCATGCATTTCCAAGGCACTATATACCTTCATGCAATATATATATATATATATATATATATATATATATATATATATATATATATATGTTTTTCACTTGGGTATATGGGAAAATTCCACACCATTGGTATGTTGCCTTCAAATAACTCCGTCTAACGGGTATCCTGCATCTTGTACTTAAGGCCTTCGGACATGCACTAAGCAAATTTTCGTCAGGATACAGTTGAACTAAGGCGTCAAAGTAAAAGGTCGTGATGCTTTTATATATATGAGCACCTTGTTCTGTTGGTTGTTGTGAAGATGTCAGATTCCTTGCATGGACTATGAAATTGTCTGTTAGCTCAAAGGCCGTCTAGGCTATAGCTTCATTGCCATGAATATTGCTTAGTGAGAGTGTCGTTCGGTGTTTGTAAATCAAATGAATCAATCTGTCATGGTCTCGTGTACATTAAATGTACGAGGTAAACATAGTTACATACAAGCATATATATATGTGGCATTGTTAAAAAATCTGGGACTCAGATATATCAGTGTGACTACCCGTAAACATATTTTGATAAAATTTGCATTTTGTTACATACATACATACATACATACATACATACATACATACATACATACAGACATACATACATACATACATGTATTTTGGATAAAAGCTGCCCAAAGAAAACACTTATTCTCATTTATATGTATCACACATCCACACGCATGCATACATATATCTATATATATATATATATATATATATATATATATATATATATATATATATATATATATATATATATATATGTATATAGATATATATACACCTAATTCAATAGAGCACTAGGTGATGAACAAGTTTATGTTATTACATATACGACAAACTTAATTATAATGTGACGAAATTTTGTTTTGATATATCCGGCACAGAAGGGAGAACTACTGCGGGTTCTTATGACCTTATGTGCTCATAAAATTAGCCATTTATTGACTGGAGTCAATTCGACGTTTGGACTTGCCATATGTAATGCAGTATGCCCTTTTTGCAATAAAAACGACACTTACTGTCTCAATATGTTCCAAAGATTTAAAGGAGCTTAAACAAATGTTTCAAGAGACGCATTTCGTCCATGGTAATACGTAAGAAAATACGTACTAGCCCATTATATTATGCACCTTGCAACGAGAAAACAGTAGAACGTTTAAACTGAGTGCCTGAGATTTTAGCGCCTAGTCCATTCTATTAAGTTGATAGCATATCCACGGGGTGCTTTTAGACCTGAAAGTGAGGCTGATTGCAGTCTTAAACGACACAAGTTGGCATCACATGTTGCTGTCACACTGTTTAGTCAAAAATCCCTTGCCCTGCTCGCCGACAGATGTTGTAAATTTAAAATATATAAATGATATTGGATTAAACCAGGAAGGGACATGCGACGCATCAGTGCCTTATTGTAAATATATAGCTGTAAAAAACGAAAACAGCATCCTACGTTTCTTTTCCTTTTAGCTCATCTGACTTATCAGCTAGCAGATCTTATGCCATCAGTCATCATCCGTCGTCTGGCGTCTGGCACCCATGTCCAGTCACAATTCACATTTTCGAGTCTTACAAAGCTATCAACCAGATTCCCCTCAGACGTGGTGAAAATGTACATTGGAAGAGTCTCCACTAATTCTTCATTGGATGAGTCCCTACTAATTCTTGAAATTAGCACGCTCCAGTGATGTTTGGATTTTTTTAATCTTGTAAAAACTTCATCCTTGTAGCCCCTCCTCCAATTCCTTTGATATCGCACAGGAACACTCCTAGGGACTCATTGTTCCTAATTTGTTCACCGGGTGGCGCCGCAGGTTTTTCTGTTTTTTAATTTAATTTTATTTGTGTGTGTGTATGTGTGTGTGTGTGTGTGTGTGTGTTTGTTTAAGTATTTACAACTTCTTCTCTGAAACCATCTGCTGGTGTTACGTACAATTTGGTAGCAATATTTCAAAAATACTCCGGCACCATAGTTGTTCGAATGGTCATGCTTAAATGATTTTTGTGTCTTAATGAATTTTTTTGCTCTTTTGGGGGGAAATGTGAAAAAAACAAAATCTGCCAAAAAAAAAAAAAAAAAAAAAAAAAAAAAAAAAAAAAAACTCGCCCAATTGCTTCAAAATCACACAAGGACACTCTAAGAGCACCACAGGTGTTAGTTCTTCACCGGATTGAGCAGCAATTGTTCTTCATTTTTTTATGAATTTTAGTATGTATACTTCTCTTTTTATCCCTGTCTTCATGGACGCGGATTTTGTCTCCATTATACATATACAACCACACCAGGACATCGCATATTAAGAGCCTTGGACAAAATGGGTGCCAGATTTGAAGACCACTTCATTTATTTGCAGAAACGGTGAGAATGAGGAGTTAAAAACCGGTCTGAAACTGATAGTTGTATGACAGATATGGGATTTAGTATCGGTTTAATGGATCATATATAATGTATTTGTAAATTTGTTTGCTGTTTTTTGTAATATTTATGATATTCCTTTTGTGCCATGAGTGTGTCAAGACAGCTGACCCGATTTGCTGTTTTTGCAATATTTATGATATTCCTTTGGTGCCATGAGTGTGTCAAGACAGCTGACCCGATTTCAGTACTTTCACACAAGGACCACGTTGATGACAATGTAGTCAAAGTCAAATCACTCACTCTGCGCCATCAACCAATAGCTAAAAAAAGTATATATGCTGTCTTCGTTGAGTACCCCAAATTGTATTATATTTATACAATTAGTAATAAATAACTAGACCTAATGTCAGCTTATCCGTGATGTGTGCAAATTGGACGTTGCTATTGACATTTTTGGTTATACCCCAGCACACATGCACAGCCTGATATGATAGTCACTGGCCCCAAGCCAGTGTCTTGTAAAGTTAGTAAATTTTGCATGGGAAAAACAAGGGGGGTCAGCATAGAACATTGTAATAGGCTGCTCTGACCGAAATATATATTTTATTTGAATCAATTGGCGAAACGCTCGAAAAATTGATAGCAATGAATAGAATCAGCAACTTCAGACACTCTTTTTCACCTTAATGGATGTTTTGAATGATCGCCAGACATCTTTATATTACTCACTTCTAAAACATTAGTAGTATGAGTCAAACTATTTTACTTACTTTCCGTTTTGTGTAATTTGTCGAAACGATGAACAGAAAGTTGGAATACTGATCTGTTTTACACAGTCACTGTTGTGGGCGATAAAATGACACTTCATCAGTGAAAGTAACCATCGGGCTGAGTAACTACAACGGTATCGCAGGCTTGTTGAAATTGTGCAATTGTTGACTGACACCTGATAGGAGTTGTTCAAAGGACGTTTTGCAAGGTAGGATTTCTTACTACATTTGCACATAATACATATGGTTGACTTATGAGTGCATCTGTGTATGGTTTGCCATTGGCGATGCTGTTGAAACTGCCAGTGTTCCCAGGTGGTGGGGAAATAAAAGCGTGTTTCTTGCTTCATAAGCATAGAACTGCTAATATTGAGGAGCTTGGTAATCGTGTATTGTTTAGTTTAGTTTTTGACCAATTCTGCCACTTGGTATGTGATGGTTGCAATTTGTGAGCATGCTGGTCATACAATCCATTAACCAAGAATGGACCTATGCTAAGCAGCTTCAAGGATCAAAAAAAAAAAAAAGAAAAAAAAAAAAAAAAAAAATTTCCACCGACCTAATAGAAAAAACACCAAGAATTGAATCGGTCTTTAGATAACATTTATTTTTTGAGAGACCTGACAAATAATACAACCTAACTGTACATCCGTGTGTTTACAAGGGTGATGTCTTGAAGTAGACAATGACTAATGAGCATTGCGTTTACACTGGTCCATCTTCCATCGTGATCATATCCCCGAACTAAGTGTATTCTCAAATTCGAGCATAGAAACAAAGTTACCTACCACTTTAGAATGATTTTAAGACTCTGTTGAATACCATATTTTTACAAATCGAGATATATCCATGAAAACAATTCGTCTTTTTTTTAAATTCCAGATTTAAACTTAATTAAAATTTCTCAAAGTTAAGATATACAACTACAATTTTTACTCTTACCCAATAAATAAAAAAAAATCCAAAAGGGGTCTATGATACTGTTTTTAATTAATCGTAAGCCTAAAAAATAAATATGAAGTGTATTGGTTGTCTTATAAATATTGAAAGTATTTACTGTCCGTGCGTGATAATTTTACCAAAGTCTTCCGTTGCCCAAGAGTTATTGGGTATACAAGTCCCAGGTAAGAATAACCAACAAGGCAAGCTTCATATGTTGGTTTCTTTGCCCCCATGGCTCATGAGTTTGACACTGCAACTTAAAAACTAAAGTCAGTGGCTCTTTTCATTATATATATATATTCAATTCTTTTATATTATAGCCAATGACTTTATGTATCTTCCAAATTTGGAATAAGTCATGAAATAATGCTCATTCTTGGACAAATATCAACAGTCACAAAAGGAATGAAATTGATCTTGGAAGGCCTGGGTTAACTTCAAGAAATAGACCCACAAGGGGTAATTAAATTTGGAATACAGGGTCCATTATTAAGGAAAGAGTTCTTACCCCAAGCCTTAACAAGATACTCCCATTTCTGTATATATATATATATATATATATATATATATATATATATATATATATATATATATATATATATATATATATATATATATATATATATATATATATATATATATTTGTATATATTTATATTTTTTTTAAGAATATAATTTTCATTCATACGCTTCATATAACAGAGTTCTTACCCCAAGCCTTAACAAGGTACTCCCATTTCTGTATATATATATATATATATATATATATATATATATATATATATATATATATATATGTATATTTGTGTATATATATTTTTTTTTAAGAATATAATTTTCATTCATACGCTTCATATAACAAATGGGTCTCAGATGTGACTGTTTTCTACTTAAACATTGAATGAAAAAGCTTACAATTTCAAATATATGTTTTCCACCTTCATCAATAAACATTTTCCACTTTAATAAAATAAGATTTTCCATGGTTCATTCATGCAGCACAAAAGGAATTTATAACTTGGCTTGTCAACTATGAAGGGTTGCAAAACATTTTATTCTACATGATACTAGAACTTTATGCAAAGACAAAAGCAACTGGTGAGTTGAGAAAAAAAATCAAACAAAGTAAATTTTTAAAAAAATCCCACGTTAGGAAAGTCCCAATGTAGAAGTACATTCCCCAATTGGTTGCAGAAAATCTTGCAGATAATTAACTACATGTATGTGTACCTTGAGTTGAAGTTTTCCTGGACAATTTTTAGCAAACCATTCCTAATCCATGTATATGAGTATATTATTTATTAACATAAAAATCATTAACATTTTATTAATTTTATGTTAGAAAAGTGTATCAAGATTTTACGCCATCAACTCATGAGGACCACGTCTCATATATCAAAACATGAAGACCTGTGTTTCATCATTGAACAAACCATATGATATAAAGTAATGGTGACCTTTGACCCATGAGATCACCTCCAATGACCTTTGACATCTCAGGTCAACCTTCCGTGTATTGTTTAATTAATGCAAGACAATTTCTGGAAAAAAACAACAATCTGATTTCTGATTTCATGTCTTCCCAATAGGACCATTCAGGATAGAAATCTGGTTAATCTACTGATAGGAATACAGTTTTCTGTGTGCCCAATAGGGCTATTTTCCATTATACAGAACTTAGATTTTTTTGTAGATAGTATGTGTAATACCTGTTACAATTCTCTGTTTAATCATACATTTAAAAAGTTCTTATTCTTGGAATAATGGATTTTCATGGTAATTTTGTTTTTAGCCAATACATATACATCCCAAAAAATTAAATTCACATTCCGTTCTTGTCTCTTATTAATTCTATATATTATAAAGAAACAGTTTTTCTCTAATTAACGACGCTTACAGATGTAGCAACACACTTCTGGTACAGCCCTGGGTTTTTCCCCGGCCGACAAACTCCGTAACATGGAGAACATACGTCTCCTTTCCCCTTGCTCGAACGTTATATGTTTATTATGAAGGGTGAATATATCGCATGTTTTATATTTCGGCCTTCACGAAGATCATTCATCATTGCTCCATAATCTGGGAGCCAAATTTATTATTACTTATTTACATATTTCAGACACGAAAATATTCAAGAAAGGGTCCAACTGTGTCCGCTACAGAAGGTATTTTACCTCTTCGCGAGCCAGCATCTGGAATATGAAAACTGTTACCACGTACTACATAAACACACCTATTTCAACAGTGCAGAGAAACAAAATAGGTCCCAATGGCACCCGCTGAAACTTTTGTTTATTATTATTCATGTTATTATTCTTATCATCATCATCATCATCATCATCATCATCATCATCATCATCATCATCATCATCATCATCATCATCATCATCATCATCATCATCATCATCATCATCATCATCATCATCATCATCATCATCAACGTTATGTTTTATTATAGGTCCATCTAGTTGCTGCATTGCAGGTGTTCTTGGTGCATTGCAGTTTTTGTAGCAGTATTGCGTCACACTATGGCCAATGAAGCCAAAAGTGAGCATTAGAATATCCAGATTTGAGTGATATGCTGGATGTCTAAAGTAGGGGTAGAGGAATCTATTGATCAAACTTGGCATGTGGATAGATCAAACCAGTAGAAAAAAATTGGTCATGTTCAATGACCCTGAGACGCCCTGAAAGTGACCTTGATGGTCACTGTAGTAACCTGGGTGAGTCTTTTGGGGATATATACATTTTCTAGTCTTTTGACACATTTATGACGAGAAATCGCAAAAGCAGAGGAAACAAATTGTGCAAAAAATGGCGTAGAACATTTAAAATCAAATAATTAAAATGAGCCCAATAATGATAAAAAAGTGTACAAGAAGTACTTGCCAACATTTTTTTTTCAATTTTTATATAATAGGCATACACCTGTATATAAAGTAGGTGAAACCCAATGATTATCCTAATCATTAGATAATTTTAAACAAATATCCAAAGATCTTGTATTATTAAAGAAAAGTCCATTTGTAATTTTCGTCCATAAACCCATTGTTGGCGGCCATCTTGGATTGATAAATCAAAACGACGCTCTGGCCTGAAATTGATATAATTTTACTAAGATTAAACAAATTCACATGAACTTTTTTTTAATCATCTACCATTTTTCCTGCATACGATGGTGGGCATATTTTAAGTGTGGCAACTGAAAACTGTTCGGATATTTGGGGAAAATTCCTTTGTTAGCCACAATTTTCTAGACCAGATGAATTTTGGTTATTTACTAAATATATTTCCATGATATTCCTAAGAATTCATTATTTTCAAATGAAATTAAATAAAATTAAGGTCAATTTCTATATATCTATGGACTATCTTACTATCTACCAAGTTTCATAAAGATTGACGTTTAAGGTCAAAAGATAATGCAAAATGTTTTTCTTAAGAACCCCTCCACCTCCCACCTCCCAACCCACCACAAAAATGGTCATTTGGCCCCATAGTGCATGTGGCCACAGCAAGTACAGCCACTAAAGACAAGCCACCCAGTGAGTCCTGCTTCTACCGCACCTACCACTAGCTATTGAGAGTATACTTCTATTAAATTTCATATCTCAACTACATGAGGTACAGAAACAAATATTTGGTGTCTCTACCACATAAAGTGGAGAACCGAATTTTTTTCTGTCCCTAGTCTTGTCGATCTAGCACATATATGTCCACAAAGCATTACAGGTATAGTATAATTTACAAAGGCACAACTGATTGACCAGTTTAGCCGTAAATCTAAGGCTAGATTATGTCGTAAATTATGACTGATAAGTTTCTGCACTTTGCGTCACTACATGAAAGAACTTTTTTGGGCATCAAATAGTGCCTCGGCTACACATACGAGGTAAGGTTACAGCCCTGCTGCCTTGATACGAATGGCTTATGTGAATTGGACTTTCTTCTCAGGTCAACAGTTAACCAAGACAACCCGTATAGGCATACGAAAAGGTGACCTATACACTAAATCACTCTATTATTGGTAGCTCAAACCCTTTTTGTCGCATAGTATGGGTTTTACAATTTGTCCTAAGCACATTACCATGTAGGAGACTATGTTTCTAAAAGAACTTAAGATCATGGGTGTCTAGATTATGTTGCCATTCATTTGCTTAAAGTAATTCTGTTTCCCGAGGCAAGCGGTGGACAGTGACAACTGTATATATGAGAAATATGGTTTTAAAACATTCCCTGGTCACATGGTTATCTTTCCGACATTCAGTTAACACTTCTGCATCATTTATCTACTATCCTACACAATGTGGCTTTTAGTGAATTGACTAAATCGGTTCTGTTTTACTTTGTCAACATTGTGTTTCTAGCATTATTATGGGTTGTTGTCATGGATATTTCTTTTGTTTCTGTTTTCTGGGAGGACAGCGCCCGGCCAGTTACAGGTATGCACCGCATCCACTTACGCATGTAACGTCTAAAAGAACTACCAGCTAAGCTGTAAAGAAAAAAGTTAATCGCATTATTGCTGATGTAAAACAATTCAAATATCTTCGCTAAAAAATAAAATAACACTACATGGAATGCATCAGAGATGCGCCCATACGCGTGCACCAGAACAGAGGTTATGGTTTGAGGTAGTCGGAATATAACAAAAACCATGGCCACAACAATGAGCATTTTTGTCAGTGCAGATTCCCTAGCCTTATTGGAAGTTTGATTGCACTGCAATTGACCCCCAAGTTGGGTTTTCCGAACCACCTGCAAACGTTTCAGTTCGACAATAAGCAACAAAGTAAAGACTCCCACTAATGAGGACGGAATGAGCATCCCAACCACCCGATTAATCACTATATTCCAAACTTTATACTCTTCTTTCCTTCGATATATGCAACCCACGCCACCTGGAAAATTTGTAAGTGTCCAGTACGGGAATACTGTCACTGACACACAGATCAGACCTGTTACCAAAATTATAAGTTTTGTTTTAAATGGTGTTGATATACGGCAAATTTTCAAAGGGAATGCTACGGTAAGGTAGCGTTCAAACGTTACAAAAAGTGTAAGGTAACTCGAGAAAAGTTGACCAAAAAGTGCGATGCTATTTATAAGTCCACACAACTCAGGCTCAACATATATTCGGATAATGAGCCGCTGGAAGTTATGTAGCCACTCAGGGAACAGTGCCATCAAATACGTGTTGTCTGCAATGGCCATGCCAATGAAGTAGTGACCTGTTGTAGTCTTTCTCATAGGAGAGGACATTATGATGACAACAGCAAATACGTTGAAAATCGATCCAGCTATACAGATGAAAGGCTTGACAATGTTGTTTATACGGAAACCAAGTGGGGCCATCCAAAACCATGGTTTAGGAGAATATGATCGTGGGATCCAAGTGGTAACATTTGGTGAAAAAGTCATGTTTGAGGTCACATTTAAGATTGTCCGTGCAATTGAAGAGTTCATTTTGCGTATAGTTTACCTGAAGGAGAAGTAAAATAAGAAATCACCATGAATACATTTATTATTGCTTCCTGTATTGTTGTCAACAATACTCTCTTTTTCTCTCCAAAGAAAGCAAATTCTAATGTAACGACACTCACCAAAAGCCATCGCTAGCAGCAAACGGGTTTGTACTATCTATCGAGAAACTTCGCACGAAAATTTATTTTCGATGTAAAACACCAGGTTTCCGATGGAAAAGTCTTGTAAAAATCTCGTTAATTTTCTGAATGTGTAGCTAATACCGAATCCCAAATACAAGTTAGAATACAAGAATAAAGCAAGCCTTTACGTGTTAATGCCAAGTGAAACCCTGGACACAAGCTGATGAATAAACTTACACAATGCCTTGCCTAAGTATAAAACCATATCTGGCGATGTTTTGCAAATAATTCCAGTGGGAAATGGCCACCTTCATAATTTGCCTATTGTCAACAGCAGGGGGCGAAGGCTGGTGGCGCAGTGATTTTATGCCGCCAGAAGTTACTTGAAATTCAGGGGGCATCAAAAAAGAATACTGATGCTCAAAGACATAACAAAAGCACTCCCCACCACCGACTTTTGCACATTACTGGCATCTCTGTCAGATAACATGCAAAAGTACAAATTAATCTTGGCAGAAAAGAGCATAATACGCACATTCTTTTTATCTTTGCAAGTAAGCTAAATTTTAGTTTCTTAATAAATAATCGATAGCTGCCAGATTCATTAATATACAATGCATTACTCTAAATCTCGCTTACCCACGCATGACCTTATTTAGTTATTCAAGTAATAGAAAAGTATATGAAGCAGAAAAGGCAGATATTTTGCGTTGTTCTAATTATGTATACATTCAGTAAACCCTGCTTGACAGGGTTATAACTTACATGAAGGACAATCTATCTATCTATCTATCTATCTATCTATCTATCTATCTATCTATCTATCTATCTATCTATCTATCTATCTATCTATCTGTCTGTCTGTCTGTCTGTCTGTCTGTCTGTCTGTCTGTCTGTCAGTCTGTCTGTCTGTCTGTCTGTCTGTCCGTCCGTCCCTCCCTCCCTCCCTCCCTCCCTCCATCCATCCATCCTTCTATCTATCTATCTATCTATCTATCTATCTATCTATCTATCTATCTATCTATCTATCTATCTATGTATCTATCTATCTATCTATCTGTCTATCTGACTGTCTGTCTGTCCGTCCGTCCATCCATCCATCCATCTATCTATCTATCTATGTATCTATCTATCTATCTATCTATCTATCTATCTATCTATCTGTCCTTCCCTCCGTCCGTCTATCTATCTATCTATATATATATCTATCTATCTATCTATCTGTCTATCTATCTATCTATCTATCTATCTATCTCTCTGTCCTTCCCTCCGTCTATCTATCTATCTATCTATGTATCTATCTATCTATCCGTCCATCCATCCATCCATCTATCTATCTATATGTCTTTCTATTTACATCTAGCTATCTATGTATATGTCTGTCTGTCTGTCTATTCTCTATCTATTTATCTATCTATCTGTGTGTCTGCCTGCCTGTCCGTCCGTCCGTCCTTTCATCCATCCATCCATCTATCTATCTATCTATCTATCTATCTATCTATCTATGTACCTATCTATTTATCTAGCTTTCTCTGGTGCATCCATTTACGATTGAAGCAAACTTGCAGTAACTTAAGTTATGCTCATTTGCGGCCATTTCTGATTTTAAATCCTGAATGTTCACATGTTCATCACAGATACATAACATTGTGATTTTAGAACTTGAGAAAGTCTGCATGAACAGCCAATATTCAGCTTACCTTGACACATTCAAAATAAGCGGAGCATGAAATCAGATGTATAAAGCTTCAGCAACCAGCACCGGGCTAAGATGATCACAGGTATGCCTAGCTTATCTTTGAACTGGCGTTATATGAATTTATGTTATTCAGATGTTTAACACAGAATTCACCGTCTGCTCAGAAAATTATATTAGGTACAAGCATTGTGATACACTCAAGGTAAAAGCAATTGGTCATTTGATATCTTAAAATACTGAACATAGGTTTTGAGATGTAGCTCACGCAAGTGTAATTTTGCATATTGAATCTTTTCAAAGTTATTGTGGATAAGGACAATTCCATTTCAACTGGTACCTTGTTCTGCTCTTTAACCGAATACTCTGATGTGACTCTCGGCAATTCCTATGTTCTAGTTATCCAACCATGCTCTTCAATTTCATGTCTAAGGTCATCAACTTCTTTGACAGCCTTAGTAAAAAATATATTGATATTTAACTTTATGTTGTACAATACTCAGTCGGCAATATGAACATCTCTTTCAGCAGTTTTTATATTTTATTGAAACTGTATATTTGATTTGGTTGAATCTGCTGAGATTTACAAACGCGTCAAGCAAGACCAATATGCTGCAATAAAGCTGGCAATTTTTTTTTGAAAAACATATACAGTAGCGACTGAAAGTAATGTAGCCTCTGCCCGATAGCAGCTTGCGAGAATTTGCGAACGCTACCAGCAATTGCCTCCGAGCAACACATGCGTTGACCACAGACCGAGTTCGAGTGTTGATAGGGGAGGCCGCGAGTACGAGTGCGAACATGGATTGCTCCCGACCACCAACGCGTGTCAGTATGGCCCGTGTGCTCAGCAACACCAAGGTGAAGGTCCCAACATCTATATTCCTGCATAAAATTTTACAGTTTGTACGTACATGTACAGGGATATGTTCCTGCGATTTGGGAGATATAATGAACATCATAACTCGCTTGTTCATTTCATTCAAGCCAATATTGGCTTCTCTCAGACTCTGAAACACAGGACAGTATGAGAGAGACATTGTGAAGGAGGGAGAGAGAGAGCGTGACTTTAAGAAGCTAAGGGAGAAGCCATTGTTTCCTTCAGGCTAATAATAAATTGTCTTCTCACAACATTTTTGTTTTTGTTTTAGTTTTTGTTGTTCTTGTTTGTTTGTTTGTCTGTTGGTTTGTTTGTTTGTTTGTTTGTTCCTTGTTTTGTTTTGTTTTCTTTCTTTTTTTTTTTTTTTTTTGTTTTGTTTTCTTTTCCCCCACTGAACTTTGTTTCTATATGAGTTGAGAATATCATGTATATGACGACACATATAAACAGATTTCAACAAAGTACGGTCTACCCGCAAGCTTTTGGTTGATGGGGTCTAGCATGTTTATTCTCGCTTTCCACTGTTTGCATACGATTATACACCAAGCTTATAGCAGTCATTTGGATACTGCCTATTTATTTCATGTCCTTTAATATGCACATAACATTGGAAGCATCACCGGGGGATACACTGACTAGTAATGCACCCAAAAAGTCCATTAAGAAGGCAAACCTTTGTTTTACGATAATGCTAATCTTGACCTTCAGCATTTTTCAGAATCCAAGATGGCGGCTAATATGGCTAGAAGATGCACGTTTTCATATAAATTGACTTTTTTTTCTAATGGACCTTCACCCGATTTTGATGAACTGTATGTTTTAGTGGTTTGTGACGATGACGGACTCAACTGGCATATTTGTGACACTCCCAGAAGTCAAGGTCATGGACATTTTGTAAGGGTATGGGGTGTAGTGCAACAAATATATATATAATAATGCCACACATTGCAAGAAAAAATATTACATTATGATCATTTGTATATTATTTTGTATGTGCCGAGGTCAATTATACATTAAGTTGGACAGTTATGTGGTATTGTTAGAAATGGACATAAAAGGCACAGATCAAAACGTCAGTAGGAAAAAAAAACGGTAGAGGATAATGTTTCAGTACATTCGGTACATGTTTGGAAGAGTTACGTGTTTGAGCTCCCATCGTGGTCACGTCATATTCGTTCTTGCACTTAATTGTGTTAATTTGAGTTCTTCCAATTATTAAGTCTTGAGCCTTTGGCCCATGCGGTGAGCATCGAATCACATAAACGGGCTGGAGCTGGAAGCGATACACTTAGCGCTCCTCCACTTCCAGGACCTAGTGGAGAAAACATTCTCGTCATATTCAACAACAGAATCATTATCACTAACCTCAGCCAGTTGGGCAGCTTGTGCTTCCAAACGTTGATGGAATTAGCCGGATACATCACTTGATGATGTTCCAAACAAAATGTTCTAGCTACTTTACTCTCCAAAACAGTTCAGCCAACAGGGATAAAATAAATGCCCCAACCAGGTGTCATTTATGCTGTGTGGGCCAGGTGGAGGTAGCCCGCATGTGGATCTGTTTGCCACAAGCGCAAATGCAAAATTTCCAGTTTGTGTGTCACCTGTCCTGGATCTCCAGGCCCTAGCCATGGTTGTGTAGCCATGGACGGGCACAACCTTTGGGTTTAGACCTTTCCACCTCTGCAGATCCTCCCAAGTGTCCTGTGGAAGGTTTGGTCCCATGGCAGTAACTCCATCTTGGTTGCCCACTAGCACCTGAGGACAGATTGGTCACTCGACCCTCTGGAATTTGGCCACTGCTACTTTTACTGGCATGGCAGAAAGTTCTGGTGCCACCATGGGCAAGTGTGTTCCATAGAAATCCCCAAGTAGCGAACCTGCATACTTGGCACTTGTGGCCTTCCAAAACTAGGACAGCGGGGTCTTGGAATCTGTCGCAGATAGAATTCCTAAGGGGGCGGGGAGCCTTTTCGACTTTTCTCTATTGGTTTATTTGGTTTGATGGAAGTTTTTATTAGATTGGTGCATTGGTCGGTAAATAGACCCATGGTCTCCCCATATCACGGATCTTCCTACTGTACTAGTGGGATATCCTCGATAAGAGTTCAAGAACTTCCATGTCCTCAACCCTGGCCAACTTCTTCGATATTTGCATTGGGAGGGATCCTTATTTGTCTGCACTCCCAGTGCCCTTCTACACAGACAGACAGTTGGTAGGCAGGTTCTAACATGGTGGGACCTCCTGTTGGTCTGAGGTATGTTGTTAGGTTAAGGTGACCCATTAGCAATCCCATGCTGGTCAGTAAGGATGCTTTACAGGCTTTGGCTGGGACTGTTACCACCTTCACGTCCAAGTACCGCTGATGTTTTCCCAACAGACGTTGCTTCTTCACTCTAAGAAATGGTATCCCCAGGCTGTCAAACTCGGTGGTTTTTGGTCAGTGTGCGTTTAGCATTTCTCCCTCCTCGAATGCGTTTGTACATCCGCCATGGTGGTCGAGAGGGAACGTCACCTAACTAATATATATGATTTTAATAATAGAAAGCGTGGTTGACTCCTGACTACCAGAGAGGGCCACGCAAGCACCCCTCTTTTTCACTCAGGTGATTTCCATTGACCAATCATTGAGGAGGAAAGAAGAATAAGCTGGGGAGAATGTACTGGCAACCCCCCCCCCCCCCACACACACACACACTCACAAAATAATACAGAGGAACCCAGGGTGACCTTCACTTCTGAGAGGCTCACAAGTATGCCAGTTGACTCCGTTATCATTGCAAACCCCCAAAACGACCTAAAGATCATCAAAATCGGGTAAAGGTTCACTGGAAAAAGAATCAGCTTTGGCTCCCTGGCTATTGTTTCAGCATGCCCACTACAAACCTGACCTGCCTCGGAACATCAGGCAACTGCCAAATTCGAGCCCTGTTAGATGTGTAAATTCCCTCACTTTCTTTGACCTTAAGTGAATTGTGTTCTGCCTATGTCATATAAGCTCGGTGTATTTAAAATTTCTTTTTCTTCTATTGTGAAAATTTAATAAAACAATTATATAACTATATAGTTACACTTTCTTGATTATAATGCGTCAATTGCCCTTTGTTTAGCAGTTCTTATCAGTTGAGCACTGCAGTAAACAAAGTAGCAGGGCCCAGACTTATAATCGTTGCTGGCTGTACATTTTAAATGGATTATGCCATGGATGAGAGCACAATCAGTATGCATTTTTAGATTGCCAAAACAGCCGGAAAGTGAAAACGAGCACTTTGAAACATGATCTATACACCAGGTAGTGCTTGAACATCTTGTTTGCCTTCAATTTAAAGTTCATCCAAATGCAACAAAAATAAAATAGAATGAAGAAATAGAACAAAATGTAACGTAAAATGCGTCATCATACTCAAAGTATTGACAATGAATAACGGACAATATTTTTAAAGAGAACAAAGTGAATGTTGTTCTTACTTGAGACCAGGACAACCGAGACTTGTCTTGTCTTGGTCTCAGTTCCAACTGAGCCTCCCTGCAAACAAGAGTCAGCAAAAATTTGCACATGAGTCTGGCGTCCCTGTCAGGAACTTGGCGAAACTGAGTCGGTATACGCAGGCAACTATTGAGCGAACAACCAAAAGTTTGATCGGACAACTGTGATAAAAACATACAAAATTGCAGTTCCCACTAACCATAGACAATTTGAAGGTACAGATAAGCATCTAAGTAAAAGATTGCGAATGATTATTTGTAAAAACTCGAACTTCGCCTCCTTAAAGCTGAGTGTTGGCATTGTGGTCAACCTGTGAATGCAAACTAACAAGACAGGGATGGGTTTGTGCGCTGTCTGATGGTCAATACAGCTTTCTGAGCAACACTTGGTCTGCCTACTGGGAAATTATCAAGGCTGATCCTGTTGTTGGTCATATATAGAATGTTAGCTTAACTGATGCAAATGTTTTTTTTTTATTTTTATTTATTTTTTTTTTATTTTTCTTCTTTTTTTTCAGATAAGAAGACACCACTGGCAGCAGTGAGTATTTGTCCCAGAAGGAACAAGAAACCACCATTTGTGAGGCCCGGGCCAGAGATGCCATCATTCAAAATGCCATTTCAGAGACACTATGTGAGAATATCAGTGACACAACATATCAAACAAAAAATATATGAAAAAATACTCAGTTTCAATGTGTGACACACTCCGTAAATTAGCCAAAACTCCAGCTAATTTTTGGAGCTATTCCTGGTGATGAGGCACAGTTGGCATCTCTGCCAGAGTGAATGATTATGTCTGACACAGGAACCAATGACTGCAAGTGATGTCTGCTATTTCAGTCATGCTGTCTGTACGCGATTTTACAAAAAGTAGCATTCGTTCGCAGTTTGTGCTTCATGTCGCTCAATATATTGAAACTGCATTAAATCATAATTTTTCGCCTACGATGTACTCGTTGCGTGATAACTCCCCCTTACATGCTCAAACAGACCGGCCAATAATAATAATAAAAAAAAAAATTAAAAAAAAACGGGTCATAAACCTTCAACGTACATAGGGACGCAAATGCCAGGTGCCTCAATTCACCTCGCTGATGTACCCAAAGGCGCAAAAGCTTAAAATCCTGTCAAATACGTTCACTTTAGTTCCGTGAAAAAAGTAAAACCATCTCAATTATCTAAGTCCGGCTGCTCCAAATGCAATAAAATGGTTTTACCGAATTCATGCAAAAATATACTAATATTCCACCACTATGACCTACAATACAAGCACGGCTTAAGTTGCGAAGAACCGATGTTTTATGGTGTTTCGAATGCATAGCTGAGAGCTTGTGTACCTTTTTTTTTTTTTTTAAATCAAAGACAGCATTCAAGATACACAATGCGGGCACACGGCATCAAACGACCACACGGTTTATTTATTTTCAAGGGGTGGCAGTTGGTTTACAAGCGTCACGAGCATCAACAAACGCTGGGGAGTATGTATGTACTGCCCCCCCCCCCCCACACACACACATACACACTCACAAACAAAAATACTATGTCACTGTGACACAGATAGTAGACATGGTGACCAATTTTGCTACTTATAATATTATTACATCCATATGCACCTGTGTGTCAAGTTTCATTAATCTAAATCGACGAACAAGCAAATTATAGCCCGGATATAAAAAGCGGATGGAAAGACGCACGGACAGATGGACGGAAGGAGGAAAGTAACCACTACATGGCCCTCCTCCGGCAGAAGAGGGTATAATAATGAAATTCGTTATGATAAAATGGAAAGTAAACGGATTTCTTCACGACGTTAAATGCCACATAGATTACAGACCGTGGAATTTATGGCTCAATGCAATGTAGCGGTCACGGAGTGGCACTTTGGGTAACTTTGTACCCATAAATAGCCATGCTATAGATTCACATGATCACAAGAGGAAAATTACACATGGGGCAAAGTCAGTTCAAAAACATAAGAACCAGCATGGACCATTGGTCCGTCTTTCTCCACATTCGTATTTTGTATAGTAAAGGGCAATTGCTGTATTTATCGTAGCATTTACGCTAGTCCGGGAGTTGTGATACATGTCTCTTAATAAATATCAAATTAAAACCAATCATTATCATTATTATACATCCAGTACCTACCTGCATTTTTCTGCATTTGATTCAGGTTGTGCCTTGTGGCCATAGAGAATGGTATTCTATGTTCAAGCCTTATGGGTCAATTTGTGTTTTAATTCTTTAGAATGATAATATGACGCTTCTATAAATAAATTCGTAAATGCTGCATGTTTTTCTGATAAATGATATTGGCACATCGATTATACCTACTTGAGAAACACGGCTGTATCCTGGTTCATATATTCAATTGAATCAACAACGCCCTTTTAGTATAATATGTAATATCAAATATGCAGTGTACTCTGGCTATTATTTAAAAAACTTTTTTTCTTCCAGCGCACTAAATATATGATGAATGGACAGTCTACCTAAAGACGTCACCATTTTCATTTTAAAATACCTTCCACCCCGCACGCTGCTACAGTGCGTTAGACGGGTGTGCAAGAACCTGCACGAAATAACTGACCAAAACCCCACTTTATGGAGGATTTTTCAAATTTGACGATTGTTTTCCATGGACTTGAACCATGCTCAGTTGTCATATGTTTTAGATCATTGCTCATTTCTTCTTCGATGCTTTGCAATTCCATACGTAATGATCCACAAACCTTCCTTGCACGAAGCCAGAATATTGTGGCTCTGGACTTGACACAAAGTGACATATGCACGCTTTAGTTTCTTAAAGGACTCGGCCAGCTAGAAATACCGTCACTTGTAGTGGAAAGAGTTCCTACCACTCTGATTGTGCATGGTGGTTTTATCCGAATCCTGCGGTTTTCTCCACCAAACAAGTATGTAGGAAAGTATACGTCCCCACCTGCGTCATGGGGAGTGAATATAGGCTCAGTCTGTTTTGTGTTTCATGTAAAAGATATGGGTCTATACTTCTTTATCATTAAGGCAGCACTTTGGTCAACAAATTACCGTTGGTTTGTTACTTCCTCTCTGTAACATCTGCCAATCTCAATTGAAACGAATAATTCTCTCTTGTTCATTTTGCGAATAAGCTGTATCAAATCAGCATGTTAATTAAACTTCCCCTGTTAATTTTTTTTATGCATGTCTCGTTTTGAGATCTAAGCACAGAGTGGGTGCAGATATGTGTTTTGGTAATTAACATAGTAATTGAAAGTGAAAACAAAGAAGGGAAAGTGTTATTCAGGAAATGAGTTGTGGGTTCCAATGTACACACGTTGGCTATTTAAAAATTTAAAAGGGGGAGGGGGAATATATGGTTTTCTGCAGCGGAAGCCATCACCTCACGTTATCTTTCTGACAATGTCTCCCCAAATGCTTGCACGCACACACTGCTATGCATTTTGTGAATAAAACAGTATCCACAACTTTAGTATGTTTTTTTTTTCTTTTTTTACTTTCAATTTCTGGTGTTTTATTGTTCTTTATCCAGTTTGCTTTCCCGTAGTTAGTTATTCCGTCCCATATGGTTTTTAATTATTTTCGCCAGTGTTTGAGATGCAAAAATTTGTGCCTACAGGGAATAAATTATTGGTATTTCTTGTTCTGCAGTTTTTTGATACACCAGATTAGATTTCTCCTTACAATTATGTCTACGAGTGAAATCTAAGTTTTGGATGTTCAGATGTTCCATGATGTTCATAATTAACGATGTTTATTTAAAAAAAAGAAAGAAAAAAAAAAAAGCAAAAAACAAAAAAAAAAAACCCAAAACTATTTGTTTCATTCCAACTCGATTTACACAAATGTCTTAAATGTTGCGTATATGTCGAGCTGTTATTCCCTTATAACAAAGGCGTATTGTCTCGTACAGGAGAGGTCAAATACGATTGTGCATTCACTCTTCAACACGACAACTACTGTCGACCATTTGCTATAGATAATACCTATGTGTTCAAATGGAGTTGCATTCCGCAATAGCAAAAACAGTTAACCGTTTCTGAATACACATGATAGTGCAGTATATGAAAAAATGTCCTATATACGTTCCGCAGCATATGTTACATATGTGCCCCCCCCCCCAAACAAACACAATGAAAAAAGGGGGGAATTTATGTTTATTTTCTGAACCAAAATAAAACGCAAGGCAAACACACACACACACACACACACACACACACACACACACACACACACACACAAGCCCAAAACCACACACAAAAAGCACACACATGCATGTTTTGAGAGTAAAGTCTACATATCAAGTGGATGTCGACATATTTGAAGTTGTGGGTATAGACAACTGTGTTCAACAATTTCTTTATTGTGCTTGAGGGGATTCTTTGGAATACGGTCCGGGTGTTCTGCAAGCGGAAAAAAAATCACATGTGTGCACCATTAACACTTGAGTGTACAACTAATGCAGGATTTCATTGCTGCAAATCTGGACAGTATCAAGAGGGCGAGCTTGGATAGTGACACGCTTACAATTCTTACGGCGTGCATTATTGTATAATTTCTGCTTCATACGTGCAGGAAAGAGAAATTTCGTAGCCTACAGGAACAACAATGTATTGTATGCTTCTGTATAACGGTTGGGCTCACTGCTGGAAGGTTAACATGCCAGACTATGCGTTTATTTATTTCATCGAGGACCTAATGGGTTACCTGCATTGGCGTCAGTTTAATGTGCTCAAGTGACATTGGCTTCACGCTTTAAAAAGATTAGTTATGTAGGCTTCACAAGGATTTACCATTGGGTCAGATAGGCAAAATAGTTATACATATTTTCGTCACTTGGCTTTGTTAGGCTAAAAATGATGTAACGTTTGATTTTTACCAAGCATTGCACCTTCTTTCTTTCAAAGAATCTTCTGTGGCATACTCATTTTTACTCTCCAGCTGATTTGGCATTCTTAAAGTGCCTGTAGTACATCTCAGGATTTATTTAAAATGTACGAATTTGAGCTCTGGTGGAATGCATTACAAACATTTAGCGGAATTAGGTATTTCAAAATGCAAGTCATCCTATATTGGGCATGGAAAGTGTTGCTTCATGTTGACATTGACCTCTTTTCAACTTTGTTTGTGGAGCCTAGCCTCAGTTCCCCTGGAACAAACCTCTTTGTTTTCTTTTTTTCTACCGTGGGCGTCCAACTGCTATCAGGAAGAACCAGACTCAGTCATTTGGAGAAGTGCTGGTAGTTATTTGTCCGAGCCGAGTCTATCTATCTATCTATCTATCTATCTATCTATCTGTCTATCTGTCTATCTGTCTGTCTGTCTGTCTGTCTGTCTGTCTGTCTGTCTGTCTGTCTGTCTGTCTGTCTGTCTATCTATCTATCTATCTATCTATCTACCTGTCTGTCTGTCTATCTGTCTGTCTGCCTGTCTGTCTGTCTGTCTGTCCATCCGTCCGTCTATCAATCCATCCACCCACCCATCTATCTATCTGTATGTCTGTCTATCTGTCTGTTTGTCTGTCTAATCGGATAATTGACTAAGTGGACTTATACAGCTGGAATATGAATAGTCAAACTTGTGAATGTGACATTACTTTCAAGAAGGATAGGGATAAAGACCACAAACATGTTATCGCTGGTGATTCAAGTATCATTAAAAACAAGAAATTGAGACATTTGTTTCAAGTAGGACCAAACCATAGAGAAAGACATAACATCAACTTCACAAAGGCACGAAAAGAGATGAAAACAGGGCAGTTTCGTAAAGAAACACAGCAATAAGAAAGGAATCTATAACAAGGCATTTGATCGATGGAAAGTTAAAGTAATGGTGCAAGTGGATGGAATAATTAAATACCTGAGAAAAGGACCTCTTCAAAAATGGAGACAGATTAAACAAGTGCTGCAGGATTCACTTTGTAGTCAGGAATTACAAGAATTACATGACAAGTTTGTCACCACACCTCTTGAAAAAGCTAGCAATAACATTGCACAAACTTGTAAACCATACTACATTAATACAATACTGAGTGAATTAAAAATGAAAGTTATCAACAAAAAGGAACCTTTGATACTGCTATGAAGGACCAAGTGGAAAAAACCAAGGAATTGAAATGCATTGTCTCAAATGAGGACTTGAAATTACCAATCATATGTGCTATGGTCGAAATGCATAAAAACCTGTTCAATTCAGATTCATCATTGCAGCAAAGAAATGTGTTTCGAAACAAGTTGCCAAACGACTCTCTAAGGTCCTCAAACTTGTCAAAGATTCCCATACTAACGACTGCAAAAAAGTAAAAATGTGCACGGGAGTGAATAGAATGTGGGTTACGGATAGCACAAGTGATATACTGCTAGACATTGACAAAATCAGCAATAAAGATGGTGCCAAATCAATTCATACTTTTGCTTTGTCAACATCGTATACAAAGAGCAACCTGACAGACTTAAACGACATGTTAATATTAATGTTGGATAAGGTGTTCAAAGGTGGCACATGTCAGTATATTAAAATATCTGGTGCTGAGGCTAAATTTGATAAAGGTAAGAAGCAAGGAATATCTTACACGAAGCAAGAGTGTGCTCAAGGGATAGAATACATTATCAATAATCGATACTTTTGCTTTGGAACCAGAGTATATCAACAAATATAGGGCATGCCAACGGGAACAAATCCAGCCCCATATATTGCTAACCTTCATTGGAATTGGCAAAAACAAACTTTACAGCAGCAAGAAGGTCATATTCTCACACAAGAAGATTTATAAAATGAACCCTGTGTTTTAAACAATGGAGATGCAATAAAGGGGAATTGGAACAATATGCAAAAATATATATCCCAAAGAACTAATATTAAATCTGGAAAATGAAAGTGATACAAAAGCTACTTTCCTTGATTTGGATATAGAAACAAGATATGTTTGTAAATCATAGATGCACCCGCCCTCATTTCCCTTGCGCTCGCTACCCAATTAATAGTGGTAGATGGAGCACTCGTAACCTTACAAAATTAGTGAAGGTTGATCATACATCAATGTCACATATCTTTAAACTTCAACCTAGCCCTTAAAAAACGACTAAAAACCTTGACAGTATTATAGTTATAGCTCAAAAATTAGTCATCATTTGGAAACCATATTCAGCAAAGTGGCTTTATGGCCTTGGAAATTAGGGCAAGGTCACTCATTTTCACTTGACCTAGGACCAAGTATGCAAGATATATTTGCAAAACATAGATGTCCCCCTGCTCTCCTTGACAACAACAACTACACAAAACTCTGTTGAAATGATTCCAGAGATATGACAAAATACCTAATAAATACAACAACAACTCTAGAACCGTAGGCTAGATACTATTGTTAGTAAATCTATCATTAAAAGGGGTACCTGTCCTGTATGCAAATTTATTAACGAGCTCCATCCGCTGGGGTCGGTTTACTTGCATGGTTTTGCACAATTGACCAGCAAATTGGCTATATGTGCGTAAGCTTTGTTTTGGTACATTATATTTACTTTAAGTATAACATTTATATGTCATCGGTAAAGTTGGACGCATATGCTGCCGTGATTTACAGCGCACCGTTTTGTCCACAATATTAAATTTATACCCCTAGAACCATATATTGTTTGCTCTGTCGATATATATATATATATATATATATATATATATATACATATATACATATATATATATATATATATATATATATATATATATATATATATATATATATATATATATATATATATATATATATATATATATATATTTGTGTGTGTGTGTGTGTGTATTTAAAATGTGCAATAAATATATGTGAATGCATTGTCCTTGAAATCGAAACGTGGCTCTTGCAAATGGGCCTGTGTTTTGGGGTCTCTTCTTTTTTCCTGGTGGCATTTGAGTCAAATTCCCGTTATAGTCTTCAAACTTTGTAAACTGAAACTGTGTAATGTTACCCAGAAGCTGTTGAAATTGACATCAATAAAATCAAAGGGAGCGATTGTATCCATGAAAGCAAGGCGTTGTTGTCAATGAAGATTTCCCCGAGTGCACGATTAAAAAAAATTACAAATCAAAACAAAATATTGCTGAACGCAAAATACCACTGCTAAGTGATAATTTCTTCTTTTCAATCTTTCTGTATACCCCCAAAAGGGCCCCCTCCATTTTTAGCAAGTTAAAAACAAAATCATGAGAACGTAGGAGCAAAACCAAATTGTAAAAAAACGGCTTTAAAGTGTAATAATAGCCTGTGGCCATGTAACTTGCTCATAACTTGATTTGTGCTTACTGCCTTGTTCTGATTCCTTTTTGTAGAGACGCGAACACATTGTGCTATCTTGTTATACATTGCCATGACAAAACTTATTTAAGATATGTTTAAAAATAAGAACCCCTGAAGTATATTCTCATGAATTTGCGAGACTTGGCCACCACTAAAGGCCTAGATGGGTAAGATGGCGGGCCTGAAAAACATGAATATGTTTTGTGACTTCTCTATCGCCAAGTTTGAAACCAGTTTTGTGAATATGACATGAATCACTGCTTACATGATGGATCAAAAATTTCACCTAATTCGCAAATTTATCCAACACATTTTGGTCTAAAATTCAAAGTCAAAAATATCTGCAATATTCATTACGGCATAATACATAACATGCATCTATCAAAGCAAACAAGAAGACAGTCTGTTGCACCTCGTACTAGCTGGTGTCCAAACTAACTGGATCGCAAAATGGCACAGGCCATGAAAGACTATTTAATACCTAACAATGGTGTCTCGCTGATTCAAATATATTCTTAACAATGTGAAGAAAAAATGAAGCAAGTTGCGCGTATATCTCTGTGCTGTTCAAACAAACAGCACCGCAGATCTGATACTACCATTGCCACGGTTTCATCGTTCTGCTACAGTTCAATTGTTTTGCGTTTTCACTAACGATCTCTTAAACGACAAAGAATATTTTAATCCCACTAGTGGAGATGGGATTTCTTTCAGTCGCTGCACGACTTCGGACAAACTCAAAGACTTCTTGTCTTTGCTATGATAATGTGTGTTTGAAACCTTCCGACCTGTTTGTATGGAGGTTCCTTGATGTAACATACGGTATTCATATTTAACAACATATAACTGCAGACCTGCTCTGGTCCTCAGTTGCTAGGCAACTGAACTATATCTCCTGCAATGATCAGGCCGCTTTTACTAGTTATGTTACTTTACCAGCCAGAAATACACATATCAAATTAAATTTTGACATGTGTATTTGTAGTTAGCATCTTGTATGTTTTAAAAATTTAGTGAATGGCTTTTCTTAACCTTTTTTTGCTTTTTCAGGTTGCACTTTTAATCACAAAAGCACATTTGACCGCGCTTAGCACACTAACACACAATCTGTGCTCTCCTTCTTGACAAGTGCCTTGCTGCAGTCTGGGTTGCACCACAGTATCCCAGTTATTATGCTTCTCGGGGGGGGGGGGGGGGGGGAGGGGGGGGGCTAGATTTGACAAACGTCAGATTGTTGCAAAAGTGTAACTGATTTAATTTTTTTCCTTAGGATTTGATGGATCTATCAGTTTCACCTATACTCATTTTGCTATGAGAACATAGAAAACCTCGATTTCATTGAAAACATCGTACATGTACTTAGTACTGCTGTGCATGATTAGATACGTTTGTGGTACCAGAGATTGGCCCCACCTTTAGTTAAGTATTCTTCTTGCGTCATATTCAAACATTCATATATATATATATATATATATATATATGTAAGTGAATGGACCATTAGGTATGAAGGCGTTCTATGGTTTCATCGCTGATGATGTAGTGTTTTTTTGGCGAGGCATTAAGTCTCCAAAATATAAGCAAATGAATACTCCTTTGATCAAAACATGTTTTTTCTAAGCGAAATCTTAGAATATGATCACTACGCTTAAATGCTACACGCATTCAAACAATCATCGGACCCATTATAATACTAAAGTAACTTGTCACAACCGGAGGAAAAGACAGTGTCGTGCAAGCACCAGTCAAGTGCAGAGACACTACAGACGATCAAATAAATAAAAATCATCATCATAATGCAGCTCCACCTTTGGAACAAATTTGGGCTCGTGGGTCTTCATAAGTGCCCCTCTCTTATTTCAAAGCAGTTAGCGATGTGGTTTCCAAAATGGTGACATTTTGTTTAAAATAGAAAGGAAACGGAAATAAAAAAAATTAAAATCAAATAATCGAAGGATAGTGACCTGCGTAACAAATTTAGCAGAGACCAGCCCATGAACGTTTTCACCAAATTTTGGAGAAGACCAAAATGTACATGTAAACTGATGGATCAGAAACCATCATATAACTTGCGGTGACCGATAAGTCAGTTGATCACAGTTATAATGATGATGATGATAATAATGGTAATAAAACATTTGGAATTGTCAGCTAATTTGATACAAAGCCCACGATGCGCTAGTTTAAGCCTATCAATCCCTATGCATGTTGCGTCAGCTCTGTTCAATAACCTTCACAACACGAGGTGAGCCGATGGACAGGGTTGTGGATCATGTACGGTTCTGTTTTCGGACATATTTGAGCGGCATATAATGTCAGTATGCTCGTATTGTTACCATTTTGTTTCTAATGGATATGACATTATTTTTTTTTCCACGCGTTCTTACAGAAATATACTGTAGTGGCTGCTTATGTGCCTTTGCCAACCCAATCACACCAATATTACATGTTTTAAAGCAAATGTAACCAGACAAGATTCAAGGGATTTTTTATAGGAAGGGAAGTGGTGATAACCTTCATTGCAGTGTTAAACACATTATGTGTCTGACAATTGTTACATCGCTTTGATACGCTTTGGCCTTGTTAACAGGCTCAAGAAAGTGTTTTTTTTGCGGAAGTGTTTTGTGTGAACCGAAATGTTAAATCTGATAACCTCTTGCTAATAAAATGAATCCAACAGCTGCACATTTTTTTTTTATTTTCAAAAAAACAAAAAAAAAAAACAAAAAAACAAACAAACAAAAAACAAAACAAACAAACAAAAAAAAAAAGAAAAACCAAAAAAAAAAAAACAAAAAAAAAAATAAAAAAAAAAACAAACAAACAAACAAACAAACAAACAAAAAAACCCCAGACAAATCTGAAAATAACTTGCATAAATTGATGAATCTTAATCCCACATGTGTATACTTGTTTCTGGCTGTGGTTTTTAAAGACAATCCTGGCAAGTCCACAAAATATTCACTGGTCTAATAGAGGTTCCGTTTGTTTCATGCCAAGAGACATATTTATCTCTAATGGATAAGGCTTCCAAAATTTTGGATGGCTTAATACCAGGAGAATTAATACAGTGATGTATGAATTGTCATATCATGCAGGCATTGCTTAAAGTGGGTTAAAACTTCAAATCGAAAAAAGACTGCAATAGGACTAAATTATGGCAGAATGCCTCTCATACTTGGATTCATGTTACTTTATGACACTCCCAGCCATAATTCCATTGTTTACAGGACTATCATTTGCACTTGCCCTTTGCTGATAAATTAGCAGTTTGTTACGACTTACAGAGAAAAGTGGTGTACATGATACAGACATACTTCTGTGGCATGTATATCAACTCTTATATGTTCGCAACATTGGTCACTGGAATGCACACAAATTCAGACTTTGTCAATGTGTAGAATAACAAAAGTGAATTTTCTGTGATTTATGCTGAATATCGAATGGACCATAAGAGGAAAATAGTATCAACGTTGGCTTTCAACTTGCGAAAGTGTATTAAATCATAGAAATTAAATCTTGGGATCTACCATGGTACAATTCCAGACGTCGCCACCTCAAACGAAAAGTTCACAAGCAATCAATTGCAGCAAAACATTCTAATTTTGAGGCTAGTGCATAGGCTGTATTTTGTCAAACTAGGAATTCATACCAAGAAGAACTGAAATGTGCAGCATGATCTATGCTAAGCAGCTTCAAGGATAAAAAAAAAAAAAAAAAAAAAAAAAGAAAAAAAAAAAAACCGACCCAATAGAAAAACTACCAAGAATTGAATTGGTCTTTAGATGACATTTATTTTTTGAGAAACCTGACAAATATTACAACCCAACTGTACATTCGTGTGTTGTTTAGTTTAGTTTAGTTTTTGAACAATTCTGCCACTTGGTATGTCATGGTTGCAATTTGTGAGCATGCTGGTCATACAATCCATTAACCAAGAATGGATCTATGCTAAGCAGCTTGAAGGATCAAAAAAAAAAAAAAAAAAAAAAAAAACAAAAAAAAAAAAAAAAAAAAACACCAAGAATTGAATTGGTCTTTAGATAACATTTACTTTTTGAGAGACCTGACAAATATTACAACCTAATTGTAAATTTGTGTTTACAAGGGTGATGTCTTGAAGTAGACAATAACTAATGAGCATTGCCTTTACAATGGTCCATCTTCCATCGTGATCCTATTCCCGAACTAAGTGTATGCTCAAATTCGAGCATAGAAAAAAAGTTACCTATCACTTTAGAATAATTTTAAGACACCGTTGAATGATATATTTTTACCGATCGAGATACATCCATGAAAACAATTCATCTTTTGTTTTAAATCCAGATTTAAACTTAATTAAAATTTCTCAAAGTTAAGATATACGACTACAATTTTTACTCTTACCCAATAAGTAAATAAAAAAAAATCCAAAAGGGGTCCATGTTAACATTGCTAAATACTCTTAAGTCTAAAAATTAAATATGAAGTGTATTGGCTGTCTTTAAATACTAAATATCAAAGGTATTTACTGTACGTGTGTGATAATTTTACCAAAGTCTTCGGTGGCCCAAGAGTTTCTGTGTATTTAAGTCCCAGGTAAGAATAACCACCAAGGCAAGTTTCATATGTTGGATTCTAGGCCCCCATGGCTCATGAGTTTGACACTGCAACTTAAAAACTAAAGTCAGTGGCTCTCCTAATTCTCTCTCTCTCTCTCTCCCTCTCTCTCTCTCTCTCTCTCTCTCTCTCTCTCTCTCTCTCTCTCTCTCTCTATTCAATTCTTTTATATTATAGCCAATGACTTTATGTATCTTCTAAATTTGGAATAAGTCATGAAATTATGCTCATTCTTGGACAAATATCAACAGTCACAACAGGGATAAAATTTATCTTGAAAGGCCTGGGTTAACTTCAAGAAATAGACACACTAGGGGTAATTAAATTTGGAATGCAGGGTCAATTATTAAGGAAACAGTTCTTACCACAAGACGTATCAAGATACTTACATTTATATATATATATATATAAAGAATATCATTTTCATTCATATGCTTCATATAACAAATGGGTCTAAGATTTGACTGATCTCTTCTTAAACATTGATTGAAAAAGCTTAGAATTTCAAATTTATGTTTTCCACGTTCATCAATTAACATTTTCCATTTTAATAAAATGATATATTCCTTAGAGTACTGGTTCATTCATGCAGATCAAAAGGTATTTATTACTTGGCTGGTCAACTACGGAGGGTTGAAAAATATTTCATTCTACATGATACTAAAACTTTAAGTAAAGACGGAACTAACTGGTGAGTTGAAAAAAAAATTAAATAAAGTTAATTTAAAAAATTCCACGTAAGGAAAGTCCCAATTTAGAAGTATATTCCCCAATTGGTGGCAGAAAATCTTGCAGATGATTTACTACATGTATGTGTACCTTGAGTTAAAGTTTTCCTGGACAGTTTTTAGCAAACAATTCCTATTCCATGTATATGAGTGTACAGTATTAATAAACATAAAAATCATAAACATTTTATTAATTTTATGTTAGATAAGTGTATCAAGATTTTACGCCATCAACTCATGAGGACCACGTCTCATATATCAAAACATGAAGACCAGAGCTTCATCATTGAACAAACCATATGATATAAAGTAATGGTGACTTTTGACCCATGAGATCAACGTCCAATGACCTTTGACATCTCAGGTCAACCTCCCGTTTATTGTTTAATCAATGCAAGATATTTCCTGAAAAAAAAAAAACATTAATCTGATTTCTGATTTCATGTCTTCCCAATAGGACCAATCAGGATAGAAATCTGGAAAATCGACTGATAGGAATGCAGTTGTCTGTGTTCCCAATATGGTATTTTCCATTATTCAGAACTTAGATTTTTTGTGGATAGTATGTGTAATACCTGTTATAATTCTCTGTTTAATCATACATTGAATAAATTCTTATTCTTGGAATAATGGATTTTCATGGAAATTTTACCGACTTCTGTTTTTAGCCAATACATATACATCCTAATAAATTCAATTCACATTTCTTTCTTTTCTCTTATTAATTTTATATATTATAAAGAAACTTTTCTGTAGTTAACTACGCTTACAGATGTAGCAACACACTTCTGGTACAGCCCTGGGTTTTTCCCCGGCCGACAAACTCCGTGACATACAGAACATACGTCTCCTTTCCCCTTGCTCGAACGTCATAAGATTATTATGAAGGGTTAATTTATCCCATGTTATATATTTCGGCCTTCACGAAGATCAGTCATCCTTGCTCCATAATCTGGGGGCGAAATTTATTACTATTTATTTACATATTTCAGACGCGAAAATATTCAAGAAAGGATCCAACTGTGTGCGCTACAGAAGCTATTTTAACTCTTCATAAACCAGCATCTGAAATATGAAAACTGTTACCACGTACTACATAAACACACCTACTTCAACAGTGCAGAGAAACCAAATATGACCCAATGACGCCCACTAAAACCTTTGTTTATTATTATTCATGTTATTATTCTTATTTTCATCATCATCGTCATCATTAAGGTTATTTTTTACTATAGGTCCATCTAGTTGGTGCATTGCAGGTGTTCTTGGTGCATTGCGGTTTTTGTAGCAGTATTACGTCACACTATGGTCAATGAAACCAAAAGTGAGCATTACAATATCCAAATCTGAGTGATATGCTGGATGTCTATAGTAGGGGTAGAGGAATCTATATTTGATCAAACTTGGCATGTGGAGAGATCAAACCAGTAGAAAAAAAAAAATGTTCAATGACTCTAAGATGCCCTGGAAGTGACCTTGATGGTCACTGTAGTAGCCTGGATGGGTCTTTACGGGATATATACATTTTTTGGTCTTTTGACACATTTATAACGAAAAATCGCAAAAGCAGAGAGAACAAATTGTGCTACAAAAATGCTTCTAGTTATCCAATCATGCTCTTCAATTTCATGTCTAAGGTCATCAACTTCTATGACAGCCTTAGTAAAACATGTATTGATATATAACTTTATGTTGTACAGTACTCAATCGGCAATATGAACATCACTTTCAGCAATTTTTATACTTTATTGAAACCGTATATTTGATTGGGTTGAATCAATATTTGCTTCTCTCAGACTCTGAAACACAGAACACTATGAGAGAGAGAGAGAGAGACAGAGAGAGAGAGAGAGAGACAGAGAGAGAGAGAGAGAGAGAGAGAGAGAGAGAGAGAGAGAGAGAGAGAGAGAGAGAGAGAGAGAGAGAGAGAGAGAGAGAGAGAGAGAGACTTTAAGAAGCCAAGGGAGAAGCCATTGTTTCCTTTAGGATAATAATAAATAGTCTTCTCAGAACATCTTACCAAGGAACATTGCCTTTGGTCGGAATTGACTTGGGTCTGTTTCTTTAGGACTACGGTTTGGACATGGTAATGACACTGTCTAATTTGACCTGACGGATTTGGTTTGTCTCTCACTTGATTTGGTAGACAGATACACCACATAAACTAACCTTACCGGTAAACTGAATTTGACCTTGAGCATTTTTCAGAATCCAAGATGGCGGCAAATATGGCTAGAAGATGCACGTTTTCATATAAATTGACTTCTTTTTTTGTTTGTTTTTTTTTCTAATGGACCCTGACCCGATTATGATGAACTGTATGTTTTACTGGTTTGTGATGATGACGAACTCAACTGGCATATTTGTGAGACTCTCAGAAGTCAAGGTCATGGTCATTGTGTAAGGGTATGGGGATTAGTGTCAAAACAAATATATAATAATGCCACACATTTCAGGGAAAATATTAAATTATGATCATTCGTATATTGTTTTGTATATGCCGAGGTCAATTATACATTAAGTTGGATACTTTTGTGATATTATTACAAATGGACGTAAATGGCACAGATTAAAACTTCAGTAGGTAAAAAAAACAGTAGAGGATAATGTTTCAGTACACTCGGTACATGTTTGGAAGAGTTAAGTGTTTGACCTCCCAATGTGGTCACGTCATATTTGTTCTTGCACTTAAAAGTGTTAATTTGAGTTCTTCAAATTATTAACTCTTGAGCCTTTGGCACCATGCAGTGAGCATCCAATCACATAAACGGGCTGGAACTGGAGGCGATACACTTAGCATTCCTCCACTTCCAGGACCTAGTGGAGAAAACATCCTCGTCATAACAGGACAACAGAATCATTATCAGTAACCTCAACCAGTTGGGCAGGTTGTGATTCCAAACGTTGATGGAATCGGCCAGATACATCACTTGATGATGTTCCAAACACAACGTTTGCATCAGTCCAAGGCATGTCCCGGGACTACAAAATGTTCTGGCTACTTAACTCTCCAAAACAGTTCAGCCAACAGGGATGCAATGGTCGCCCTAACCAGGTGTCATTTAGGCCGTGTGAGCCAGGTGGGGGTACCCTGCATGTGGACCTGTTTGCCACAAGTGCAAATGCAAAATTTCCAGTTTGTGTGTCACGTGTCCTGGATTCCCAGGCCCTAGCCATGGTTGTGTAGCCATGGACGGGAGCAACCTTTACACCTTTCCACCTCTGCAGATCCTCCCAAGTGTCCTGTGGAAGGATTGGTCCCATGGCAGTAACTCCATCTTGGTTGCCCACTGGCGTCTGAGGACAGATTGGTCACTCGACCCTCTGGAGTTTATCCACTGCTACTTTTACTGGCATGGCAGAAAGTTCTGGTGCCACCATGGGCAAGTGTTTTTTTACAGAAATCCCCAAGTACCGAACCTGCATACTTGGCACTTGCGGTCCTCCAAAACTAGGGCAGAGAGGTCTTGGAATCTGTCAAAGATAGAATTGCTGAGGGGGCGGGGGGCCTTTTTGACTTTTCTCTAGTGGTTTATTTGGCATGTTGGAAGTTTTTATTAGATTGGTGCATTGGTCGGTATATAGACCCATGGTCTCCCCATATCATGGATCTACCTACTGTACTAGTGGGATGTCCTTGATAGGAGTTCAAGAACCACCATCTCCTCAACCCTGGCAAACTTCCCAGATATTTGCATTGGGAGGGATCCTTATTTGTCTGCGCTCCCAGTGCCCTTCTACACAGACAGACAGTTGATAGGCAGACACTAACATGGTGGGACCTCCTGCTGGTCTAAGGTATGTTGAAGAGGTGACCCTTTTAGTGCCTAGAGAATCCACGTCAGGTGGACCTCAAGTACTGAATGTGGAAAAGTTGTTTTCTATTAGCACTTGCCTTGGGGTTAGAAAAAGGGAGATCTATGCTCTGACAATTGAACAAATCCAATGGTCACCTGACCATTTCCATGTGACACCCATACCTCACTTGGCCGTTACAAATTACACAGCAGCCCACATGCAGGTAAGGTTCTACACATAATTTTATTTGTATATTTTTGTCCAAAACCACTTCCTAGTAGTCATTACCCTATTCCGCAGTCCCAACTCTTTACTCTTCAGAAGCTAACCTGTCCCTGTCTAACTTAAATACATAGAAGTACTATGTCCATATTGCACATGTTCCTTTGTAAAATTTTGGCATAGGCTGCATTAGCCCAAATAAATTAAAGAGTCTTCAGCGGGCAACTACTCAACAATAATGACACAGTACTGTCCCTGAAAAAAAAAGGCAACAGAAACAAAAAACCCAGAAAGTTAAGTGCACATAAAACGTACAATTCCCCCGTTTTTTCTACATTCAATATTGATAGATGCTTAACAAATACAAGTAAAATCATTCACAGTAGCAGTGGGACAAACTTTATCTCATATGGAATTTTCACAATATCTACAGAACCTGCAATGGCAAAGTCATGAGCCGACACAAAGACTTTGCCCCCATTTTCAAAATGTTTGTCAATTAACTTTTATGGCACCACACATGAATCCCAAGAAGGCAAAATTTTTTCTGATACAGAAACGGGGAAAACATACCCATGATTTAGCTTCATGGAACGCGTGTATGTTTGTTGAAAGGTGTATGCAAAATAATATATCAAACTGTGGATATCAGTCACCTACTGTCAACATCCATTAGCTGCGACAAGGACAAGCAACCAACTGTGACCTTTAAGGTGTACTACCAGCAGTTGTGTGAACTGACTGACAAGGTCAACACATCGGCCAAATTGGTTCATTGTGGTGACCAACTGGCTATGAAGATAGTTAAACCAATGTGTCGGTGTTTATTCTATCCCGACAGCGATTGGAAAATTAAAAAAGAACAAAATGAACGATAACAGGTGCCGAGTGTCAAAATGGCACCTGGTGACCAATGTGATGCTCACTAAGTGAATCAAGATGGTTTCAGCCCAAGTGTTAATTGCCATTCAGAATCATGCTAATGTAAAAAAAAAGAAATAAAAATCCACATACACACATCTGAAGTCTTACTCAATCCACGGCAAACTTGTTTTACTGTTTGCTGACAGCTCAAGCACACTTGACAGAGGATGGAATACTCATTACTGGACTACCTGTGTAAAGATAAATACGATGAGAGCTAAAAAAAAATGGAGATATATTTCAGCATAAATACCAGTGCATGCATTCAAATTCATGATAATTTAAAATGTTGAGTGCTTGCCAATATCAGTTTGAAATATACTTTTCTGTCCTGCTTCAAAGAACTCCAGGCAGAATCGATAGGCAACCCAAGGCACGGACAGACTAATATGTTAGGTTAAATGTACGGGAATTGTGACGTATGTCATTAATTTTTTCCTTTTACGTTATCTGAAATGTACATTCTAATTTCACATAGCCATAGGAAATATGCAGAATAACAGCATTAGAATATAAACTATGAAATTAATTTATATGAAGCATGCACCCCACCAGTATAAGTATCGTCTGTAGTCCAGTGTGTGCAAGCCTCCTACATTTCATGTGTATGCACTTGCCCACTTTTTATGGGGTGTATCAAAGGATTCTGGGCCCAGAGGACTTGATTTCGAGTAAAGAGGGAGAGATTTGGAAATGTGTCCGACATATTGGTATCACCTTGAGTGATGACCTATCTCGGCAAGCCCATATCACATGGATTACAAATAAAGCTGGTCAAAGATTTCCTTACCGCGTAGGTTCAAGTAGAATTTATCAAGGATATCACTGGTCAAACTATATTGTTTTATGATCTGTCCAATCCTTGAGTACGGCTGTTTTTTATTCGACAGTTGTGGTAAAGTGCTGTCTGATCGCTTTGAAATTGATGCAGTAAAATGCAGCTAAAATTTGTGCAGGTGCCTTGAAACATACATTGCATGTTAATTTACTTTGTGAACTTGGTTGGTCAACTCTTGGGTACACGGTGGGCTGAGTGGTAAGACGCTCGCCTTTCACCTCTGCCACCCGGGTTCGATTCTCGTCCTGGGCAGCAGGTGGAAAAAGCGCCTACCACTTTAACCGTGCACGGTGGTTTTCTCCAAGTTCTTTGGGTTTCCTCCAACAAGGTAGGAAGTATACGCCATAATCTGTGCCATGGACAGTGACTCGATAAGTCAATACTTGACTTCTTTCACAATCCATGTGAAGCAAATGTGTACTTTATACTTTTAACTCTTGCAGACAGACGTAAATACTTCAAGCTTGTCCTCTTTTACAAAATATTCCATTACCTGACTCCTTCTTATCTCTGTAATCTAGCACACCTCCTCCTGTTGGTCATGCTTTCCGACATTCAATGTCAGTGCACCCGGTTAGATGTAGAACATCGCGTCAGTGTCACTCGTTTCTCCCATATGCTACTAAAACAGTGGAATAACCTGCCTTCCAACATTACAGATTCACTTTCTCTACACATAATCAAATTGAAACTTGAAACTACTCTTTTAGCCACAGACACTGCTCCTGAATTCTAACTCCATGGTGACAGATTTGCTAATATTTGCCACACGTCAGTATGCCTAGGAATCTCTGGACTATACTCCGACCTTCACAAAGTTAACATCCTTCCTGACCCATCCTGTCTGCTCTTATCCCACTGAAGACTCCAAGCATTTCCTCCTCTTTTGTCCCTATTACATCGTTCAGAGAAACAAATTGCTTAATACTGTTAGTCCTTTGATTGTTCTAGGGGTTAGGCCGCATCTTATAATCCACATTGGTAGTGGTAGGTTAGTTAAAATATTTCGCTTTGGCAGTAACAAGCTTTCTAAATGCCTAAATATTCATATCTGCAATGTCCACCATTAGCACATTATTGTTACCAGGCACTTTAACGACTAAATGTTTCTGTTACTGTCACTTTAGTGATCATCGGTTGGACTATACAAATTTATTCGTATCACACGTTATTTCTTTATTGGGTAAATAGTGAACTCAATTCATACTGGTTTGATTTGTATCTTACAAGTAATCAAAGTTTGATATTCGTAGAGAGTTTACACAGATATAACACCTTGGTAACATTTGTATTGTCATGTGTGTCTTGTGCATACCTACTGCATGTCTCTGTTCTGGAGAACCCATGCTTTAGTCATCTCGATGTACTATAGGGCTATTAAGACTAAATAAATACATTTACACTAAACTACCCGTTGGCTCCCTTCCTTAATCATGACATGTTGATTTGTTTTTCCTTTTTGGGTGTGATCAGCACAAGTATTCCAAAACACTGAATGAGCAAATTTTCGTGTAGGACATTGATGAAGATATGTTGCTCTTTGGTCCAGCTGGAAGTGAAATGAGAGTGCAACTTACGTCTGTCGAGCATCCCTTTTGCTAGAGCAACCTGCAAATCTGCAAAACGGGCTGTTCAAGCATCGCCAGTGAAAAAATGTCTACTTTGGAGCTGTCACTGCTGCATGGGAAACCATACCAAGAAGCGCGCAAGCGTGACTGCCTATTACCATAGTTGGTTGAATAACTGCTCTTTAAGCCCATAAACATTTTTGTATGTTTGGAACAATACATTATTAATGTTCATATGTTCATTGACATGCCCCGTATGCGTGAATAACATATCTGGCCGTAGTTGGATGGTTAGTATTGTGGTGACAGCCAACAATGTGGGAAAAATTGGATATAAGTATTTTCAGCGCCAATTCTTTGGAATGAACTTTTCTGCCCTCATTCAATTTACAGACTGTGTCAACTTTCAGCAAATTGATCGATTTGCTTAAAATTATCGTTTCTTGAAAGATGATTGTGTTATCTAAGTACACCGTACTTTTCCTTTCCGTCAGATGCCATCTTCTGCGACTTTCTCTGTTCACAAAATAACGTGAGTGTTGATGTTTAAAATGACAATTTATCAAATGATTTGGTTTATCTGTAACCATGTATATGATTCGTATGAACCCATTTCTGGATAATGATTCATGCTTTAAGTCTAAGTGTTTCGTACTTCTTAATCGATTATCGGTAGAGGAATCCTGTCAATGTATGTTTTCTAACACTTTTTTTATCTTTGAAACCGGCTTATACGAACCTGTTCTTGACAGATTTAGCCTCTTTTCAATAAATGAAACATATGGTTTTCTGGGTGAAATGTAAAACATAGTTCATTTGTGTAACTCGAAACCGCGAAACCATTGCATATGGCTCAAACCCCACCTGTCCTTGAAGGTTAGCAACCGATGCAAGTTGCAGCTATGTCAAACGATGCATCATCCACATGAAGAAAATGAAATATAATTTCCAAGGTTACACGAGCATACTCTTTCCAAACCTTGCTATGAAATATTCAATGAAGCATTGCACAAAAAGACAATTAGTACTCTGTGCGTTGTGCCACGTGTTAAATCATGATGATTACTATATTTGCCAAGCCATCATATAATTCTACGTGTGAAGAAATTTCTAGTGGTTACGTGATATAGTGTCACAATACTTGTAAATAAATCCACTCAGCCAAAAAGATTTAGATACTTATCTACATCAAGGCTACAAACAATGGTTACTTGATATTAAGAACGCAAATTTCAATCCATGTAACGTACCACGGCATAAATGTTATTTAAATCTATTACTGAAGCTGAACTGATCACCATTTAGATATCTTCGAGAAGCATCAATATCTGAGCATGTCTAGCATACACTAGACTTCCGAAAGTCCCGGTGGCCGATTTGCATATTTTATATATGAAGCAAATATTCCATCAGATTCAGGTGGTCATCTACTTTTCAAAATAAATCTGTTTCAACCAACATTATTCATAATTATACTAACTCTAAAAAGCGTGTGCCTTTTGAAAACAAAAAACAAAAAACAAAAAACAAAAAAACAAAAACAAAAAAAAAAAAAAAAATCTGTACATTCTTTGTTGTACTTCAGAAACAAAGGAATTATAATCTGGCACACTATTACTCAAATGATCTGCTAATTAGTTGCATATCAGCACATAAAGGGACTCATTCTCCTTGCACATCTTCCAAAGAAAACTTTAAAATACCCGTTTCAGGATTTGAACAGGGAATACATTTTGGTATATCTAAGTTCTGTCAATTTCTTTACACATCGTCTGGATTACTATATATTTTTTAAATTGATTTTAAAGGCCCTTTTACAAAACAGTTTCTCCCGCGGGAGAATGACCTTTGCCTGGGACAGGGACTTACAGGTGCTCTGAACCGGCCCTTCATCAAAGTGGTAAATGAACTATGTGGTCAACTGGTGAGGTTGAGGTTGTTCACACCATTTATTTGGTCATAGCCATCCACACACCACTTTCAGGCTGGGTCAAGGGGCTGGGAATAACAGTATTTGGGACTTTAATACTTCTCCTAGTGAACATTGTAGCCAGATCTTGGATTTGAGAGGAAGGGAATGACAGTATAAACCTTGAGGACACAAATTTTTTTTTTTTTTTTTTTTTTTTTTTTTTTACTTAGTAGTAATGATATTTTGGAACTCTTTCTATCATGTATCCTTGTCTGTATTCAGTTACCAGCTTTTCCATGCATCATACACACACAAAAAAAACAAGTTTTGACAATAAAGCATTTTATGAAATTATTTATTTACACACATTTGTATCAAATGTGCAGAGTCTGTGTACCGTAAGTGACAACAACAATATGTACATTGTATTATAATCCTCTGTTGTCAAAGTTTTCGGTCACAATACTTCTCACAAGTTCTCTGTCTCAATACTTCTTACAAGTTCTCCAATTAATATATTTCAGTCACTATACTTTGTAAAAGTCCTTTATGTAATATGTTTCCTTTCATCTGTGTGTTCATGCTTCTTATAATGCTGAAATTCTCAGTCCTCTGAATGTGGTGTGTGGATGACTATGACCCAGTAAATGTTGTGAACAACCTCAGCCTCACCGGTCGACCACATAATTTATTTAGCACTTTGATGAAGGGCTGGTTCAGCGCACCTATGTGTCCATTTGCCAGGCCAAGGTCATTCTCCTGCGGGATAAAGGTGTTTTGTAAAAGTGCCTTTAAGCCCTCAGATGTTTCACCTTGATGGGACTTACCAGAAGCTAACCACAAATGTCACCAAAACAGTCTATCTCTCTCATTTTGCTTAACGCGCTAGTATAATGTTTTGTATGTTATTTAATTTACTAGTCCTTATGCACATGTCAGAAATATTAGCAATATCAGAATTAGGTAGCCATTCACGCTTCCCATAAACTCTTTGCAACTAAAAGAAATTGATCATGGTGAACGGTATTTTTACATGCCTGTGTTATATGAGCACAGATACATCCATATCTACTCATCAGCAAGCTAATGCTAGTGTCGACTGCCAGAATTGTGACACAGTACTTACATGACCACAACATCTACACGCTGATTTCACTCGCACGATATGCAGATTTCTCCCCGATAGAACATCCGATGGATTTTTTTTTTTTTTTGTCTTTTGTTTGTTTTTTTTTTTTTGGGGGGGGGGGTGCTGTTTTCAATGATGAGTACACCAATCACCCATTCACCCTTTATAGAGTTGAATAGCGTTTAAGGAGACAATTTAACTATATGCCTCAAATAGAGAGAGCCAAACTGGTAAAACATGTGTTAAGAAAACTACGGACCTGCTTACAAAAGTGTATAGGCCACAATGCTACTAAAGGACCCATATGCATAAACATTTAAAACACAGATCGTTCTAAGACAACAACAGTATCCCAAAAAGAGAAGCTAAAACAGTGGTATGAATACATTGATTATAAAATACAAAAACAAAACAAACAAAAACAAAAACAAAAACAAAAACAAAAACAAAACAAACAAACAAACAAAAACAAAAAGACAAAATAAAAAAAAATCTTTCAAAGTATGCCAAATGTAAAACAACTGGAACTTCTTACTTTTCTCTTCAAAGAATATATTCAGTTGGTGTATTTCATTTTCTTTGCATAAAGTCCATGTGTGTTGTTAAAATCGTTATTGTGTGCATAGGGTAACAATATTAGACACACTGGGAGAGTTATAAATTTAAATTTTGTTGCGTAATGTACGTTTTGGGTGCCCTTACATGATGATCAGTTGTGTCATAATGTGGTGTATTTGTTGTATGAGGTACATACTGGTTATTGCAGGGTACCACTGCATAATATACATATAGAGAGACAGTATACAGGATACAAAAACTGAGTTCAGATTCATAACACATTTGTAGATACCAAACGTCTATATCTTAGGTTACTTAATTTGACTTTATCAGAACAGCACATGTAAGTCTATATTGCTTCAGTGGGATAAATGAAAAAAAAAAGAGTATCAATCGGGAATTTATCAAGTAATGGAACCGAATGGCACCTCTGTAGCTTGGTCAATACCAAGAGAACCTTGCTTACTGAATTGCTTCGTTTGACTTGACAAGCGTACCATATCCAATCATACATCTTCGTTTACCCATTTGTTTTACCTGTATTAAAAAGTAGTTTGAAAGTCTGTGGTATTTCAAAAGTATTTAAACATGTGAATGTTACTTAAAGGGTCATCAGTTGTTGTTCCGAAAATGAAATCAACAAGTAATATAGTAAAACTTCTAATAATTATCACAACAAAATAGCCAGAAAAGTGCAGCATTGGTTTGAAAGGTATTGCATATTATTAATTTTACAAGTCAGCTTCTAAGGCACCCCATTGGTGCCAACTAAATCTATCTACATCAGCAGTAAGGTAATCTTTCAGTCTCGCATAGCCGAACTGATATAATATCCTCATATGTGGATATCATGATCAACTAGAATCATGCCCAAAATCAATGTGCCTAAATCGAGGCTTTGGGCTTTTGTACAGATAGAAGTGTTTATCTACCATTCAGTTAGAAAATATTTGATTGGATATTCCCGTCAACGAAAATTATTGGGAGCTGTAGTGAACCCGGAGATCTATATTCAAGATTTCTGTTTTGGTATTTGCAGCCAAAATATACATAAAATATTCAAATACTAAAACTGAATGTTAAATATTGTAATTGTTAATCCTATAAAAAATCACATTCACTCATGCTGCGTGAAAACCACCGTCATTGTTCAAACTCCGGTTATGGCATGAGTATTTTGATATAGTCATAGTGAAATGCCTTTGCCATATATCATAAATGTAATTAAGTAAAAACGTATGATCAGATGTCAATTTTTGTGGTGGCTATCTTGGATAAACAAATCAACATGTCTGAGATTTTGGTAAATGATTATTGTCTAACAACTCAAGTTATTGGCCAACACCAGTTAAAACTTTCTGTGGAACGTCATGCAAAATTTTAATTGATAACAGTAAAGTGAACCTTAAAGAGCGTTCAAGATAATCGAGCCAGTTCAGAGTCGTGCACGGGAATTATTGATCTATACTTGCTTAATAAACAATAAATTGCAGACGAAACCTAACTGTAAATGGAAACTTACTTGTATAATGAAGAGGTCCAATCACACATTTTATTTAGTAAAAATTGTTGAGTGTGTTAAGAAGAGTTCCCCATGTATTGTAGCTCAGCCTACACGTCTAGGTCTGTCAGAGCGTCTATTCATCCGTTCAATGTACCTGTTAGTCTATATGTATTTTGCCATCCATTGAATAGTTCCCTACCAGATAGCCTAACATTTGGAGCAGTCCTGTCCTTAGCTTCAAATGATTGGTTGCTGAGACAACATTAATACTCAAATGAAAATCGAGTGCTGATGGCAATTAAAAGTCACCAAGATATTTTTAAAATGCAAGCCACCTTCGCACCAATTACATAACAAACAACAACGGGTATGTGTGTGTGTTGTAACTGAAAAATGCGTGTTCAATCTCTGAAATCTGCGGTGGTGCAAAATCATTGGGGTCTCAACAGCAAAGCAGAAGACCGACGGTATATTCTTTTCCTGAAAAGCAAACATCATCTGGTTCCTGACGATTGCTTATTAATTTTATGGGAAACAAACTGCGTACTGATACGCCACCTGTATAGCTCATAATTAAATTCATGAAAAAAAAAATCATAATTATTATAGTAATAATAAAGAGCGGATTAGTTGTTCCATATGTACTTGCGTCATTCTCATTAACTGTACTAAATCTTATACAATAACATATATTGAAAGTTTCATTATGTCCTACGAGATCCAACTGGAATAAAAAGCTGATTGCGATGATTCGATTTTATATGTATATCAAGCACGAAAAGTGTACAGGAACCATTATTTTCCATATCCATATAGCCATAAAGTTGACCATCAGGAGTAGAAAAAATTTTGCCATCTGTTCATACTATGTCGGCATATAATTAAATATGAATATATCAGCTCATATATATTAAAACATAGCGCATAACAGAATTACAGACAATTTAATAAACCTGGTGGCATCTATGTAAGTCGGCATACGTGATGCATGCAAACCAGAAACTGGACATTTTTTGCATGTATCTGCCAGGAGTGCCAACTGGGGGAGCTTTAATGTCATCTTAATGCCACGTGGATATAATGTTTTATATAGTTATGTTTGGTAAAGCATCACCAATGCAGATTAGAAGTATCTTTTAATTTAGTACCAATTTCTAGCCTGAAATACAACAGAGATGAAGCGTAGAACCGCTTCAAATACCTATCTCAAACGGGTCACTATATGCTTGCCCGGATAATTAATTATTTGAAACCAATGCAGACTACACAAAACTCACATTAGATATAACATAAAAAAACATCCTCCTTCTGAAATAATCAGTAATATTTCAATCCACAATTTTAGTTTCAGTTAAGTTCAAATTATATTTCACCAAACAGACATATGAAAGCATGATGTGTCTCTATCGAAGTTTCAAAGTCAGTCCAATGGGAACAAATAAGTCGATAAGATTATCAACATGAACATCACCGAATAAAACAGCAAGATTTGAATATTCACCAAGCAACAGATACTTTGTGCATACCTTGAAACGACAATATGCCATGTTGACAATAAAGGTGATGAGGGCCATGGGAAATAGAAGCAGACATCTGTTTCAACAATGGCAGAGACATTGCACTTAAAATTCAAGAAAACAAGTTCTGCATTTGAACAGAGTTTACTGGCAAACAATTCTGTTTTCACATATCTATTTATTGTGTTGAAGCTGTATAGATTAATCATTTATATCACATCATACCAAAGCTAAATGCACATACATTCACTGAATTAAAGTAAAGCATACATAATAATTCATGATATGAAACCTCAGCAATCAAGAAAGCAAAGTTGATATCTAGAAGTCCAAGGCAGACCGACAACCAAATTGATTATCAATTTGTTTATATCAGCCTATGAATATGGCATGTAATATCAACATGCACACATATCCCATGACTTGTGACAGGTGCCACCAAATGTTAGTAGCAGTTTAAATCGATTTTAGGCCACCGACTCTCAACACAAACAAATACCTCGCCCCATGCATGTATTGTGTAAAATGCCAGCTACAAGTATAAATTTTATATATAAAAAATAACTACATCACGTATATAACACTTCAAATGAACCTGCTTTCTTGTACGATAAAGGGTCCATTTCTATCCAGAAACGTCGAAATACCCAAGTTTTTTTTTTTTTTTTTTTTTTTGAGAAGGAAGAAAATGGTGGCAATCAAAGTTATCAAAATCGGTTCGCACTCTGGCAAGGACAATTAACTTTGACATGTAGACACCATATGTCGGCTCAGGTGGACCATTACTACCCATGCAAAAGTAATTTGTCACGTCAAAATGAAATTCATCACTGTTGACATTAAATCTAACCTTAGTTCACTATGGTCTTTATACACCATAATGTCCTGAAACGAACACTCATTGTCATTGTCAGTCGTTTCTTTTAAAGTCAAATCATCCAGAATTGCAGATAATAAAGAAAATGTCAGCCCCACATATTTCCATGAACCAAAGACATATTTCCAATTTTCAAAGACCTAGACAAGCCATCTATTGTATGTAGTCATCTCAACTGCCATGCCCATCTATCACAATAGAATAAAAATTAAAGAGGCATGGTTTACAGTTGTCTAAATGCCTTAAAAAGTGTATGAGAAATGAATTTGATTTAACATTCATGATATAAAGTCAAATGGCGACAGGCATCGGCATAGGGCGACAGCCAGCAGCATACAGCAGCGTTCGGCGGATGCCGCCGATCGCCCCTAGATACATCTGTACCTCATGAGGACGACGCGGAAGATAGTGGCAGCCAGCGACAGAGAGGCTTTCAACTCTGTATTTCGCTGGGTGTCACTCTGTACAAAAAAAAAAACTGCATTATATAAATTGTACAATATGAGTCCAAATGAACAGAAAAGAATGGAAACTGCGCATGTGTGATACATTACACTTCATCTTAGCTCCATTCAGTGATATTGATCAGTCATTTACGTATGTACATGTACACATCAGTAAGCTCCTCATTCATCACCCATGCATGTAAGATAAATTGCATTTAAATAAGTTCTGCATTTAAACAGAATTTACTGGCAAACAATTCTGTTTTCACATATCTATTTATTGTGTTGAAGCTGTATAGATTAATCATTTATATCACATCATACCAAAGCTAAATGCACATACATTCACTGAATTAAAGTAAAGCATACATAATGTGTCATCTTTATCAAAGACAAAGAAAAAATATATTGGCTAAATCAAGCACATGGAAAGACACACACACACACATATATATATTGTATTTGTGTCTTTTTGCCCAGAACCACTTCCTAGTAGTCATTACAAAATTTGTAGTCAGAACTCTCCATAAGCTAACCTGTCCCTGTCTAACCTATATACATATGGAATTACTATTGTCCATATTGTGCACATCCGTTTGTAAAATTCTTACATAGGCTGCATTAGCCCAAATAAAGTTAAGGGTCATCAGCGGGTAACTACTAAACATGTTTCGGAGCCCATTACCCGTACATGTCTCTCTCAGTACGGGCTCCAAGTCCAAGCTAAATATTCAGCAAAGACAACCCACATGATAATGAATAAATATAAATGTATCAAATGATGGATTAGGTAAATACCTGAAGTTTCGCTTATTAATGCAGGGATTCATTACGAAAGAAGAATACCTGTCAAACAAACCATAATTATTAAAATTTGTATAGTACAGGTTCAGATAAGAATAATTTGACTTACCCCTGAACCAATATGTACCCTTTCTAGCTGGACAGCTTATTCTAGTTAGGCCACACCCCAGCGTATAACTGAAGTGGAAACAAGCTTGGGCATCATATTCAGTCCCAGTGATTGTAAAATAAACAGTTGCAGCTAGACCACCTGTACAGACAGAGGGAAATCCTAACAACGACTGCAACAATGGATGTCCTGCACCAGTAATGTAAAACAAACTCTTTGATGACAGCTACCCCTCAAACAATTCAGCTCTATTTCACTGCCAACCCTGGATTAAAGTCATTTGTGTTTAAGTCAAGAGAATGCAATGGAAATATAATATTTCTTAACCAGATGTCAAGTACAATTAGGCAAGCCTAATTATATATATATATAATGGAAATAAATTGAACTTTTTTATCATATATTTTTGCTTTGCGCTTCAAAGGTAAAGCAATTAAACAAAACTGAACAAAGTGATCAATATCATGTATTTAATGGTTGTAGGATTTTATGATGAATTTCATTTTGACTCCAGGCGGGGTCGGCGGCAGTGCTGCTGAACGCTGCTGTATGCTGCTGGCTGTCGCCCTTTGCAGATACCTGACCCTTGAAGCCAATTTTTTACCGCTGTCTGTCGCCCAAATGTTGCCTATGCCACCCCCAAAAATGCACTAGTCTTAGTTGTGAGAATTGGCCAAAATTGACATGCAAATATAACATTTTCATGTATTAGATAACCCGTCAACAAGAATACTGAATCTTGAGAGGGAGAAGTATCTCGTTTCCTCGACAAAACCTTGGAAACACTGTTAAAGCACATATTGTGCATGGTGTATGCCATCCAAGCATCTGCTCGTTATTACACTAGTTTAAGATCTCCTTTGTATGAACCCATATTGTACATGCTGTAGATGGTTTTGAAAAACTGTTCTCTTTCAAAAGTGCTCAATCAATCCGATATGTGCACTCAAACACACCTTTATTTATACATGTATATGAGAAAACGTGATTCATTTTGTTATTTCAGAGCAGCGAACGTGTTGTACATAGACCAAAGTAGCTGCATATGTGTATGTGTGTGTTGGAAGGACAATTGATATTACACTTGTTTTTGTCTGTATGATTTCGCCTTTGATCACACTTTTACCAAACCCCTACTCAGGGTTAATCAGAAACGACATCTTAAAGCAATTTTGATATCGAGGAAACACTTTCCGCGGAGCTGTAGAGTGCCCTTTAAATTAGTTTTCTCTTTTATATTCTATTTATGATATTTAAGGGTGTGGCAAAAGAATTAAAATAATGCAATTGTAAGAAAGCAAGATACATTGCAAGTTACACAATACTTCACTTGTGATATGTAGACAGTGAATAGATTGTTTATTCCCAGACAGTCTCAATAGAGAAATCGTGAAAGAGCATGTTGTTGCGTTTAAAGGCATGTACAGTAATCGTGATTTTACAAGCTGAATGCTGTAAACAACAGACGCAGCAGGCCTAAGCAGTGAAATGCAAATGTCAGTGAATGTTTGAAATGATGTATAAGAATATCTTGTATGAAATATACTTCTCTGTTAAACTATGGAGATATTTGGCATTTTTAAAAGTGAAAGTATATATGCAATTTGATTTCATATATCATATTTTTTAAATCAAATTCAGTTCAGTTACACTTTTTAAGGAAGTTAGACAAATGTAGACCGCGCCTCATTATTTTTACTGTATTGTGATAAATGGGTATGGCAATTAAGTTGACAACATAAAATAAATGGGTTGTCTAGGCCTTGCACAAATGAAAATGTATGTTTGCTGCTTGGAAAAGTCCACATGACTCAATGGATTTGGGCTTTGGCATATGACAGTGAAAAACTGAGACTGCTTGCTGGAATTTGTTCGGTTTACAGTTTGCTATTGGACGTATTGGCATTTGAATGTGTAGCTGCCACTAAAATTATCAGCTATGAATAATTTGGTTTTGCAGACTTAAATTTGAAAGTGGGACCACAAAATAGTATCACAGGTAACATTTATCTCAGTGCTGATTAAGTGGTGATGAAATTTTTCTTAATTATCTACAATTCCTTATGATTTGGCTTTAGAGGAAACGACAAACAATGGAAAGGATTGTTCGTTTTTGGACATTACAATGCATGAAGATAATAGGGAACTCAAGTTTAAATATTACGACAAATGTGATGACTTTTAACTGAGCGTGACAAATTATTTTTTTCGCGTGGATAGTAACAGTCCACCGCGCCAACCTATGGTGTCTCCATGTCGAGGTTAATTGTCCTTGCCAGAGTTCGCACCAATTTTGATAACTTTGACTACCGCCATACACTTTTTTTTTTTTTCAAAATAAAACAAACCAAGCGTATTCGAAAATGAAATTTAAACAAAGCTTCGACGTTTCTGGTTGTAAATGAACCGTTTATTCATATGGTCACCTGCTTGAGATAGATATTTTTTGAAGCGGATCTACACTTTTTCTCTGTTGTATTTCAGAATGGAAAGTAGAACTTAATTAAAAGGTACTTCCTGTCTGCATTGGCAATGCCTTATCAAACATAACTAACTATAAATCATTATATCCACGTCGCATTGAAATGCAAATTAAAAATCTCCCTGTTGGCATTCCTAGTAGAGACATGCAACGAATTGATAATAAGTCCCTGGTTTGCATGCAACAGGTATGTTGACTTACATAGATGGCACTAGGTTTATTTAATTGCCTGTAATGCGTTATGTTGTATAATATATTAGATGATATATTCGTATTTAATAACATGTCGGCAAAGTATGATCTGATGTTTTTTGTTTTTTTTGTTTTTACTTCTTGGCCAACTTTATGGCTATATGAATATGGAAAATAATGGCTCCTATACACTTTTTGTGTTTGTAATTTATATAGAATTGAGTCATCGTTATGAGCTTTCTATTCAAGTTCGATCCTGTCGGACATAATAAAAGGTTCAATGTATACTACTGCACAAAATACAATATGTGCAATCACAATGATACAAATATACATATGAAACAACTAATCACCTCTTCTGAGCGAAAAGATTAAAAAAAATGAATAACTCAGTATCTGCAACCAACTTTGGTGGTTGGGCTGGGTTGCAATGTTGTGGAAGTACCTGCCATTGAAAGAAAGACAAGGTATACCAGCATATAGTTTGCCATTGTATCATCATCATCATCATCATCATCATCATCATCATCATCATCATCATCATCATCATCATCATCATCATCATCATCATCATCATCATCATCATCATCGTCGTCGTCGTCGTCATCATCATCATCATCGTCGTCGTCATCATCATCATCATTTTTTTTCATGAATTTAATTATGAGCTCTACGGGTGGCGTATCAGTAGCACCTTGTTTCGCATAAGATTAATAAGCAATTGTCTGATTCCAAATGATGTTTCCTCTTTATGAGAAGAATATACAATCAGTCGTCCGCTTTGCCGTTGAAACCCCAACGATTTTTGCAGTTTTGCAGATTAAACAGTTTAAGAATTTCATTTTTCAGTTACCTATGCACACACACACACACACACACACACACATGTTGTTGTTTGTAATGTAATTGGTGTGAAAGTGGTTTGCATTAAAATAGTATCTTGGTGACTTTCAATTGGAATCAACCCTGGATCCCCTTTGCGTAGCAATATTGTCGCAGCAACCTATCATTTGAAGGTAAGCACAGGACTGCTCCAAATGTTAGGCTACTGAAGGCAATTGCTATCTCTGGCATAACACTTGTCCTGCGAGAAAAAAAAGCTGATGGAGCGGAATGCAAATTATTGGTGTACGTTTGGCCAAGGGCAACCACCGTGGAAAAGTAAACTAACTTTTCACAATAGTGGCCTATGGAAAAATACATATAGAGTAACAGATACATTGATGGATGAAAGGAAGATCTGACAGGCCTAGGCGTGTAGACTGAGGTACCAGGCATGGTAGACTCCTCTTCACACTCAAAACAATTTTTACGAAATAAAATGTGCTGGGACCTCTTAATTATACGTAAGTAAGTTTCCGTTACTCACGTTTAGTCTGCAGTTTATTGTTTAACAAGTATAAATCCATAATTTCTATGCACGACCCTGAACTTGAACTTGTTTGGTGATCTATAATGCTCTTTGATTTGCACTTTACTGTTATCAATTAAAATCTTACATGACGTTCCACAGAAAGCTTCTGAAAAAAAGTTCACGAGTGCATAATTGAGGATTTTATTTTGAAATTAATGATGACTTATAGGGTTGGCATATAAGCATGCAATTGGTTTCCAATACGAATGATAAGCAATCCTGAGACTCAAAAAGTTGTCTGTTTTTATGCAAAAGGATATACAATTGGTGGTCTGCTTTACCAACTCCAAATGATTGTTCACACCACTAAACATTATAAAGAATAAAAGTGCCATTTCCAATGGCGAAACACAGACTCATACAGTCACTTTGTTGTTCGTTGTTTCATCAGTGGTGTCCAGGTGGTTTGCATTTAAATTGTGTGTTTTCGACTTTTAATTGAATCAAGGCGTGGTGTACATTTGCAAAGTAATGTTGTTGCAGCAATGAATCATATGAAACTAAAGGAAAGAATGCTCCAAATGTTGGCTATTGCAGACAGCTGCTATCAGTGACAAAACATAATTCCAGAGAAACATAACACATATGTATCAGATTAATCACAAAAATCAAACAAAGTTTGATTTGGTGAGGGAATGATCTCTGTGCAAAAATAATTTTTTCATCTTATATTCTGAACGGATTATTCCCAAGCTGAACAGGAAAGCATATTCACTCTGAGCACGTCAAAATGATCGTGCCCTTTTCATATTTTGAATAAAGACGGTAGTTTTGTCGCAGATTAGAGCAATATGAGTTTGCATATGAATAACATTGATGGTATTGAATCACCCGCATTGTTATGTGAATATACACAGTATATTTTGCATCCTGATGTTAAAGAGATGCATGAGTTGGTATTGCCAGGCTCAATACAATCACCAATAATTCTTGATTTCTAAATATCATATCATGGTAAGCATTTTTTACCTGGATGACAGCCAAACTCTTTTAGTCATACAAAAGTCTGTAGCGCCTACTTAGGCACATTCATTTTGGACGGGAATCATAGTTGATTATGATACCCACCTATGGGGATTTTAAGTCAGTTTGGCTATGTTAAATTGAAAGATAAGTTCACTGTTGATGTATAAAAATTCAATTGGGTCAGTGGGATGGCCAAGTATCTGACTGGGAAAATAAATGACAATTGGAAGGACGCAAAAACAATGCTGCCTTCAAAATGAGTTTAGATAGGCAGAACAAGTTCATAAATTAAGACATAATCTTACAATATGATAAAACCACACAAATGTATTGCATAAGGTATCCAATGCTGAATAAAATACGGAGTGGTATACCTTTTTGTCACTACTTTTACTCAAGCAATACAGCCCTTGATGTATTATTTTACTAAAATTCAAGTTAAATATCCTGTGATTTATACCTTTCAGTGTTTTAAAATGTTTTATCGATATGAAACATTCAATTGTAGCGGAAACGGACTGAAAAAAAAAAACAAACAAAAACAAACAAACAGGACAGAGAGGAATTATGCAAACATATAGTCCCTACTGCAAGAGTTTGGGGATTGGGTACTAACAAGTCTAGTTTAGAATACTCCACCTTTATGCCCCTTTCCTGCAAACAGATCGAACACAGGTACATAGAGAATGAACAAAAATCTGTAATTTATGTGAAACATTTGAAGAACACCTATCAACTTGTGATAAATAAATCTGCATTATTTTTTTTAGCATATAAAATACCAACCAAATAATGTCCAATTTTCTCTTTGTGACATCAATATCCAACACTTTTACTATATTGCATATGTGTACAGTCAGTAACCTTCACATTTTGCACTCTGCAAGTAACACATCGAGAATATTGGCTTTGGAAATTATTTTAGTAAATCTTTAAAATAGATGGAAACAACATTTATTATTTTGCATGAAAAAGGGTGCTTTTTACATGTAAAAATCGATAAGAAATTATCGAATTATCCATTTATGGCATCGATATAATATGTAATTTATAGTCCTGCCATAGGTACCATTTCTGTTTATCATGTGGAAAAGAAATGTTAAGGTTGTTGGTCGTATTGCCAATCTTAAAATTTTTCGAACAATATTGCACAATCATTAATAATTTTGCATCGGGTAAATGTGCTTTTGCATAAAATCACTAGACATAACCCAAATATATGTCTTTCACAAAACTACCCAATATTTATATTTCGTCCCTGCTATGTATGCCGTTCACATTTGTAACTTCGAAGTAACATTTTAAGGATATTGGTTTGGAACGTTATTTTGAAAATGAATTACAAATATTGTTGAAATCTTTAAAATTTGATGCAAGATAAAGGCGCTTTTTACATAATTTCAATAATGTCAAAATGCTTACGTGTAGCATCATTATGTCACATGTATACTAGATTCCTACGTGTCGTTTATATTTTACGATATTAAAATTCCATTTTAAGGACATTCGTTTGAAATGCTATTTTTGGAAACATCTGAAGATATTGTCCAGATGTAACATTTTACCTTAGGTAAAAGCACTTGTTGCATAAAATGGTTTTCAATATTGCCGAAACGTCTACCTGTAGCATCAATTACCTAGCATTAATACTGTAATCTTGTCATGTGTGTCATTTATATTGATAATATCAAAATAACAATTTGAGGATATTGGATTAGAATGCTATTTCCAAACCGTCAAAAAATATTGAAAAGACGTTTATGATTCTTACACAACTAAACGAGTTTGCCGCATAACATAACAAAATATTGTCCAAAAAATGTATGGAAATACCTTGCGGACATTTTCTATCAGGGACCCTCCCCCCCCCCCAAAAAAAAAGATGAAAAAGGGAAAGAAGGAGAGGAAGAAGAAGACGAAGAAGAAGAAGAAGAAGAAGAAGAAGAAGAAGAAAAAGAAGAAGAAGAAGAAGAAGAAGAAGAAGAAGAAGAAGAAAAAGAAGAAGAAGAGGAAGAAGAAGAAGAAGAAGAAAAAGAAAAAGAAAAAGAAGAAGAAGAAGAAGAAGAAGAAGAAGAAGAAGAAGAAGAAGAAGAAGAAGAAGAAGAAGAAGAAGAAGAAGAAGAAGAACAAGAAGAACAAGAAGGTGAGTCACAAACAAACAACAGATGGTTACAGCATAATTTCAAGATTCACACTTGAACTGAAAAAAAATAAAAGGAATGCATGAAGTGTGATAATGTTAATGCTCTATTCTCATCTGTATAGTAAGCGTGTTTAATTCACACGTCTGTTTCAATTTTGCATATATATATATATATATATATATATATATATATATATATATATATATATATATATATATATATATATATATATATATATGCTTGGGTAGAGCATAACTTAGTTTTCAAAGGTTTAACGAAAGATCTTCAACCTTTATTACAATGAACTCAATTTGTCTGAGCCAAGGCTTCAGCAAATACATACTAGTCCATTACATTAGCACCTTGTAAAGATAAAACAAGCACTCTTTTCAGTTTAATTCGTGTCCGTGTTAGCTCATGTTGCCTCTCATATTAGGACTATATGGCATCCATGAGTAAACATTTAGTTTCTCATAATCGCAAGAAATGGACATATGAGGATGGTTGCCACCTTGCGCAGCACCAGTTGGCTTCACATGCTGATGTCACAGCATTCAGTAGAGGGTGCCTTTAACAATGTGGAATCTGACTTTCTATAAGGTAATTCACTTATTAGAGATGCGATGCTACAGATAGGAAAACGACACAATGTTCACTTTCAGGAACGAAGAACAGGACGTCTGCACATAGAAATGTGTCACAGTTTACATCAAAATTAACCTGTCTTGCCACTTAACAGGTGATAAGTAATTGGTAATTGACAGACATGTACATCAAAGTTACAAACAGCTTTATAGAAAATAGTAACATAATCCACCAACACTAGAGAGACTGAACAATTTAGCATTATGGCCGCATGTGTATTTGTCTTTTAGAAAGACATTTCAAGGCCTGTTATCATGTGGCGCCTCTTTTTGTGGTTACCAATAGACACGTGTGAATTTTAAATACCAGGAAAATCAATTAATCCAATCCCAATGTTATTCATATATACATATGTTAAAGTGCTGAAAACAAAGGAGCCATAATGGGAAGTTGCTCAAAATTAGTAAAAAAAAAAACTAAAAACAAAGAAAAAAAAGCAATTACTAGAAATAAATAAATACAAGAAAATGAAATAGAAGAAAAGAAAAGAAAAGAAAAAAAAAATAGAAAAATAAAATAGATTAAAATATCCTTATCTTTTCGTCATGACCACCACTCATTTGGTTTTGGTAAATCTAAAGTTCAGGTACAAATCACTATTTTCATCTAAGTTTTTGTTCACCTGAAAAATGCATTTGTGATAACTCTTTTGTCAACAAAAACAACCAATTTATTGTAAACTAGACATTTGTAGTGTGTCCTGTTGATCCTTTGCTGCATAACACTGCAAGTGCAGTTACATTAAATTGGACATATCAGCTACCAGTAGTAGAGAAGTATTGGTTGTCTAAGCTTTGCATTGTAAAGAATTAAGTTTCATTGGGTCCCTGGACTCGATGTACAGTTACACCTGGCTAAAAGTTAACAGCCAAACGCTTTTTTCGCGTTTTGCTGGTGTTTGGCTTGTGTTTGGAAACGTTTGAAAACGTTTGGAATGTGTTTCGAAATTGTTTGGAATGTGTTTGGAAAGCGTTTGGAAAGCGTTTGGGAAAAATCTCAAACACTTTTACAAAACGTTCGAACACTTTCACAAAGCTACCGGACACTTCTCCAAACGGGTTCAAGCACTTTGCAAATGCGTTGAACAATTACCGGAACGATTTCAAACACTTTCACAAACGCATTCAAACACAATGCATTTCAAACACTTCCATTTAAATGATGAAGGATCTCCAAACGTATTTTCAACAGGTCCAGCAATATATGATGTACTTACGTGTAAATGTGCACCTATCCAGCATTATAGGTTGTATATATTTATATAAAACACGATCCAAATACGTTTACCCAAGTGTCTAATTCAACTAAAATTAATTAAAGGCTTAATTCTTCATTTAAGATGTCATGAATACTTCATCTTTCAAAAACTATTTCGGAGTAAATCCATAGGCAATATCATCATGATCAGATCATGAGTCATGATCTGATCATGATATTGCCTATAAATTTACTCCGAAATAGTTCCTAATTTTCAATTAAGATATATATAATTACTCCAAGGACCAATGGAGTATCGCCTGGCCTACTCCACTGGAGCTAATTCTATTGCTTGGCTGAGTAAGCCAAACAATATTTAAATTGAGGTGCTTCTGTATTTCCATTCGAAATTTGAAATGTTAACCTTTTTTGGAAGAACTTCACTTTCAGAAAAAGTATGATAGCGACAGGGTATACTTGCTACTGAAAGATCTGTAACTTTATAATAAATGAAGTGTTAAACCCATTAATGTAGGCATATTATTTGTTTTCTTCTACCTTTACTTATTTTCTTCCTTAATTAGGTATGACCATGTCATAATATTGTTGATTACAAGTAACAATATAAATATTAGCAGGTAAAGGTGACAAATACATGTCATTAGAATTACCAAGTGAACATGTACATGTATCACATACGTTTGGCGCAAAGTGTAAAGTGTTTGAAAGCGTTTGGAAAGTGTTTGAAAACGTTCGGCTTTCACCAAAGGCGTTCGGCAAAGTGTTTGAAAGCGTTTGGAAAAGTGTTTGAAAGCGTTTGGCAAAGCGTTTGTAAAGCGTTTTGAAAGTGTTTGCAAAGTGTTTGCTACGCGTTTGCAAAACGTTTGACTTTTACTGAAAGTGTTTGGGAAACGTTTGGGAAACGTTGGTGCGTTTGGCGTTTGTTAACTTGAACGCAAGCGTAACTGTATGGGTTGTGGCCTTGTTGATTTGAAATGGCGTGTTATCTGATTGGGCTTCTTATCTCAGGTGAACATGTAATGCAGGCAACCCATATGCGTCATGCCCTGTAAACCGCTGGTCTGGTCCAACTGTACTCCTATATGCTTCAAAGTGGATTAGGTAATAAGCCAATTCCTCTTCTTAATGCAGTTTCGGACACAGACAATGTAGTACAGCAATATTTTGCTAATTCACGATTTAGGGACACAGTGTGGCTCGCAAACACTTCTGTGAGGGGTAAACACCACCATTTAAGGACACGGTGTGGTTCGCAAGCACTTATTTGCGGGGTAAACACCATGCTCTCAGGATTATTTTAGATTACATCACCATTCTCTTAGTATCCTTTACTGTATAAAGGATAAGTCCCGCTTCGGACAGACAGATTTACAGACACAAAGGAGGGTTGGCAAACACACTGTGCTATTGTTTATCTTAGATGTACATGAACTAGAAAATGAATACAGGAAAGCTAGATCTGAAGGTGCCTTTGTTGCATGAGAGGTTCCAACATAATTTCATCACAATATGCAGGTAACAGAGCACTCCAAAATGAGACGATAGGTTGGAAACGAAAAGAATCGTGTTATTTTACAATAACTATGGTTTCCAAATAACTTAGCAAAATGTAACATTGTGGTGTCTCAAAACGGAGAACAAACATAAGAAGCGAAATTGATGGATACTAAACTGCTCTTACATACATACAAACATACACACACTCATACATATATGTATATATTTGACAACAATATAGAAACAATAGGGGACAAAAAATGCCATGTACATTGAAGCAAAGACAGCAAGAAGTTAAAGCTTAGCTTTTAATCTCCACCGAGAAACACAAGTTCGTGAATGGATTAATTTATGATCAGTGCAAAAATACCTTAGAAAATGTGAGCAGGTAAGTCAACTTTGTGATGGTTTGTGTGTCGACTGGGTTGATCCAATCACGTTTATGCTTTCTACTAAGTGGACAGATATAGTTACAAAGCCCTAGCATACATATGTTTTGTTTTATTCACCTGATAGGAAGAGTTCTAAGAAAAATTCCATACCTTCAAGATAGAATTAACTAAAGCTCTGTCCGGTAGTGCTTTTAACACCCCGGTATCCACCAGATGGGCATTGAACCACCCATGTATCATCGTCGTCGTCGTCGTCATCATCATCGCCATCATCATCATCATCATCATCATCATCATCATCATCATCATCATCATCATCATCATCATCATCATCATCATCATCATCATCATCATTTTTTTATTGTCTTTGTTATTTGCATTTATGTCTCTTCCAAAAACCTGTAAACGAAGATACTCGAAAAATATATTAAAACTATAATTTTTGAAGTTTCTGGGCAGAAATGAAAACTTTGTATATAGATATCAGGTGGATTTGAGGTATCATATAAATAGCGAAGTGAATATATAATCATAACAGATGCAGCTGACATTTTATGCAATTCATAAATGGGGCCAGATATATCTTAGCATGGAAATTTGCTATCATCAAAATGACTTAAACTGCTACTAACCTCCGTTGGCACTTGACCCAAGTCAAGATATAGGTGTGTTCATTCATATTGCATTTCATATGCACTTGCTTGTATAAAAGTGACGATAAAGTCGTTGGTATGCCCTCCTTGGACTTCGAAATTTTGACTTTGTTTGTTTGATGGGTGAGGTTTCTTATGTTGGGTGGTTACATTTCACGCAGATTTCTGGTGTAGTTTCTCTGTCATTGTTGAAAACTGGGGTTTGCTTCCATTTTCCACGACAGTCGCTCTTTACCACCGTCAGTTATTCAACGTATGTGTATTGCTTGTGGATATTGAAATCTTGCTGTTATACCTGGTGCTGTTCATGTTGGTGGGCTTGTCAAGTCGCTTTTTACATTTGAATGATTTCCGAACTACGACATTGACACGTGATGGCCCCATACTATTTTCAGCAAAATGCAGTGTAACATAATGGAAATCAAGATGATAGATAAGATAACAACGATTATTTCAGAAAGAGAATGGTTTTGGTACTTTAAATCTGCTGTAAGGTTTTGTACAGTCTTCAAGAGCTTCTGAATAAATAATTATCCAAGCAGGCATACTATGAACCACTTAAAACAGCTATTATTTTAAATCGTACATGCACCAAAGTTAAATCAAATTAAATATTTTGTTTCTGCTGTGTAGGGGGGGGGGGGTAAAACTATATTCAAAGGCACTTACACACATGGGCTCCCTAGTGCCACATTGGCCGATAACTCTGTAGTGCAAGAGGTAGGAAAACTACAAATATATTCACTTCCGGGAGAAAGAAAAATAAGTTTGCACATATGAATGTGTTCCAATTTACGTCAAGATTTGTTTGTCTTGTCACTAAAGAGGTGATAAGTGACTGATAATTGATAGATTCATAGATATTAATGTTAGAAACAGGTAATACAAACTAATACTATCATGCACTTCCAACAAAAGAGAGTACGGGACAATATAGCATTAGGGGGCGCATGTGCGTTGTTCCAGTAATGTTAATCTGTCAAATTCTTTGCCATCTTGAAACATATTTTCTTGATTCTGTTTGACTATAAAAACGTAAATAAAATAGATTCTGTCAGTTTAATATGCAGTGACAATGCCTCATCAAACAAACCTTACTATAAGACAGTAAATCCATATTTCATCCAGATGTAACTTGTAAATCTTCCAATTGGTACTTATATCCAGGGACATGAAAACAATGTCGATATTTAGTAACTGGCTTGCATGCAATATGTGTGCTGACTTTCCTGGATAGCACCAGGTTTATTAGATTGTCTGTAATGTTATTTTGTGTTATGTTGTATCATATAGCAGCTAATGTATTTATATTTAGATGCACCAGAAAGCGTGTGGTCACATGCAACCCCCCCCCCCCCCCTAGGAACAACATTATAGTGATGTGGATACAGAGAATATAATTCCTATTCATTTTTATGCTTCTAATTTTTGTAGCTTTCGGCGATTTCAATGAGGCTTCTGGTGCAATCTGATCATTTCAAACTCAGTAAAAGTCTAGTGATGCCATATTGGCTTAATGTAAGTGATGTATACCTTTTAAGAAGGAAATTTGGTTTGGTGGTTTTCTAGCATTGCAACCGACTTTGATGGTCTGGCAGGACAGCAATACTCTCACAGTACCTGCCATCGGAATAAAGACAGAATATTGATCCAAACAGTTGTCTATGACATAACTGCTATTTTTTTCTCATGAGATCAGTCATCGGTTATAATGATGGCGTAATAAAGGGGAACTTGTTTCAAAAGAGAATAATAAGCAATCGTCAGATGCATAATAGTACATGTCTTTGACAAATAAACATATGCAATTCGTCTTCCATTTTGCCTCTGTGTCCCAACACCAAACGGTTGTATACACCACTCAATTTTATATAGATGAAACATGTCATTTCCAGTTCCCATACAGATACACATTGTTTGTATTTGTGTCTTTTTGCCCAGAACCACTTCCTAGTAGTCAATATCCTATTCCGCAGTTCGAACTCTTTACTCTCCATAAGCTAACCTGTCCCTGTCTAACCTGTATACATATGGAATTATTATTGTCTATATTGCACACGTTCCTCTGTAAAATTTTGACATAGGCTGTATCAGCCCAAATAAAGGGTCTTCAGCGGGTAACTACTCAACATGTTTCGGAGCCTTTTACCCGTACATGTCTCTCTGAGTAGCGGCTCCTTGTCTAAGCTAAATATTCAGCAAAGACAACCCACATAATAAAGAATAAATAAGAACGTGGCAAATGATGAATTAGCTAAATACGTGAAGTTTTGCTTATAAATGCAGAGCTTCGTTATGAAAGAAGAACCCCTGTCAAACAAACCATAATTACTAAATTTGTATAGTACAGGTTCAGATAAGAACAATTTGACTTAATGGATTGTTTGTTACAAACGTGATGCGTAGATGGTTTGCTTATAAATGGTGTATTGGTAATTTTCGATTGGTATCAGTGCTGAATGTGTATTTGCGTACCAATGTTGTAACCAATTATTTGAAGCTGAGCAGAGGGTTGCTCCAGATGTTTGTGTCTATCCAAAGGCAACCACTATGTAAACGTAGGCTTTAATTATTGCCGATGGTGACTCATTCTGCCAGGAAATTATTGAACCGATACAGTTATACATATAGATGAAGGGATACTTCAAGGAATCCATAGACAACCTGGGAAAGACAGACATATGGATGGAAAAACGAAACAAGGTGAACATCTTACCACAAGATCGGGAAGAGGGAGACAATGATGTATTGGGGTGCAATGAGACAAATTTATGCTATGATGGGATACAATGACACAGACTAATCTCGGAAAACTGTGATTCATGTTAGTGTGAAGAAGCTTGTGGATGTGCTTCAAAAGGAAACTTATAATCAAAAGTAATTTTATACCATTGCCCTGATTGAATGTTGGCAATGCAATACTCGTTACGCAATAAACAAGTCTTACCTGTTGTGTGTCTGCAACTTATTTTACAGTACCACACCAACTGTTTCACATCACCCAGGGGTGGACAGAAAGAGACAATGGACCATCGCTGATTTATAAAAGATAAACTTTTCTTCGATCGGATTTAAACAATATTAGTGTGAAGCACACGATTGAGGGATTGTCTATTCAAAATACATTACTATGGGTTGCAGTGCGGAAACGCATAGCTTCCCCAGAGCCCAATCAAAGTATAACGTGTGACTGTGCCCCTTTCTTTACAGCTATTTCAGTGCCAACTGCGACTTAATTAGAACTACAGAAAACGAAATGCTTTAAATTGAAACAAAAGGATGCTAGATTCGTATTTGGTGTAAAGAGACCTTTCATTCACATACCACATGCCTATAGTAAGGTAAGAATGTTCCTGATCAAAGCGTTCCTGGGCTCGCTTTGTGTGCAATACAAATCAACAAATTGCACCTAGGAGAGCTGTTGACTCAGTCCGATATTTGACATGGAAAGATTTAATGAACCGCATTACTGAATGATAGGCATAATTGTGGTGGTGATCTGGAAATGCTTGTATGCCCGAGTGTTCGATTTGAAACCTGTGTGTGACATCAGTAATGACAAGAGCAATGATATAATGCCATAAATAATGGGGAACCAAAAACGATTTGAAATTTATCCCCCATAAAAGAGACGTAAACGACACACGTGTGTTTTCTGTAGTTATGCGCACGTTGTGAAACCAGACTTCGCCAGCTGGGCCAATTATTCAAATTTGTTGTAACATCTATACAGCCAGTCAACGTTATTGCAATGCTAATTACACCTGGAAAGTGTGGCAAAGCACAATGTGGTCAAACGGGAACTTATCTTTCCTGAAGAAGGACACAAGACTCGTTTGCATCTTGGAATTTTGCTTTGACGATTTTATCATGACAGCTTCTTGATAATGGGGTTATTCGGTCAACGCGTACGTGTTTCAATTAGATAGTTCAGTAGCTCTCAGAAAATGCAATTTTTACTTCATTAGGCAAAATATTTCGCAAGCTCGAAGGAACAAAAAATTTACAAAAATCTCCAGGCAAGAGATGTCCAATAGCTCACAACTGTGCGAAAGATAGCTATGGAGCAGTAGCTTTAATTTTTCACACGGTTTTCTTACTGACATAAACTTAAGGTAGAAAATCTGAAGTCAGTACCTTTGAGTAACATCTAGTATCATTTTGGCATTTTGGATAGTTTGGTATTGAGATTTCACGCTCCCAAATGTTCAGATGTGTGAATTTATGTATATATATATATATATATATATATATATATATATATATATATATATATATATATATATATATATATATATATATATATATATATATATATATGAAAAATTGATCTTAAAACTTCTGTTTACATTCAACATTAATTTTCTTCAGTGCTCACAACATGGGCTTTGCTTGCATGGGCATGGTAGTGAACCGTGTCATTGTTTGCACAGTGATTAGTCCTTGTTCCCTGACAATCTGGTAAACCACTGACAAGGGTGACTCAAGAAACAGGAAAAGACTAGCCATGGTTAGAAGACTGGGTCATAACACAGCCTAATCAATACCCTTGTTTGAGTATCTTGAAATTCTCTATTGATGTAAAAACAAATGGGCACAATCCACCTACTGGGCGCCTAATGTAGAAGCCGCATGTAAACCCACGCCCAAACCAGCTAAGTGTAGTTACGTTTGGTGTTCCCAAGTTAAAAAAGTGGGGATTTGGAGCCACATAATATGCTTTCTGTAATCAAAATATCACATAGGCAAGGATAAAAACACAAATAAAGGCATGAGGATTGGCAACATTTTTCTGCAACGCAGTTTTCTGGGCACTGTTCTTTGCTAAACCTATGCAATTTGTGTCTAACCTTACAAGCAAATGGATTCCCTATCTCGTTAAAATCAACGGACGTCAAAAGAAAAATATTGTATCCCAGAGCGGATTCAATTTTTTTTTTCTGACTACCTCTTTCGTGACCTTTGGAGCAAATTTGAGAGAAACAAATATATATTTATGCTTCCTCAGGACTCACTATTAAATAGGATCCTGAACACATATATATTTTTCAAATATCTGGTAATTTCAACTTGGAAAAAAGAAACAGACAACCACACACACACACGCACACACACACACACGCAAAATAATAATAATAAAACAAAAAAACATGTTTGGGTGACCTACAAATTTATCACACATTTGGTTCTGTTCACTTGGGATAGGATCAAGGTCACCTATGTACTGAATAAGTCTGACCTGTATGAAACAACACTAACATGTGAAACATCAAAGTCCCAGTTCAAATCGTTTTCGAGCTATAGTGAAGAGTGCCACCTAGTGAACAACTTTGTTTGGCCTTTTCGCAAGGAACATATCCACCAAGTTTCAGGTTAATCTGAGTAAAGATGTGGGTGACGGTTCTTAAGCAGAAATTGAAAATCCCAAAACCCACACAAAAAACAATGAACCCAGAGGTCTCCGTGAACAGATCCTGCTCAGCTGACCTAAGCTTGTCCCAGACAATCCAGGTTGTAACTGAATAACCGTGATGAGGTTTAGCCGAGTGCACATGACATTTTTAGGTATTTCTAAGACGGATGACTGAGCCATCTAAAGTGCAGCCTGACCAACAAGTCAACTGAGCTAAAAATCGCAGTGCCACCTGGTGGCCAAAGTTAAGAACTAACAGTATCTGGCAGTATTCCGGTGTGATATCAAAGTAATTGGGTGAGCGGTTCACAGAAAGAGGGTTTTTTTTTTTTTTGCAAGATTTGTCCCCCAAAAGAACAAACAGTAGTAGTAGTAGCAGTAGTGATGATGATAATAATAGTAATAATAATAATAATAATAATAATAATAATAATAATAATAATAATAATAATAATAATAATGACAATAATGATGATAATAATAATAATAATGATAATAATAATAATGATGATGATGATGATGATGATGATGATGATGATGATGATGATGGTGGTGGTGGTGGTGGTGGTTGTGATGATGATGATGATGATGATGATGATGATGATGATGATGATGATGATGATGATGATGATGATGATGATGATGATGATGATGATTCATTCAAAAACACAAGAGCGTGACCACTTGAACAAACTAAGTAGAGACCTACTCAAAATGCATTGCTACCAAGTTTGAAGTCAATCTGGTTAACGGTTTTGGAGAAGAAGTCGAAAATGTGAATTCCCATTTGAGTATTTACTGACTTACACAGTAATCAATAAGAAAGTTGCATTTGTGAGTACCTAAATTGAAAAAAGTAAATAAATCAATAATGTATCAACAGCAGTGCTACCTTGTGAACATCTTGCTCGACCCTTTTACAAGGAATATATCCACATGGTTCCAACTTAATCTGAGATACGGTTCTGCGGGAGAAGGGACAAGTAACGCAAACTCAAAAATTCATTCAGAAAAAAAGAAAAGAAAAAACAAAAAAAAAAAAAAAACAAACAAAACAAAACAAAACAAAAAAAAAAAAAAAACAAAAAAAAAAAAAAAACACACACACAAAAAAAAAAAAAAAAAGAAAAAGACAGGGGAAAATGCAGCACCACTTGGTAAATAAATCAAGAACTAGTAGTCCCTAGCACTGTTCTTGTTTCATATCATAGCAATTACTTGATCGGTTGTGGCGAAGAAGATATTTTACGATTTGTCCAAAAAAGAACGAAAAAAAATGAAAATAATATTAATAAAATCAGTCAAAATAAAAAAAAAGTCATTGTCGCATGACCATTTGAATAAATCTGGTAGAAACCCAAGAAGTCAAACATAGCAAATACATCCAAATCACTAAAAAAAAAAAAAAAATAAAAAAATAAAAAAATAGAAAGAAATGGCAGCACTACCTGGTGACAAAATTCGGAACTAGGAGTCCCCAGATATGTCTCTGTGCGATACCATGGCAATTGAGTGAGCGTTTCGGAGAAGATTTTTTTCTTTTACGATTGCGCCCAAAAAGAACACACACACACACACACACACACACACACACACACACACAAATTGGAACTCAACCATGAAATTAATACCACATATTGCCATTATGCTCTAACGACCGACAAGAGGACCCCTCGCCTTGAAGCGGCGCATGCTGTCAATTCAGATTGCCTACGCGTGCATATATACTAAATCTTTCATTCTTATACCTGGATTTTTTTTTCAATACGCTTGCTGTTATAATCATAATGTCCTCTCCTTTGCGCAAGACTACACCGGGTCACCATTTTACTGCCATGGCCTTTGCAGACAACATATATTTGGTGGGAGAAACTGTTCATTGGTTGAGTAATTTTCGCACCTTACAGGTAATTGTATATACTTCTACTGAATTGTGTGGAATTATGGCTTGCATGAGATACTTTGGACAAATATTCTCGTGCTACCTTACAGTCTGTGTAACAATGGAACGTTTCCTAACCGTGGCTTTCCCTCTGAAAATTGCCGCATATCTACACCATTTAAAGCAAAAATTACAATTTTGGTAATAGGTCTAATCTGTTTATCAGCAACAATATTCCCATTTTGGTCGATTACAAAAATAAGGTGGACCACGCTGGTCGTGCACAGTCATAAACAGAAAATCCTTTGGAATTTGGAACTTAGTAGTTCTTCGGATAGGTGGTTTGATGGTACCAGGTACAATTGTGGGAATCTTGACAGCGTTGCTCGTTACAAAACTGAAACAGTTGAACGCAGAACGGAAAAGACAACTTGAGGGCCAGGCACAGGGCACTCATGCTTCTATGCACGCCAAGGAAATTGCGCTCACAAAATTGCTCATTGTCTTGGCCACGGTCTTTGAAATATTTCGATTACCCTATAGCATAAGCTTTCTTTTGTACAGTTTCATTCCCGTGTCTCAGTTCGCATACGCTAACATGTATTTTTTAATCGTGAATGCTGCCAAACAAATAACGGGACTGCTTTACTTGAGCAATAATACAATCAACTTTTTCCTTTACTGCTTAGCTGGCAGTTCTTTCAGATTTTACATGCGCAAGTTGTTCCGATGCACACCTGTGTCTGGCCATGCACGGTCCTCCAAAAAAACAGAAACAAAAGGAATGTCCCTGACAGCCACCCATAATGATGCTGCAAATGGAAGAGGAATAAATTAAAGCAGAACCTATTCAGTCATTTCATCGAAACTCGCATTGTGTAGGAAAGTAATCCAGAGCTCAATCAGTAATAAAAAAAAAGAAAGCAAGGATATAAACGATACATATATGTTTCAGTGTATGTCAGTAAGATAGCCATGTGACAGATGAAAGCTTTAGGTATGTATTTATTATTTGTACACTTGTCAATCATTGCCCATTTCTTGCCTCGGGAAAGAGGATTATTCTAAGTAAATAAGCAACAACATCTAGATATCTCCAATCTTAAGTTCCTGCAGAAAGAAAGTCTCTTGCATGGCAATATTCTCAAGACAAATCTCAAAAGCAACATTGTGGGACAAAAATGGGTATCTGTTATCGGGTTTCTAATAATAGAATAACTTAGTGTACAATCATTTTTGTATGCCCATATGGTTGCCTCAGTCACATGTTAACCCGAGATGAGAAGCCTGAATCAGATTACATGCCCATGTCAAATCAACAGGACCGCATCCCACAGGCGTCTTGAGTGCAGCAGATCCCAGATTATGCATTGGAATCAGATAGCATTCACGGCCACAATTTCATGCCCAGAAAAAGTTCTTTCACTGAGTGAGGCAAAGTGTAGAATCATACGAGACATAGTATATGTCTAAACTAACCAATAACTGATGCCCTTATAACTTGTATTATACTAGTTTTACAATGTACTGTAGATACATCAATCGATGAGGGACGCCTGGAGGGACGCAATTATATTTGGTTTTCCACTATGTGTATCCGAGAAACGCAATAGTTATGTCTGTAATACAAATAGTTTTCATGTTTTACTGTACTATTAAATACCGAATTCAATGGAAAGCCTCAGCTTGATGTCATTGGCGAGGAAATAAGTAAAATTAACAGTATAAATAGAGAAATGTCAATTAATAAATCATTGACTGCTTTAAATATTACTTATATGTGCCTTCAACTGTGGAACTACCGATCCAAGTTGTTTGACCTTGGATCGATTGCCGGAGTTGCTGAATCTTCAGTGCATGAATATTTCTGCGGTATTATAGTGGAGCAGTCTCGTTACAGAACATTCTAACATAAATTGAAAAGCATCTCCTAACGTGTTATCTTGGTATAAAGTCAGTGCCGCCTATAACCATAGACCTTGGTGTGGTGTTCCTTTTCGATACGATGCTTGTAATTCAAAATGCAAAACTTATAGGAAACTTTTACATTTTGGTAGTATCTGTGTCTGATACCAGATAATAGAGTTTGGCAAGGCGACAACGAATGCCACGCCAAACTGATTTGTTCAAACCGATGAAATGGAATGTTATTCAGTCTTGTTACCATGCCAATAGATAAGGGATTCAAATTTAGCAGCGAGGGACGCTGATGTATCTTAAACTGGAGAAGTCGGTAGGGCCCTACCGAGTGAAACAGCCAGCTTTGACTGATGGGTGTAGGCGGGGTTTAATGGGAGACACATGGTATTTATAGCTGACCAAAAAGAGGCTGTTGTTTCACTCATTATCATGGTGCTGGGGTGTTGTTTACTTTTCGGCCAGTGGGAGGGTAAAGATATGTAGGGTTCAACCTTCACATGCTGCAAACTTCCTGTATGTCTGTACATACATACCACATGTATTTCACTCACATTTTCTCATTCCCGTCTACTTTTAATAGAAAAGTTGAATCTCAAGAAATGGTAAAAAGACAGAAGTGTATAACTGACTGCAACATTTATTTACACGGTATTGATACATGTTGGATAGGCTGTAGAATTCAAAACCTGCTGTGCATCATGTGGAAATTATCAAACAAAAATACGATTATGCATGTAAAGTCATTTTACCACAGGTCCAGCCACAACTAAACCTGCAGACCCAAAATACATGAAAAACTGCAAATGGATAAGCTTTAGATATTTGAAGCCCGCAGTGCATGATGTGAAAGTTTTGAAACAAACTGGGACTACACATGTACCACCACTGTACAACAGCTCCAGCCAGAATGGAACTAAGTTTGTAGACTGAAAATACATGAAAAACCGGAGAAATAGTGGCTGTTATTGTTTCAAATAAAAAAGTATATACTTAAATAAGAAGTAGATGTTCCAATAGCAGGTGAACTATGACAATTGGAGCCCGACAATAATCCATTTATATGGAATCAAATGTTCTTATATGTAGGGTCATATCTGGTACGTATGTACACAGTGCTTTATATTGTCAACTTGAGATACATATGCACTGTACACCAAGGTCTGCACTGCTGCTACATGTACTGCATGTCAGGCAATATTATAAATACATGTACCCAGTAATATATCCAGCATGAATTTGTACTAAGAATCAGATTGATTACGCCACAATGGCATTGGACATGCCCTGGCAAATCCCCCCCCCCCCCGTACCTATCACAGTCACAATTCTTGATTGTAATTATTTGTATATTTTTTACATCAGACGCATCCAGATGCTACTGAAAAATTCAAAAGTTTTTGGCTTTAAATTTTTATGGCCTTGGGTTCTGCGTGGGGCTAAAGTGCTGGAACGGTAAGTTATATCTGTAATCACGGTCAACATTTTCATTCCATTCGATTGCTGACATCAAACTTCGTCTTTTGTATTCTTGTGTTCCAAATTTAATACGTTTATCATGATATATCAAAGCTACATTGTTGAAAGATTCAACATAATGAGTGCTTTGGCAATAAATGTAATCACTTTTTGTCACATGCGCAATTTTTATAACTTTGTGGGAATCACCACCAAGGCACACAACATCAGTGTCTTTAGCATTTTTTCTCCAACCATGCCTTGCATCCGTGAGGATATTGATGCCTGGCTGGTCAGCAAATATGGCCTTGCCTACTTCATGGTTGAGTGCATCTTCCATTGATGCGCTTGCCTCTTCATCTGTTGCCTGCAAATAAGTTTCTTTCATGCTCTGCAAAGACGTATCTCCTAACCACCCAATCCCTGCAGCTTTAAAGAAGCGTTTGTATTGTACATACAAGATGCTAGACATCAAGGAAGCATGTACCATATGCATATTTACTAACAATTTACCACCTGTGACATGTGGCGAGGATGTCCTCGTAAATTGTCCACAATTAGCTGCACATTTCAGTGTTAGGTGGACAGCATGATGAAGTCTATTTTCCTTTACAACCTTGGCTGGTGCTGTACAAGTTTGATCATGGAATTGGACTTGTTTAATGAAATATTCCAAGCTGGATCTTGTGGTGAGGTAAATCTCCTCTGTAGAATTATCAATGCTACAATGCTGGTATGAATTGATGCTTAGATCCCCTGACTCAGTACTTGCATTATCCCTTGTTTTTTCTCCATTGTGTGAGAGATAAAAGTCCAAAATTGTTTGTAATGTCAGATAATTGCTGACTATGCCCGTGCTATCTTTTCCAATTGCAGACTTGGCTTTCTCCATTTTGTCAAACAAGTCCACCTTTTCATCAATTGTTGTCACATAGAATTTCAACTTAGCCTCCAATTTCGCATCTCCACACATATGTCAAGCTTTCTTTCTGTCATTTCGTATTTTTTGTGCTTCAGGCTGGTCAGATGCATATCTTTTCTTTGGATTGACAGAGAGTCTCTCCCCTACTCTTTCAGCATTTTGTGAACTGCTTGCTTCAAGGTTCACCTCAGTTTCCATCATTTCCACACAAAAAGTTGGTCTTGGAAATTGTGCGCTCTATAGGACTGATACTTGTATGTTCTCGTTGAAAGACGTACTGATACTGGTATGTTCTCCTTGGACTACGTACACTGATATGTGATCTAATATCAGGAATCACTGGTTAATTACATGTGTAGTGATTGGAATCCGCATTAACTGTAACTATGGCAACCAGATATGTGAAAGCTTCTGCTGCACTTTTGACTTAGCATGAACAGTTAATTTATTAGTGAAGGGTGTATGGGGACTTGTCTAACTACTGTTAACTTTATCAGAATGCAGATATATATGGCAGTATTGTAATGTACTTTTATTCACAAAATTGCAATTGCCGCTATTTTTAACATTTCTTTTCTATAAATGGAAGCAAACATATGTGAATAACAAAAATTCTATCTCCCCTCCATGCAACTTTGCATCATCCTTTACATATACCAGGTCACTAAGGTCAATTGCAATCCAAGGGTATATATATCCCATTACATGGCGGGGGAATTAAGGGTGTACATTTCATACATGAGGCTTGCATCACAAAACATAAGTGATAGTACATGTGTATCTACAGAACGCATGATGGCTGATGCAGAAGAGAAAGAAACACACATTATTCGTGTCACCAATGAACAATGGCTTGCTATAGATGCTTTTTTTACACATAACAAATGGGATTTGGAAGAAATGACCATGGAGCAGTTATTGGCCATTCACAGTGCCCAGCAACATGGACAAGGAGGGACTACACTGCCTACAGTACCTGTGTAGCCTAGGGGACAGGAGCATCTAAACAATCAAGTGGCTAGGGAACAGGTGAATCCTCCCATTCAAGTAAATGTACCTGCTGAGCCAGAGATCTCACCTGAAGATGGGCGGGATGAATGTTTACACTGCTTCTGTCGTCCCTGTGTGACCACATATGGGCAGCGCTGGATAGGGACTGGCAATCCACCTGCAGCTGGGAACAACTTGATAAAAAGATAAATATAAAAGATTTTGGCACATGATGAATGATCGACGAGCATGGAGAGATCCCCGTTATCTGGCTATCAAAGGAGCAGAACTAGGAAGACAGGATCTGGATAACAGTGATAGGTACATGCCATCTGTCAGGAAAATTATGCCAGATTGTCTGCTTCAGTTAGTTCGAGGGTTGTCCCCTCATATGAAGGGTGTACCCTACTTGGGGCACAGATGGATGTAATGCGTATATGTTCACCATTTGCATCTACAAAGACAAAAACATAGTAAATATTTGATATGTAAACTCTATAAAAAATTGTGTAGACTGTAGGCATAAAAGTCACTGTTTGAATCCGATAAGCCAGGACACATACATAACTCAGGGTAGAACCCTGCATAGCTGGACTCAAGTAACCCACACTGCCTGGCCAAATGGTGATCATCAGTATGGCTGAAAGTTCCCCACGTGGACCGGCACTGCTGCACATGTATATGTTTTGAAATTTTACACTCCTCATTATCATGCAACGGTCACTTCAAATTTTAAAGACTTGGGAGGTGATACCATTGCTATCAATTTGGATCTTATCTTGGATAAATACACAACATCTATCTGCTGTATGTTGCTCATTTTTATCTTAAGATATTCATAAATTTGCTGTGCCAGAACCACATATGAGTATGGAAAGTTAACCAAGATACAATTGAATTTATCAGATTTTGGGTTTGAGCTGTGAACAGTAATTTGACAGATCCATATTGCCTGCCCACTGTCCTCTGGTGGCCTTTTATAGCAGGCTCTCCAGTTTAAGTTTGCCCCTGTGCGGGTAAGAAGGGCCAGAGACAATAGCGTCCCTCCGGTCATTAAAGCGTCGTGTGGTGAACAGGCAAGGTCGCCAGCTCATGGTCATCAACATTTAGTTACAAAGTATTGTTTATCTATTCTGTGATTTATTTTTGCCCATTTTTACGAGTCGCAATTTATTTGAATTCGAATTCGAAGTTTTGCTGCTAGGGTGAGCAAACAACCGCTGGAAATTAGAATGGGTCGTATTTCCAAAAGGAAACGACAACCGTCGGAGAAAGTTGCAATGCAAGCGACAAAGAAGAAGGATGGTCGGGTGGCCAAGCGGAAGCCAAGCTCGAGGTCCACGTCCAGTCAATCTCAGCAGCGTGCAAATCAGGCCAGACGATCCACGTCACAGGCAGTAAACCATGATTATGTGTAAGGGTTTGTTCCTACCGCCGGCGGAAGCAGCGACGCGACTTTTTCCCAAGCACAGGGCCATTCAGATGGTGCCATGAGGAGGCAGATGGTTCCAGCTACAAGTCAGTTTAATTGCAAGCCTTTTTCTACTTCTGAGAGTCAGATCCCACTAGTTGGTTTGGATTTTCATGTAAATGAAAAGGAAGGGCAAAATGATTCACAGCAGGTTCAAGGTTCGGCTGCCTACAATTCAGATGTATTTGTGGATAATGTGGAGAGTGATGGGGCAATTCCTACCATTGCCGTGGGTCAGTTGGTCGAAATTCCGGGAGTTGGTTTGTCACGAATTTTTCCCGTGCAAACAGGCAGAAATTCTACGGTTAGTTCAAAGTTGCGTAGCTCAACGCTTAATGCTGCAAATACCCTGGCTGGTGGACACGCTAATTTGCCTAATATAGAGAGACATCATTTAGGCAGCGTGGGTACTGGATCTAATTTTGGCGGGCCACTGATAAGTGCAGAGCAGTCTGCCCAGGCTGTGCCAGCTGGCCAACCCCAGGGGGCCTTAGCACAAGCCAGGCTTGCTAAACTTAATGACAGCTTGTCGTCACAAGTGGGCTTGTATGTGCCACTGACTATCAAAGAAAGATTGTGGAGAGGAGAATCCATTATGTTCGCAGATTTGTTGCCTCAAAATAGGCCAGCAGTTGAAGCTGAGCAGTGGTTGAACGCATATATCAACACTGCCACACGTCAAGGGAATTCCCTACCGGCATCACTGACGTCACAGCTTTTGGGGACGACCCTTACAAATTCAGGCCAGGGATCTAATGTAAACATCAATGGTGGTGGTGGAAAACCACACAAAAAACAGATTCAGATGATAGGAGAGTGGACAGATGCTATGATTATCTACATGAGCTTGTATGTGAGCAAGCATCCAGATCAGGTATAGGCCCTAATTAAGTACTGTACAACAATTCGCGAGGGAGCCGCCAGATTTGGTTTTAAAGGTGCATTAGCATATGACAGAAAATACATGACATCCAGCATAAAAATACTCACTGACTTACACTGTAACCAATGGGAAAGGTGCATTTGGCGATCAGTACCCGAATTAACAGAAAAACAATTGCCCAAAATCAGGAATCCCTTAGGGAACAACATTGTTTTTTTTCCCTTCCAGAATGAATATACCAACCAGCAGGGACACCCAGTAAACAAACTTGGTTTGCCCTTTCACAAAAACATAACCACCAGGTTGCAGCCTGCTCTGAGTGACGGTTCTGCAGCAGAAGTGGACACTTGCAAAAATGAACAAAAAGCATTAAAAAAATATTGCAGGGCTACCGCGTCAACAAACTAAGACTAAGGTGTCTCCAGAAGTGTCCCTGTCCTGTGTGATTACAGAGCAATTGGGTGAGCAGCTTGAGATATTTTTTTTTCTTTTTTTTTAGGATTTGCCCCCCCCCCCCCACCACCAAAAAAAATGGAAAATCACTGATCGTTAGAACAAACTTTATAGAGACACTCACTCCCAAGGCACTTCCTATTAAGTTTGAAATGAATCTGAATAACACTTTCGAGGAAAAGTCGAAAATGTAAATTACCATTGGAGTGATCATTGACTTGCACAGTAATTAATAGTAAAGGTTCATTTACCGATAAGTGCCCGAATTGAAAGAATTGTTAAAAAACCATGATTCAACAGCATTGACACCTAGTGAACAACTTTACTTTAACCTTCGACAAGGAACATATTCACCAAGTGTCAGTTTAATATGAGTGTAGATTCAGGAGAAGAAGTCAACCATAGCAACCATAGATAAAGAAGAAAAAAAAAAGAAAAGAAAAGAACAAAAGACAAGAAACAAAAAAAAAAAAAAATAAGAAAAAAAAAAACCAAAGAATATTCATACCAAAAAATGCAGCGGCATCTGGAAAACAAATTTCAGAAGTAGGTGTGCCTAGAAGTACCCCTGTATGATTTTTAAGTGATTGGGTGAACGGTTTCGAGGAACAAAAACACCTTTTTTATTATCTCCCTCGCCCCTTAAAAAAACAGAAACCAAAGTAAAAAACAAAAACAAAACTGGAGCGTGCACATTTGAACAGACTCGGTAGGCACGCACACAAGGTACATTGCCACAACCAAGTTTGAAGTGAATCGAGCCTACGGTTTGGAGAAATCAAAAATGTAACTGTGAACGGCCGGACGGACGACGTACGATTCGGCGTCCAAAAAGCTCAACCTGGCTTGGAGGTCAGATAAGATAAAAATTCTAAAAAATACTAGTGTGCGTCCATTTGAACAAACCTGGAGGAGACCAGCAAGAAAGATTTCCCCAAGTTTGAATAGGACCAGAATTATGGTTTTGGAGAAGTAGTCGAAAATGTGAATTGTGGACCGGCAACAGCCGACGCATGGACGACAGACCACTGATCCTCCTAAAAGCTCAGCTGACTTGTCGGTTGAACTTAGAAAAAAAAAAACAAATAAACAAAAAACAAAAAACACAAAAACACAAAAAAAAAACCCAACAAAAAAAAACAACAACAAAAAATCAAACAAAAAACAAAAAAAAAAAAAAAAAAAAAAAAAAATAAATAAATAAAAGATCCCCAACGTGCATCAGATATATTTCCTCATTGCTTGAAGCGGATCCAACGAACAGGTGTGGCAAGACTGAAGATAGAAATGTTTAAATCAGTTCGTTTTTGGTTAATTACCAAATATATTTGTATGTTTTTCATGATAATCCTAATACATCAATTGTTTTTTCAATAAGATGGCCATTTTGAGTTTATGTATTGATATCCTGGGGTAAATTGACATATAAATCTTTTTATCTCATGTTTGGGTCGATTTTAGTACTGTAACAGGCTTGTATAAATACCGTATCATAGGCCTAGAAGCTATAGTGCTACAATATAATGTATCGGTGCCCTCCCGGTGGTATCGGTACTCTTCTGGTTTCATCGGTAATTTTCTGGGAAATACCATCACTCACATTGCTTCCCGAGTGATCATTGCGTCGTCTGTGTTGATGAGGAGTAAAACTTTCTGCATTTGTCGTTCTTATTTTTGTGTTGTGTATTGAAATGTACAAATCCACCCAACCATGAGATAAAAATTTTATAGCATGCTTTGTATACGATATGACGTAGTCAACTCGCACTGGTCACCATATAGCATAACTCGTTCGCGTCGCTCACTCGTTCTGCTGTATGGCATCCAGTGTTGGTTGAGATACTTCATATCATCAACAAAGCATGCTATAATCTATATTATAGGTACATTTCGGTGTTCAAGGACACGTGATATATATGGTAAGCTTAGCATCACCAAGCATCAGGAATATAATGCAGTGGGTATTTGGGCAATTATGTCCATACTGAATATATCATATCGTCATATCATGAGGTGTAATGCATTATTTTGTAATTATGATAATTTTTAGCAATAAAAATAACAGTAGCGTCAGTGAGCATATAACTTAGTAGGGGTCATGTCAAGGTGTTTCAAGAGAATCAAGGGATTCCTTTAGAAGCACAATCTTTAAATGACCACGAACTCACATATTCACAAAATAATAATTTAAAAATAAAAAAAGCAAAATGAATTGTAACACACTTATTATTTTACTTTTTTTTTTTTTTAATGCAATTAATTGTTTCAAAAATTAAACGTGAAGCGGAACCCTTGCAAAATAAAAAAAAATGTTCAGTCCCACAATATCATTACTCTGGCTTTAGCGAATGCTTCCACTTTTAAAAGGTGTGATGTTTTTGATCCAAAATCACACGCAAGTGTTGATAAAATATGTCCAAACCTGTAGTTTTTAATTTTATTTTTTAAAATTAAATTTCACATATAACGGTAAATTCCAATCTAGTCAAACCAAAGAGACCAACAACTTAGTTAATTTCTCTATTTCAGAGAAACGCTGCAGCTCGCTTATTTGGTGCAAGGGAACTTTCAGAGTCCAGTGTCTGACAAATTGGGATACTTTATATCTAAGTCCACATGATTTAAGTTCAGTATGTTTTCGTGTGTAGACCTATTTTACGTACCAGATTAACCAACGCAGTATGCATTCATGCCGATTTTTCTGCAATCGCACTAAGCGGTTCTGCTTAGTACAAGTCCCTGCCGCAGATAGAGCATGAGAGCCAGGTGACGCAAAACTAAGTACCGTTACAATTACCTTCAAATATTCCCAGATCCGACAAGCTTCCGTGTTGCCCGAATATTAACAAGAATGTGATGGGAGAAAGAGTATCAGAAGGGTAAGGTAAGTGAGTGTGGAACAGGGTACAGGGCTCATCTCACCCCCCTAGGAGAATAGCACCTAGCGCCATACACATTATGATTGATCGTTCGCATCTCACGGAGTTACGTTGAACACTTTTATTTCAATACAGAGGCTTTCCGTCGTGCCGGCCTATCAACATTGTACATATGTATCATTTATAACAGCGGTTTGGTTACTTATTTAATATTTGCATTGCACCTTTTGAAAGCCTTTCGTACATAAGTTGTGTTTAGTTTGAAATTTGTCCTCAATGCCCAAAAGCATAAATTTAATATACCAGTGCTGCTAGCTCACTATAATTTTCTGTCATAAAGTGGACAGAGAAGGGTTGATCCAAGGCATTTTTACTATTTTACCTAAAAAACGATAGGTATCCACTTTCACTGAAAAACTGGAGACCGATATCTTTGCTTAACACAGACTATAAAATTATAACAAAATGTTTGGCTCAGAAAATGATGAAACTTTTACCTGAAATCATTGAAACTGACCAGACGGGTTTTTTACAAAACCGATACATAGGTGAAAATATAATGCACATGCTGGATATATTGGAACACACAGAGAGTGAAGACATCCCTGCTTTGGCAATGTTTATTGATTTTGAAAAATCATTTGATAGGTTTGACTGGAAATTTGTACAAAAACAGTAGATTTTTTTTAATTTTGGCCCTCATTTCCGGCATTGGATAGATGTGATTTATAATAATGCTAGCAGCCAAGTTCTAAATAACGGGTGGGCCACAACTCCATTAAGTTTGTCTTTGATTGGAGCAGAAATTCTGGGAATTATTATTAGACAAAATAATAAAATTGAAGGTATTCAGATGGGAGATAAAGAATATGAAATAAGCGAATATGCCGACGATACATGCCTTACTATTAAGGCTAGACAATATATCCTACAAGAAGTTTTTAATGTATTTGAAAAATTTGAAAAATTATCTGGTCTTAAAGTTAATTATGACAAGAACGAAATAATGCCAATAGGCAGCTTGAAAGACTCGCATTTTAAGCTAAATACACATAAAGACATGAGATGGACAGATGGACCAGTTAAGTTGTTAGGAATAATGATAAGCTCAAGTACAAATAAACTAGCCAATTTGAATTATAACCCACTGCTACAAAAGATTTAAAATCAGTTAAACATGTGGTCAGAATGTACTTTTTCATTATATGGGAAAATTACAGTGTTGAAAACATTTGCCTTTTCTCAATTAATTTATGTTATGACTGTTGTCCCAAGCCCAACGTCTAATAGTATAAAGGATAATTTCTTTAAAAAAAGTACAAACACTTTTATATACCTTTCTGCGGGTAGGACCCCACAGAGAGATAATAAAACGTAAGACTATTAAAGGTTCTTGTGAAAAAGGTGGTCTGAAAATGATCAACACCAGTTCACAAAACCAGGCTCTGAAACTAAGTTGGATTAAAAGATTACTTCGCCAAGATAGTGTAGGAAAATAGAAAAACTTTGTTTCACACTAAATGCCACGTTTCAGAGATATATGGAAATGTAATATTTATTTTAAAGACATGGATGTATTAAAAAATGTGAAGACTCTGTTTTGGAAAGAAGTTATTAAAATCTGGTGTATGGTCAATTATTTTGAGCCCAAAAATCAAAAGGAGGTTACTCATCAATATTTGTGGTACAATTCATGGATTCGAATTGATAATAAAACAGTTTTTCATGCAAACTGGAGTAGAGAAGGCATAGACATGGTGAGAGATCTAACTAATGTTAATGGTAATTTTATGACTTATGCCGCCTTCTGTATGAAATACCCTAATTTACGAACCAATATTTGTACTTATCGAGGTTTACTTGCAGCGATACCTAGACAATGGAAAATGATACTACATGAATTGGATGCTGAAAACGTTGAACCGTATGTATATTTAGTGGAAAAAATGATGAAGGTTGAAAAAGCATCAAGATTTTTCTATTCGCTACTCATTGAAAAGATTTTTATACCACCAAAAAAAATATACGTAATAAGTGGAATGTAGACTTAAACAATGTAATTGATGAAGAGTACTGGGAAAGCTGTTTTACACAAATATATAAATGTACAATTTCTGCTACATTGAGAGCCTTTCAATATAGACTCTTGCATAGAATTATATATACAAATTCAAAACTGTTTAATTGTGGTATCAAAGAGGGTGCTGTTTTTTTATGTCACGAAGAAGAGGAAACGTTTATCGTATTTTTTTATTAATCCGAAGTCACACAGCGATTTTGGCGGGAGATTCTAAACTGGGTTAAAGAGCAGATGAAAAGTAATATTATCTTTTCCAAATCTGAAATTTTATTTGGAATCCAGACAGAAGGAATGTTGTTTTTTTTTGGGGGGGGGGGTCATTTATCTTTTTAATTGCTCAATACTATTTATTCCTCTGTCATGATAAAGAATGGCCAAATTTGGACAATTTTAAAAATAAAGTGAATGAAATTATACTGATAGAATATAATGTAGCAGTGAATTGTGACAAACTTAAAAAACATAATTCAAAATAGAAATTTATGTCTCAGTAACATATTAGGAAAGAACAATGAATACTTAACTGAATCTAGGATACTATGTATACAGACTGTATGACAGGTTTAACAAACTGTAACAGATAGTATCACTATATTTGAAATTCTGACTTATTATATATGAATTTTTTAAGTTTGTATTACTCAATAGTTATTTCATTGCCTGTAAATGCTTGATGTTATGTATACCACACCTATATAGCTTGCTACAGAATAAAGAAAAAAAATCAAAAAAAAAGAAGGGGGGGGGGGCTGATCCTTTGATGGCGAAAAAGAATAATAAAGGCATTTTTAGAGTTATAAAGATGTAACAAACATGAAATTTAGTTTTAGTGACCGTACATGTGGATAATACTGACTTTGGTCTCTGTGTCTCTGATTTAAATCATGAGTCAATTAGAAATATGTTTTCAAGGTACATTGTTGTATGTATGTATGTACGTATGTATGTATGTATGTATGTATGTATGTATGTATGTATGTATGTATGTATGTATGGATGGATGGATGTATCTATACATGTAAGTATGTATGTATCGCCATATTGATCATTGGAGCATGTTTTAACTTAGTTATGACCATCACCTCCAAAAGCCCTAATGCAGGAACAACACGGTAGCATCATTTTAGACCACCTTCTGTCATTGCCAGTCAACTTTTGCTGCAGCAACGAACAAGCACGACCTTGATATTGTGGTTATCTGGAGCTCTGGAAGTGTAATAAATTAATTTTCATAAGTTCCCTGCATCCTAAAAATACGATACTTCATAAGTCCCCTGCATCCTGAAAAAACGATACTTCATTTTTTTTTTTTTTTTTTTTTTTATATTAAATCAAGGGAGGTACAATTTTACTTAACGATACTAGATGGGTACAGCTATGTTCTCAGGACCGGACAACTATACGAGACCCAAACACGTCAAGCTTTATCCTTATATAGCAGACTTAAGTTTAACTTCACCATCTTGGTGGTGTTATAGGGATTTGTCGCCTTGGTTTGTCAGTGTGAATGATCTTAAAGACACCATTACAACATTCCTAAATTATCTTGATTTTCTTCTGGTTCAATACAAATGAATTATCAATAAAAAATGGTATAATAAAAAGAATGAAGGGAAAGAAAGAAAACAGCGACAGATTCCACAGCACTTGTAATTCAATAAGATTGGTGAATTTGTTTAACAATCTTCTTATCTAGATTCAAGGAGGACCATTAACCCTGAGCTGACAATACCCCTATAACCCCGTGTACTAAAATAGTTTCATTTATTTCTTTTAAAATTATCAGCCTAACACACCTTGTTGAAAAAAAAATGGTGTTAAAAGTTAAAGAAAATGGATTACCTTCACCAATTCTGTGGGTATTGAAAACAACATTCTGCATGCCATAATCAGTTCATTGGGCAAGAAACAAACAAAAAGGTAATTTAGGCAAATTACAATCTTCTCATGCAAGTTAGTATTTCTGAATATATTGACTGATTTTAATCAAATAAAAAGTGACTAACTTTAAATGTTCTCTAGAGCAGACACGTATTTGGAATTTTCATGGGAATGATCAGTTTGTTTTTAAATGGGTATTTAAAATGGAGAGTCCAACGAACTTTATCATTTCCTGGAAAATACATGTTTTCCGATATATATATCACCATTGTAAATATACAGTTATGAAAAATACCAGAAAAAAATAGCAGATGCATTTGTTGAAATCACACACACACACACACACACACACACACACACACACAAAAGAAAAAAAATAAGGAAAAGATGAAGAAAATCTACGGTAAACGCTTATTTTTAACACAACAACTTGGAAATTTATGTGTCATCTCTAGTGCGGAGATGTTCTGCAATTGAGTATATTAGTCTAAAATACTAGGAATCCATAATTCTGTGATATTTGGCTAAAACGTAAAGTCATTTTGCCAGGTTGCATATCAACTTAAAGCTTCCTTTGGTGGCTCCACATAGAATATTCTTAAGTCTATTAAAAACAGATTGGGTCGTAATTGCAGCAACTACATGTCGTCCTCTCGTGCCAAAAGTTTTGTTTTTTTTTAACATTTTTTTCTATAAAAGGTCATGATATGAGCCTAAGCACTCGTTCCAATTACAAATACTTAATGTCCCTCCATACAACATAATATGCAACCCATACAACTCAACTCGATTTATCTTGTATTTTGAAACTCTGCTCAGACATATTCCTCGACGCGTTCCTCGAAGTGAATAAAGTCATCTTTCTAGTAGCAGTGCTCCATAAACACCCCTGCTTCCTAAGGTAAACCTAAATGAAGTCTCCAATGGCAATGCTGGCTAGGCTGATTTTGTTTCTCTATATCACCAAAATTCTTGTTGGTATATGTGACATAACACCTTGTCTAATGTACCTGTGGATTTCATAAGAATTGGGGATCGTGTCTGGCTGCATTTGCACTGGATGCACATCAGAGTTGAAATGGGGAGTTCGCAACTAAGATGAGCAGTGGGCAGTGATTTAGTGTGTGGCTCTCCCATGCTTGTTAATATTCATCTCAAAACAATCAATTCTTTCCATTTCATGGCATTAATGACATTGTGTGCAAACCAATATTGGTTATACTGCTTATCAATGCTGATAATTGAGTAGTCAATTAATAAAGCCAAATGATATGTGACAGAGACAATTTTCATGTTACCAATAATTGTTAAGACACTGCGATGCACCCAAGCTGTTATAATAGCCCTGATTATGCAAGAAAATGTCTACCGTGACCTTGCTGCATGAAGCGTGTATTCCTTTTTACTATTAAAATCCAAATAAAATGAAAAGTTAATAAGCGAACATCTTTTAATCTGCCTTTGTTATCCTTCGTTCACAGAGAAACACATTGAGAGTTTGGGGTGCCATCCAACGACACTTTTGCGAACACTCCATTTCAACTCTGACTTGTATCCAGTTTAAATGCAGCCAAGCATGGGTGCGAACGTTTTTAAAATCACATTTGATGTGGCAAAGATGTTATGTCACACAGTCAACAGAGATTACGGATATTTCTCTAACAACATACAAAATACAGATCCCCAGAAGGTTGAGACCTACTTTCGTTGCCGTGTATATATATATATATATATATATATATATATATATATATATATATATATATATATATATATATATATATATATATATATATTGTCCTGGGAAATTTACAAGTACCCACATAGGGGAGTTGGCGATTAGACTCAAAGGTCTTTAGGCCTTCCGTATGAAATTATGAACACCGTTTCTCCTACATCAGCATTGACGTTTTAACCCATGCAACTACATATGTTGGCATTAAGGTGTGTTTACAATATGAATTACACATTGCTACACCTGAATTTAAGGTGCGTGAGTGCACCTTGGCGTATGGACATTTCCTTCGTTCTACATTGAACAATTACACACAAGTTGAAACTTAAAATGACTCCAATGATATTTTGCTACTTTTGCCCATTTTTCTGCACAAGCCATGTGTAGGCTGAGTTGGCATTTATCACACCATGTGACTGTCTACGCTTATCAATATATATATATATATATATATATATATATATATATATATATATATATATATATATATATATATATATATATATTGAGAGAGAGCGAGAGAGAGAGAACGCAACTGTCAAAACTTGCTCGCATTAATCAATGTTTGTCATAGCATTAAGTTGAGGGTTTAAATTTGGATTTTCAACTTTTCTGCAGAAACATTATCCATTCTCTGCAATTTATCTGCTTCTGTCACCGAGTGGGCAAGCAATAAACCGTTGGCAAGGATGTTGCAGTTATCTGCATTTAAGCCCTTCCTGCCCTGCGATAAAGGTAAGTATAAAGTGCTTTTCTTTTCCTAATATATATATCATTTAACAATTTATAGTATATTTTTGTAGCGTCATAGTGATATTCACGATACTGTTGTCCACTTCCCTCGGCCAATCGCCTGGAAAATGGCTTGGTAGTTATTACCAGTTGACTTGAAGTTCACCTGAAGCTTAATTAATATTGCACAGATGAGAAGGTAGTTTAACAATTATAGTCTTGCACAGAAGAGGAGAAACGTTAAACTGCCACTATAATTTATATCTTAACAAAATCACATATTTGTACATAAGCCAAAGTTCATTTAAAGTTTCAGAGAAGAAGAGAGAAAATTAACCAACTTGATGTATATACATTGATTATGTCAGACTTGTGAAATGATACAAAACAGCCAAACATTTGGTGCTAAGCAGGATTACCAAAATATAAAATGAATGTATGGGGGATCCTAGGAACCGGTTTACTCTAGTGACAGAACTTAATCATGGCTCTTTTTACTTCCTCTTGAGATTTAGGTTACGTTACCGTTCTTGGCAGTACGAAAGAGCACACTTTCTTGCGTTCTTGGCCAACGGAACGACCCAAAATCAAAATATCTGTGTTATCTGACCAGATGATATGGTCTATCGATCATAATTACTTCATTGCTCATTTAGCACATGTTCATAATTACATCTAAGAGATCTATGTAGCAAACGAATGTTACATGTATTTCATAGAGATTTTTTGATGATCTTCAATTTGCTGAAGTATTATCCTATGATATTTCGACGTATATATATATATATATATATATATATATATATATATATATATATATATATATATATATATATATATATACATATATATATATATATATATATATATATATATATATATACATATATATATATATATATATATATACATATATATATATATATATATATATATATATATATATATATATATATATATATATATATATATATATATATATATATATGCACCTACATTTGTAGAAAATGAGCAGAACAAAGTTTAAACAATTTATCGACGGCATCAATAAGACAGAAGTGTATGAAAAAGAAAGAAAGAATATTTGGTAAAACATTTTCTCTTTTCACACACAGACAAATCTATGTATGTATGTACGTATGTATGTTTGTATGTATGTATGTATGTATGTATGTATGTGTGTATGTATGTATACATGTATGTATGTATGTATGCATGCATGCATGCATTCATGTATGTATGCATGCATGTGTGTATGTATGTATGTATGTATGTATGTATGTATGTATGTATGTATGTATGTATGTATGTATGTAACCGTTTTGCCCATAGCAAGCATCACTAATTATGTTCCGATGTCAGAATTTAGAATAGGAAGATCGTGGAGCAGACTGTATCAATAACATATAATTGCAAACAATGAATTTACAACGCGATAAGTGACGGATGGAAAATTATGCATACTTATTTTCAATTTTTTTGTTTGAAAATGGTAAACACCATCTACCTTGGATCCTTGAAAGCTCTGTTTTTTCTTAACTTCCATTGCTGAGCGCATACTTCATTCTATGATTGCACTAATTTACTTCGACCTGAATGATGAACGGTAGCCTTTCCCATGCAAACAGTTTGAATTTATCAGTGTAGACCCTATATATTCTGCCACTTTTCATTTAATAAAAAAAAAAAAAAAAAAAAGAACCACATTTGATAAACAACATGTGTACATAAGGCATCATATGCAAATTGAGGAATTAGTGCAAAAATGATACCTCGTATGGCGAACGCCATTTCGCTATGGATACGTCTGTGTGAAATTGCACCTGTCATGGATCATTTACCAAAAACCATTCGCTAGGGCCTGCAGCTGCGTTCTCGAAAAACGCGGGAGTTGCGAAAGGTCTCTATTATTCCAGGCTACCCGTCGCAGACGCATATCATTTTCATAAGCTATTCATAAAATTGATATTGGGTCAGGTGAATCTCATTTAACCTGGATGTGACCCTAAGTTGGCTGAATCCACTCAGGTATACAGTGTCAATCAAATATCAAACTGACACTGGTGATCTTTTCCCTCATTGAGTATTGACAGATTCAAGTTGTGATTTCAGTATGTGTTTTACTGCACTTGTCCCATTTCGTGCATCTTTTTGTGCCATCGTAGTCGAATACAAAATATCAATAATCTTTGTATCAAAGATATCTTCGTGTTAACCAGAATACGTGAGTTATGTCTGCATTCATCATTTATTCTTGAAAGCCAAAATAATGTGCTGCAATACCAAGGCATCCCAGTCCAGTGCAAGTTACCATGTATATCTGTCTGAGCTATGTAACATATTTAATGCTGGGTGAAGTTATATTGTCTACGCCCCAGGCGTCTTCACCTATAAGAACAAGGAAAATCAAAGGGAAGGTACTTGTAGTTGTACCTACAATGGACTTACTTCATTTCATCAATATATAACATTCCCCTATTGAAAAAACATACGCACCTTCTTCGTTTCACTTTTCCTAATCACTAAGTAATAAATATATAAAATTTTCAGTTTTTCTGATTTTTCCACGCCTTATTCAACAAATACATTTTGAGGACAGCCTGTACCCGCTTAAATGGTAATCAAAGGGTATTCATGTATGTGCGTAACAACCAGTTACAGTACCTCATCAACAAACTTATACACCAGTGTTTTTGCACGCGACCTGGCAAATTTAACTAAAGCAATCCCTATAAGATTCGTGAAGGATAAGGAAAGAGAACACATCACTTAAATTAATACGTAACTTACAGGGAGGACACAAATTTGATAAAAAATGAAAACTCTGCAAAAGATACTGAATGTTGGTGGCTGTAATTATATTTTTCTTCTAAATGTCTAAACAAGCAGTGTGAGCATATATGGTGGCAGAAATGATGTGTGGTTGACTGCCATTACACCGGAGTTTGTCTTCTGATTATATTTTACTTTCATGGTTGACTCACTACATCACGGGAAGAGTTTATGAATGCATTCATAATAATTTCTTGATTTACTTTTGCTTCAGGCAAAGGATACGCAAAATGAATTCTTCAATCACATGGACTATGCCAAATCTGACTTCAACCATCGCATTTGCACCAAATATTACCATGTTACTCCGACCACACCCCACAGGACACTATACTACATTGATTAAGATGACGCAGATTTTTGCTTACATAAACCTGTGTACTCAACCTTTCCTTATTTGCTCTGGGTTAATTCTCAATGTGCTTGCTGGTGTCATCATAATATCGTCTCCTATGCGTAAGACTACACCGGGTCACTTTTTCACTGCCTTGGCCATTGCCGACAACATATATTTGTTGGGAATGTTTTTCCACTGGTTGAATCAATTTGTGTTCATAAGGATAAACATATATGTAGTTTCTGAACTTTGTGTTCTTATAAATTTCATGATACACTTTAGCCAAGTGTTTACTGCCTACCTGACACTCTGCATTACAATAGAGCGTTTCCTAACCGTGACATTCCCTCTGAAAATTTCCAGAATATCTACACCATTTAAGACAAAAATTGCAATTTTGGTAATATGTCTAACCTGTGTATCAATAACAGTATTCCCAGCATGGACGATTCGCAAATTTCGGGGGATGTTCCTCTGTTATTCCATCAGGGTAGAAGAGTTTAGAATTTGGAGTTTAATAATCACTCGGATAGGTGGTGTGCTCATACCGAGTGTAGTAGTGTCAGTCTTTACTTTGTTGATTATTGCAAATCTCAAACGTTTGCAGGTGAAACGAAAAAACCAGTTAGAGGGCCAGTCGCAGGGTAACCAAACTTCCCATCAAGCCAAGGAAGATGCACTCATAAAATTGCTTATTGCCGTAGCTACGGTCTTTGTCTTATTCCGATTACCACATGGCATAATGATCCTTGCTGACCAATACCTAATTTATGGTATAACCACAGAATTCCCCATATATTTACAGATACTGGACATTTGCATCTATATTACGGAATTGTTTTACTTGAGCAATAGTGCAATCAACTTTTTTCTTTACTTTTTTGCTGGCAGTTCTTTCAGAAATTACATGCGTGAGTTGTTCCATTGCAGACCTGTATGTGGTCATGCACAATCTTCCCAGCAAACAGAAACAAACCAAATATCCATGACAGCCACCCGTGATGATAATGTAAATTGAAGGGGAACAAATTAAAGCAGAACCCATGTAATCAATTTATCAAAAGTCGCCTGCTGTCGAAACGTAATCCGGAACTCACTTTGCGGAAAAGTAAGCTACCGGATAAATGATACAGAGATGTGTAAGATGATTTCAGGAAGATAACCATGTGGCAAATCCAAGCTTTACGTCCATATTTTACACTTGAGCACCTGGCAGTCATCAATTATCACTTGCCTTGGGAAATATGATCATTCTAAGCTAATAAGCAACATCAGCACCTAGAGATATTCAATGTTAGGTTTGTGCAGAACAAAATACCCCCTGCATGGTAACACTCTTAGGATGAAACCGAAAGCAGTATTATGGGACAAAATGGGAATTAGTCATAGGTTTAGCAAGTATAGGATATATTAGTGTAAGATCATTTGTGATATGGCCAGATGGGTAGTTTGTTCTGTAAAGTGTACTTAGAGTATAATTTAACTTCAAAGTGATCCACTTAAGTGTGCATTGCAGAAACTAAGCCATTTGACCGGCAAACTTTGATATCAGTTTTTACACACGCCGATAATATACAAAATTCAACGCCACTTGCACTGGATTGCACTCGACTCTCTTTAAGATGTTAAAATATGAATCAGTTCAATTTCCATATACATCCTAGGTTCTAACTCCTTAAATTAATCTATCTTATTTTGTTTCAAAATCCCATAGTGTTCTCTTTAGTTGCAGTATTGATGCTTCATTTCTACCCTCAATGATATGTGACGCCACTGCAGGCTTCATGTTTACCTCAAGCAATCCATCAGAAAGAGTGATATACAAGAGGTCAGTCCGCCTTTTTACTGAAGGAATATGGAGAGTAGTGTTCGTAACACTTGAGTCAATAGACTGTAAAAAAAGTTAAATCCATGGCCCACTTATTAGAAAATGCAGCTTTCACCCCATTAAATAAATCTGGTTTATCTCATTATGACTCAACTGATTTCTGTAGAAAGTTTACTGACAAGTCACTCTTCCTTAAGGATTTCTTCTTTGTCACTCAGCTCAGCTGAATGACAGCTCTTGAACCTTAAGATGTGCCATGCCTACCATGTCTCTTTTTATTTTTGATTTAAGTAATAAATCTTGAGTTTTAAGTGGTTAGGCCATTATACTTCGGGAAAAAATAAATAGGGTAGTAGAGGAAGAGTATTTCAAAGGTTGACAGGACAGGCTTAAACCCACCAGTTGCCTTTTTTGTGGGTGACAACCCGTCTCAAGTAAGGGGTGAAATGCATTTCTTCACATTGGTATTCTAAGATGCATGTTGATGTTTTTGTGATTCTTGAATCTGTGTTTTTTTGCTAAATTTTAACATTGCTCTTATTTTATGATTGAAGTTAGTGAATAAGAGTAACTTGTTTAAGTGTTATCTCTAAATATTGAGGTGAGGTCATCGCTGGCATCTATATTTGTAAAAGAGAAAAGTGACAGAGTTTTGCCCTCTTGTATATCGTCAGAGCATAATAGTGCAATTAAGCTATCATTGACTGCCCCAGATTATGTGTGCTTGATCTAATTTTGACTTGCTGTTGGCTATGTTTAGGATAGTTGGAATAAAATATATTTCTTCCAGGGACTCTAAACGTTTTCCCCAATTTTCACTTTATTGGGCTGTCACTGATATCATAACCTTCAACACGTAGGAGGCTATGGTCATATTCTGTGAAGTCAAGTGTCCTGATAGACTCCCATATCAACAGTATCAAGAGACCAGTAGGATGAGTTCCGGATTGTGCTAGCCCATTCCTGTCACTACTCATTTCCAACATACTGAGTATTACCGATTTGAAAGTTCATTGTATTTTACAATAATACCTTATGGAATCCTTTAAAAAAGATATATCCACCAGATAGACGTTTACATATTTTTCTTGTTAAGTAGATAGGTCAAGATTTCATCACGAATGGGTCTCAAAGGAGCCTTATTTACGTGTAAAGTGTCGTATGTTTCGAAACCAACACATGTAATTTGGCCACAACGTCTGCCATGCTTGCTACATTGGTGTAACGATATATCTAAAGCTGCCAATTTTCAGAACACTTTTTCATCTCTGAAACAATAGGAAATGCATTGCAAACTAAGAAAGTTATACAACATATCTGCTAAGCATGTAAGTATGTATAGCTCAGCCAACCAAGCAGTAATAGTTACCACTGTGCGTTGAGGTGAATGTGATTTATACTAGGCATGGTGAAGTTTTGCCGACCTCTAGAAGAGCAACTTGTCATCCTTCTTCCCTAACGACAGGCAAACAAATCACTTACATTCTTAAAAGCATTCACTGATATTTAACAACCCAATCAAGTTGATATTCTCTACAGCAGGTAGTCTATACTCATGCTTCTTCACAGCAGGTCTCAAGGACAGCCAATTGCAGAGTCTGGGTTAATTCTCAATGTGCTTGCTGGTGTCATCATAATATCCTCTCCTATGCGTAAGACTACACCGGGTCACTTTTTCACTGCCTTAGCCATTGCCGACAACATATATTTGTTGGGAATGTTTGTCCACTGGTTGAATGAATTTGTATACATAAGGATAGACGTATATGTAGTTTCTGAGCTTTGTGTTGTTATAACTTTCATGCTTTACTTTGGCCAATTTTTTTCTGCCTACCTGACACTCTACATTACAATAGAGCGTTTCCCAACCGTGACATTCCCTCTACAGCAGGTAGTCTATACTCAAGCTTCTTCACAACAGGTCTCAAGGACAGCCAATTGCACAGCCTTTACGTATTTCTTCATAAATGACATCAAAGTTATGGTTGAAAAATGTTGATGGATGTGCAATTTATTTGCATGTGTCTTGGTTGTAAATATTTTGCAATGATGTATGCATGATGCAGATTCAATGGCTCAGTTGAGGTCATAGGACAAACGTCCACCTTCTTCACTCAATAATAAACCTTGGTTGTTGTGTTTGATGATTCATGTTGTCGACTCACTTTATTCCATTGCAGTAAAGTGGCAATGGCGTACCAGAGAGTGAGTGCATTTTGTTAAGCTTGAAATTTGAGGCACACATATCTCTGTCAAATATATTAGCTTTTAGGTGATATGTGAACTGAAAAGCACAACGGGCATCTGTAATTAAAGACCACACAATATGGTACGTCGGGCGCTCAGGAGAGTTTAGTTAACATTACAGTGCAAATTTATCGGGGTTGAAGTGAAAGGGGCGATGGTAAAGTAGAACCAAGTGCCACACTTTAAGGCCTATTTGCATAGTGCAATGAAAGAACAAGTTCCTCATAGCACCCACTAAAACATATTATTATTATTATTATTATTATTATTATTATTATTATTATTATTATTGTTGTTGTTTGTTGTTGTTGTTGTAGTTATTATTGTTATTATTATTATTATCATTATTGTTGTTGTTATTGTTATTATTATTGTTATTATTATTATTATTTTTATTAATATTATTATTATTATTATTATTATTATTATTATTATTATTATTTTTACCATCATCATCATCATCATCATCATCATCATCATCATCATCATCAACTTCATCATCATAGGACCATATTTGGCATATTGCATGGGGCGGGGTTCTGAAGTCATGATGCACATAGTCACAGCTTGTGCAGCCACCAAAGACAGGCAGCCAGTGTGTTCACCTCCCCCTTTTATACATGCTCCTGAGAGTACATTTCCATTTGATTGGGTACCTCAACTACTCATAGTGGAGAAGTAGATATTGGTTGTCCCGGCTATGCATAGTAAGGAGCCAAATTCTATTGGCTACCTCCACTCGACTCTTTTGAATTAGTTCATCTACTGTGCAACAGAAAGCAGGCAGAGCAGAATTTACAAGGGCATATGTGAGTGAATAGCTTGGCTATATACTATTTCTCGCATATTTCCTCACATTGAAGAACATTTCTGGGCCACAAATTATTGTGGCAAATGTTGATTTATATGCTTAAATGGAGGATCAGCTACCCTTTACACTTTTGGCCTCTGGCCATGTTGGTTTGACATGTACGTGATATATGACGGGGGCTTCTAATATCAGGCTAGTATCGTATAATTACAAGACTATTTTCTGTTTGTTGTGTTTGTCTAATCTATCTTTAATGTATGTCATATCTTAAAGGGACAGAGATTTAGTGTGCGGCTTTTCCTTTTACTGCTGACTATTCATGATAGGGCACTGCTAAGGGCACTGCTCCTAACTGGTTAAATGTATACAAACAACATCATTTACATGCTTCAAATTTACAATATGAAGTCTTTTGTTTTTGCTGAAGTTCAAAATTTTAAATGCGACAACGTGTAAAATGCACTGATGTATATTAACTGAACACAATGCCACATATGATTTTTTCTTAAATATCATCCTATATGTGAACCGCGTTCTCAAAATGCAATTCAATTTGGTTAACCTAGTCTTCACTGGGCCCATTTTGTGCCACTGCTACTAACATAAAGCATTTTTGGTACATAAATCATCTTGGTGTGATAGATACTAGCAATGTGTCGTCGCACAACTACATAAGATAGCCATTGCAATACAGCTTTTGGTTCAGTTTGTACAAGACACTGCAAAAAAGCTAAATATGATGGCTGAATCGGACTAATGTTGAAGCAGTTTTGTTTCCTTGGTATCATTGTAGATGGAGGAACCCTAGTTTCAGAGGGTAATATTTTAGCTGGCAGCATGATGGTTTATTGTAATTTTTTTTCAGAGTTTTAGATATTGTTTGATGGCTGCATAATTTTCAATTGACTGAAATCGAAAATTGATACTGATTCACGGTATATTTACATAGCTATTGACAAAATTAAACAAGGTCATTTATGACCAATCGAAAACAATTTTAATACCTGTTTATATTAGAGTACACATTTAACCTGACAGAATGCGCACCACGGAAAAGGACAAATTCTACACCTTACCACAAGACCACAAGTAACAAAAATAATAGCCCTAGAACTACAAGTTTATGTGGGTAAAAATACTTCAACAGATTTACATGCCAAAGGTCAACTGAAAATCCCTACATACCCTTCTTTTCGGATTCATCACTGTTGCACTTTGCGGCGTGAGATACGGCAGACATGTTAACTTTTAGTCAGGAAAAATCCCTGAACACCAATTTCTTTTCATCTCGTGATACTCATAGTCTTGCCTCATCTCAGCTGCATAGTGCTTGCTGCGTCAAACTTTATCTTTGAATAGTTTATAATAATATGGTTGAATTTGTTCACAATAAGAATATCACAAATACAACTTTTACTTTTCCCAGGAACAAAAAACTTGAATAAAAGCAGTAACTTGTTCCCTACCTTTAGGTTTATAACAAACACACGAACACACACTGAAGAAAAAATGATCTGGAAGAGATGGTAAAGGTGAGGATTGGGTTTCATTTTCTAGTTATGAGCAATTTTGCTTTTGGTTCATTTGTATTCATCAGCTTAATATATTTGTAAATCAAAAATATGATTGGATCAATTGATTTGCCTTGGTCTTTAAAATTTACGTGGTTTATTGGCCACATATAATTACAGACCTTAATTGTCTTCCTGGTGTAATGGTCCAAACAATTAGATAATTCTGGAATGGTGAAACAAGACATAGTTTTGTGTGTAATTGTATGTGATATTTTTGTGCTTCAGGTAGCCATCTGTTGACGAAAGTATTCTGAAAAGTTGATTAATAGGACTATGCATTCATATTATGCCATTTGTATCTCTATTATCACTTACACAGTCTATGCTATGTAACATATTTAACGATGGGTGAAGCTATATTATCTATGCCCCAGGCGTCTGCACCAATAAGATCAAGGGAAATCAAAGGGAAGGTACTTGTATCTGTACCTGCAATGGACGTACTTCATTTCATGAAAGTATATCAATCCCGTATTGAAAATACATACGAACCCTCTTCGTTTCACTTTTTCCTAAAGACTAAGTATAAAATATGTTAAATTTTCAGTTGTTCTGATTTTGGCAGGCCTTATTCAACAAGAACATTTTGAAGACAGTCTATACTAGCTTAAATGATAATCAAAGGGTCTTCATGTATGTGCTTAGCAACCAGAAGGCGTGACAGTACCTCATCACCATGCTTATACAATAGTGTTTTTTTTTTTGCATGCGACCTGGCAAATTTAACTAAGGCAATCCGTATAAAATTAGTGAACAATTAGGAAAAAATAAATATCATTTAAATTAATACATAACTTACAGAGAGGAGGCAAATTTGACAAAATGGAAAACTTTGGAAAAGAAACTGGATGTTGGTGGCTGTAATTAGATTTTTTCTTCTAAATGTCTAAACAGGCAGTGTAAGCATATGTGCCTTTAGTCATGATGTGTGGTTGAGTGCCCTTACACCGGAATTTGTCTTCTGATTATATTTTACTTTCATGGCATGACTCATTACATCACTGGAAGAGTTTATAAATGCATTCATAATCATTTCTTGCTTTACTTTTGCTTCAGGCAAAGGATACGCACAATGAATTCGTCAATCACATGGACTATGTCAAATCTGACTTCAACCACCGCACTTGCACCAAATGTTACCATGTTACTCCGACTACACCCCAGACGTTTCAATACACCATTGGTGAGGATAACAGTGACTGTTGCTTACATAAATCTGTTTACTCAACCTGTCATTTTTTCCCTGGGATAATTCTCAATGTGCTTGCTGGTGTCATCATAATATCCTCTCCCATGCGTAAGACTACACCGGGTCCCTTTTTCACTGCCTTGGCCATTGCAGACAATATATATTTGTTGAGAGTATTGTTCCACTGGTTGAATATATTTGCAATCTTAAGGGTACAGATATATGTATTTTCTGAAATTTGTGTTTTTTTAACTTTCCTGCGATACTTTGGCCAAATTTTCTCTGCCTACCTGACACTCTGTATTACAATAGAGAGTTTCCTAACCGTGACATTCCCTCTGAAGATTTCCAGAATATCTACACCATTTAAGGCAAAAATTGCAATTTTGATAATAGGTGTAACCTGTGTAGCAATAGCAGTATTCTCAGCATGGACGGTTTACAAAGCTTGGGGTGTAGCCAGTTGTGTTGCCAAAAGGCAAGACGAGTTTAGACTTTGGAGTTTAATAATCGTTCGGATAGGTGGTATGCTCATACCGAGTGTTTTAGTGGGAGTCTTTACTTCTTTGATTATTTCAAAGCTTAGACGTTTACAGGTAAAACGGAAAAGCCAGTTAGAGGGCCAGTCACAGGACAGCCAAACTTCCAATCAAGCCAAGGAAGTTGCCCTCACAAACTTGCTTATTGCCGTGGCCACGGTCTTTGTCTCATTCCGATTACCATATAGCATAGTCATCCTTATTTAACAATACCTACTGGAGGATGAAATGTACGAATTTCCCATATATTTACAAATACTGGACATTATCAAATATATAACGGAATTGTTTTTCTTGAGCAATAATGCAATCAACTTTTTTCTTTACTTTAGTTTGTTTTCCAACGTGTACTTAAAGTATAATATAGCTTCAAAGTGATCCACTTAAGTGTGCATTGCAGAAACTAAACCATTTGACCGGCAAACTTTGATATTAGTTTTTGCACACGTGGATAAAGTACAGACATCAACGCAACTTACACTGGATGGCACTCAACTCCCTTTAAGATGTTAATATATGAATCGTTCCAATGGCCTCTAGCCAAGTTGGTTTGACATGTACGTGATATATGACTGGGGCTTCTAATATCAGGCTAATATTGTAAAATTACAAGACTATTTTCTGCTTGTTGTGTTTGTCTAATCTATCTGAAATGTATGTCATATCTTAAATGGATAGAGCACTAGTATGGGCCCTGTTCCTACCTGGTTAAATGTATACAAACAACATCATTTACATGCTTCAAATTTACAATATGAAGTCCTTCGCTAAAGTTCAAAATTTTAAATACGATATTGTGCAAAATGTATTGATTCGACCCACTCGGTGCCACTGTTACGTACATAGAGCATTTTTGGTACGTAAATCATCTTGGTGTGATAAATACTAGCAATGTGTCGTCGGACAACTACACAGGGTAACCATTGCAATATAGCGTTTGGTTCAGTTTGTACAAGAAACGGCACAAAACCTAATTATGATGGCTGAATCCGACGAATGTTAGTGCACTTTTGTTTCCTTGGCATCATTGTATATGCAGGACCTCTAGGTTCAGAGGGTAATATTTTTAGCTGGCTGCATAATGCTTTATTGTAAATTTGGTTCAGAGTGTAAAAGTTTTTGGTGGCCGCATAATTTTTAATTGATTTAAACCGAAAAATTGATACTGACTCACGGTATATTTACAGAGCTATTGAAAAAAATAAACAAGGTCATTTATGATCAAATCTAAAACAATTCTAGTATCTATTTATATTAGAATACACATTTAACCTGGCAGAATGCGCACCACGGAAAAGGGACAAATTCTACACCTTACCACAAGACCACAAGGACCTGAAATAATAACCCTAGAACTACAAGTTTATGCGGGTAAAAATACTTCGATAGATTTAAATGCCAAAGGTCAACTAAAAATCCGCACAGTACCTTTCTTTTCGGATCATAACTGTTGCATTTTGTGGCGTGGTCGACGGCAGAGATGTTAGCTTGTATCCAGAAAAAATTCCTGAACACCAATTTCTGTTCATCTCGTGATATTCATAGTTCTGTCTCATCTCAGCCTCATTGTGCTTGCTGTGTCAAGCTTTATCTTTGCATAGTTTATAATAAAATGGTTGAATTTGTTAACAATGAGAATATCACAAATACAACTTTGACTTTTCCTAGGGACCAAAAACTTTTATAAAAGCAGTAACTTGTACCCTACCTGTAAGTTTATGACAAAAACACACATACTCAAGAAAAAGAAAGATCTGGAACAGATGGTAAAGGTGAGGGTTGGTTTTATTTTCTAGTTATGATCAATTTTGCTCTTGGTTCATTTGTGTTTAGCACCTTAATATATTAACATATCAACAATGTGATTGGATCAAATGATTTTCTTTGGTCCTTAAAATTCACATAGTTTATTGGCCACATATAATTACAAACCTTCTTTGTCTCTCTAATGTAACGGTCCAAACAATTAAATAATTCTGGGATGATGAAACTGGGCATGGAGTTTTGTGTGTAATTACATGTGATATTTTGTGTGCTTCTGACAGCCATCAGTTAACGATATTGTTCTGAAAGGTTGATTATTAGCATTATGCATTCATTGTATGCCATTTGTATCTCTATAATCACTTAAACAGTCTATGCAGTGGTAATGTCTTTAATGCAAACAACACTTGGAACTGTGCGACAGGAGGTGTAAAAACATTCCATTTTGATGCGTTCTGTCTGGGCAAAACCTAAAACTGCCGAAAACTCCAACTGTTACAAAGAATTGGTTCTATTTAAGAAGTATACTGAACATTTCGTATCTTATACCTTTTTATTTGAAATTCATATATATATATATATATATATCATACCTTCTATTTAATTGGACATATTTTTTTTTTTTTTTCCCTGAAGTATTTTGCAAAAAGAGATATTATTATTTTTATACGGGGGGGGGGGGCTGAGGGGGGAATTGTTAATGGTGTGTAAATTGTTGTGTTCAATCAAATAGCAATTTTGGAGATGTAAATAATGCATGCTGATTGGAACATTTCCTTTAACAGTTGCGCATATTGTATTATTTACACTCCTGGCATTATTTAATATTACATCATTTTTTCCATGGATCAACTTCATGCCTACTTTGCCCTGATTTTGGAAAGCAAGGTTCCACATGTAACAAGTCTGATCACACATTGAGGCATCTATGCGGCACATCGACCACGGTAATGTATTCAGCAATTGAATTCTGACATTTTACTTTTCAGAATGGTTCACAAAAAGCTTATAACTTACAATGTCATATATATAGGCATGCACATTATTCGAATAATAGCAATGTAGCCACACCTACTTCTGAGCATAGGTTGAACGATTTTTTAACTCTTTTTTCTTATAAACAAATTAATCGCTAGATCAATGCCAAGCATCACAGCACCTGATCTGAAAAGGGCCGCATTTGGCATCCATTCTAGAGGACATCGACCCAAGGTTAGAATATCTTCCAGCAGGTGGGTTGTGGTGGAATATTGGCATATACAAGTGACCCTTTCACTTCCCTTTCAACACTGTCAGCTGAGCCCCGTGGCTCGATAAGTAGCATGTAGCTGGTGTGCATTTTTATACATTGTGAAGTCAACAATAGATGTAATAACGCAGGAGCAAGGTATTTGCAAATATTAACATTTTCTATTATCCTTAAAATTGCATGTCAAGGAAAGTTTTGATACCATGAGGGCTGAAATGATCCCCACATGTACAAGTACCATATTTCAAGTTTATATAGTCAAGCAACATCACATGAGAAAAGTAAGGCTATATTGATCCTCCTTCTGTGCCGCCACGACAGAGGACCGGAACTGACGCCATTGGAAGCGTTTAAAGGAAAGTGTTGTCACAGGTCGCTGCACATGCGTAATGACGTTAAGGTTATCTCGAAGTCGAGGGTCCTCACACAGTCAATGGAACAAGACATCATGAGCTCAATGGGATGTATTTTTTCCACAAGTGATCTCATGAAGTTTGTTTAACGATATACTTCATGCTTTCTACTTAGTGGATGTATGTCACGTGACCTATTTCTTGGCTTTGGAGTGGTTCATTTAGGCATGCCTTTTTTTAATGAGTTTACATAGCAAAATTATTTGGTTATTGACGAAAAATGTATTTAAATTGGAGTTCAGGTCAATAGTCAAAACTACGTTTTGTATACCAATTGCTTTAGCTGTGTAAATTTTGTCCTGTCACTTTTCTCAAAAATAAAACTGTAGAGCATGGGGGCCAATAGACCATGCCAAGTAAAAAGTTATTTTTACCCCTGACCTCACGCCACTGTAATTCAGTGCATGGGATCTGTAGGTCAAGGCGACCACAGAACACAGGCGCTTTGGATATATACAGTGCCACAACATCCCGACGGCCCTGTTGTTACCTTTACATATAATGTTATAAACCTTAGGTAAGGTGAGCTCTTCATCAGGTATAGATGTTGAAAGCAAAGTTTGAGAAAGAGTGACTATGTCAAAGTCGGGAACAATCTTGAACCTGATGAAGAGCTCTGTCTGCGTAGATAGACTGCGAATATTGGTATGACAAAGCATTACATCACATAAATCATCAGTGGGTCCAGGGTGTGTCACAATATTCCCGGCTAAAAGTGAAAAAAAAAATGGTGCAACTACCAGTAGATATTCATTAGAGATACGTAAAAAGATAAATTGTTGGAACTTAAAATATTGTAAGGGTAAGATTGGTTGTCATTTCAAGAAAATGTAAGCTCACAAGATGGAAGGCACAAATTGAATAAGCAGGAGAATAAAAAAATGTATGTTGCTGATAAGTATGGAAAAATTGGGAAACGAGCTTTTTGGACGGTTGCAAGCAGACACAAATAAATCAAATCAGTGATCAAGTTTTTTTTAAAGGCATAAATGATATTAGAAATAAAAGGTGCATTACATGTTGCGAATATTATCACACGAGCCCTATTTGGACAGGAACAAACTTTTACGTGAAGTAATATTGGTGATATTAAAGATAATTCTCTGATATATCGACGAAAATGTATCACGTAGGTTGCGTTTAAAAATGACAAGGTGCTCATCAGCAAGAACCAGTGGTATATCTTACACATCGTGATAATATATTGTAGATAAACCAAAAACGCCCGCACTTTTACATATTAGGCGATTATAAATAAGTGTTACTCATTGTCGAATTTCAGCCGGCGTAAAAGCGAGAATCACCACCACTGCACCAAGAAGTTTTTGAAATGCATAGTATGTGTAGGAATAAAAATTGCAGCGGCAAGTTTAAAACAACAATTTGCAGAATATACGACACAATATGCGAGTAGCCTATCGATACTGCGGATGGAATATAAAAAAATGCCTGAACAAATCAGTTGTTCCATTGTGCGTTGCTGACATGAAATTAAAAAAAAAAAATGAAATAAAAGACAAACAAACAAACAAGCAAAAAAAAAAAAAAAAAAGAAAAACCAAGATGTGTCATTCAACATGTTGGTAGCCAAGGACACAATGAAGAAGTCAACGTACTTGTGGCACAGTTTTACCCTCTTGTATATCCTCAAGGCATAATGGTGCAATTAAGCTATCATTGACTGCCCGATATTGCGTGTGCTTGATCTAATTTTGCCTTGCTGTTGGCTGTGTTTGGGATAGTGGCAATAAAATATATTTCTTTCAGTGAGTCTAAACGTTTTCCCCCAATTTTCACAGTATTGGGCTATCAATGATATAAAAACCCTCAACACGTTGGAGGCTAAGGTCATATTCTGTGAAGTCAAGTGTCCTGATAGACTCCCATATCAACAACATCAAGAGACCAGTAGGCTGAGTTCCGGGTTGTGCTAGCCCATTCCTCTCACTACTTATTTCCAACATACTGAGTATTACCGATTTGAACATTCATCGTTTTTTACGATAGAACATTATGTAGCTTTCAAAAGATATATCCCACAGAGAGACATTAACATATTTTACTTGTTAAGTAGATAGCTCAAGGTTCCATCAAAGAATGGGTCTCAGACGAGCCTTATTTACGTGTAGAGTGTTGTATGTTTTGAAAATAAAACATGTGATTTGACCCCAACGTCTGTCATGCTTGCTTCATAGTTGTAACGATATATCTAAAGCTGCCTATTATCAAAACACTTTTTCGTTCCTGAAACACCCAGAATTACATCGCAAACTACGAAAGTTACACTACATATCTGCTAAGCATGTAAGTATGTATAGCTCAGCCAACCAAGCAGTTATAAATACCACTGTGCATTGAGGTGAATGTGATTTATACTACGCATGGTGAAGTTTTGCCGACCCCTAGGAGAGCAACTTGTTGTCCTTTTTCCCTAACGACAGGCAAACAAACCACCAACATTCTTCAAAGCATTCACTGATATATAACAACCCAATCAAGTTGATATTCTTTACAGCAGATAGTCTATACTCAAACTTCTTTACAACAGGTCTCAAAGACAGCCAATTGCAGAGTCTTTACGTATTTCTTCATAGATGGGATCAAAGTTATGGTTGAAACATTTTGATTGATGTGCAATTTATTTGTATGTGTCTTGGCTGCCTATCTTTTGCAACGACGTATCCATGATGCAGATTCAATGGCTCAGTTGAGGTCATAAGACAAACGTCACCCTTCTTCACGCAATAATAAACCTTGGTTGCTGTGTTCGATGATTCACGTTGTTGACCCACTTTATTCCATTGCATTAAAGTGGCAATGGCGTACTAGAGAGTGGCTGCATTTTGTTTAGCTTTAAATTTGAGGCACACATGTCTCTATTAAATAAATTATCTTTTAAATGATATGTAAATTGAAAAAGGACAACGGGAATCTGTAATTAAAGACGCCACAATATTGTAAGTCTGGCGCTCAGGAGAGTTAAGTTAACATTACAGTGCAAATTTATCACGGTTTTAGTGAAAGGGGCGATGCTAAAGTTGAACGAAATGCCACACTTTAAGGCCTATTTGCATAATGCAAAGAAAGAACAAATTTCTCATAGCACCCACTAAAACATCTTTTCTTTATTATTATTACTGTCATTATTATTATCATTATTATCATCATTATCATCATCATCATCATCATCATCATCATCATCATCATCATTGTAGGACCATATTTGGCATATTGCGTGGGGCCGGCTTTTGAAGTCATGATGCATATAGTCACAGTATGTACAGCCACCAAAGACAGGCAGCCAGTGTGTTCAGCTGCCCCTTTTCATACAGGCTCTTGAGAGTACATTTCCATAAGATTGGGTATCTCAAATACTCATAGTGGAGAAGTAACTATTGGGTGTCTCGGCTATGCATAGTAGTGAGCAAAATTTCATTGGCTACCTCGACTCGTCTCTTCAGATTTAGCTCATCTACCGCGCAACAGAAAACAGGCCGAGCAGAATTTAAAAGGGCATTAATGAGTGAATAGCTTGACTATATACTATTTCTCGTATATTTCTCACATTGCGTCACTTTGTGGAAGAACATTTCTGGGGCACAAATTATGGTGGCAAATGCTGATTTATATGCTTAAATGGAGGCTCAGCTACACTGGTCTCTAGCCATGTTGGTTTGACATGTACCTGATATATTACTGGGGCTTCTAATATCAGGATAATATTGTAAAATTACAAGACTATTTTCTGCTTGTTGTGTTTGTCTAATCTATCTGAAATGTATGTCATATCTTAAATGGATAGAGCACTAGTATGGGCCCTGTTCCTACCTGGTTAAATGTATACAAACAACATCATTTACATGCTTCAAATTTACAATATGAAGTCCTTCGCTAAAGTTCAAAATTTTAAATACGATATTGTGCAAAATGTATTGATTCGACCCACTCGGTGCCACTGTTACGTACATAGAGCATTTTTGGTACGTAAATCATCTTGGTGTGATAAATACTAGCAATGTGTCGTCGGACAACTACACAGGGTAACCATTGCAATATAGCGTTTGGTTCAGTTTGTACAAGAAACGGCACAAAACCTAATTATGATGGCTGAATCCGACGAATGTTAGTGCACTTTTGTTTCCTTGGCATCATTGTATATGGAGGACCTCTAGGTTCAGAGGGTAATATTTTTAGCTGGCTGCATAATGGTTTATTGTAAATTTGGTTCAGAGTGTAAAAGTTTTTGGTGGCCGCATAATTTTTAATTGATTTAAACCGAAAAATTGATACTGACTCACGGTATATTTACAGAGCTATTGAAAAAAATAAGCAAGGTCATTTATGATCAATCCAAAACAATTTTAGTATCTATTTATATTAGAATCCACATTTAACCTGACAGAATGCGCACCACGGAAAAGAGACAAATTCTACACCTTACCACAAGACCACAAGGAACTGAAATAATAACCCTAGAACTACAAGTTTATGCGGGTAAAAATACTTCGATAGATTTAAATGCCAAAGGTCAACTAAAAATCCGCACAGTACCTTTCTTTTCGGATCGTCACTGTTGCATTTTGCGGCGTGATCCACGGCAGAGATGTTAACTTGTATCCAGAAAAAAATTCCCGAACACCAATTTTTGTTCATCTCGTGATATTCATAGTTCTGTCTCATCTCAGCCTCATTGTGCTTGCTGTGTCAAGTTTTATTTTTGCATAGTTTATAATAAAATGGTTGGATTTGTTAACAATGAGAATATCACAAATACAACTTTGACTTTTCCCAGGAACCAAAAACTTTTATAAAAGCAGTAAATTGTACCCTACCTGTAAGTTTATGACAAAAACACACATACTCAAGAAAAAGAAAGATCTGGAACAGATGGTAAAGGTGAGGGTTGGTTTTATTTTCTAGTTATGATCAATTTTGCTCTTGGTTCATTTGTGTTTAGCACCTTAATATATTAACATATCAACAATGTGATTGGATCAAATGATTTTCTTTGGTCCTTAAAATTCACATAGTTTATTGGCCACATATAATTACAAACCTTCTTTGTCTCTCTAATGTAACGGTCCAAACAATTAAATAATTCTGGGATGATGAAACTGGGCATGGAGTTTTGTGTGTAATTACATGTGATATTTTGTGTGCTTCTGACAGCCATCAGTTAACGATATTGTTCTGAAAGGTTGATTATTAGCATTATGCATTCATTGTATGCCATTTGTATCTCTATAATCACTTAAACAGTCTATGCAGTGGTAATGTCTTTAATGCAAACAACACTTGGAACTGTGCGACAGGAGGTGTAAAAACATTCAATTTTGATGCGTTCTGTCTGGGCAAAACCTAAAACTGCCGAAAACTCCAACTGTTACAAAGAATTGGTTCTATTTAAGAAGTATACTGAACATTTCGTATCTTATACCTTTTTATTTGAAATTCATATATATATATATATATATATATCATACCTTCTATTTAATTGGACATATTTTCCGTGTTTTTCCCTGAAGTATTTTGCAAAAAGAGATATTATTATTTTTATACGGGGGGGGGGGGGGGGGCTGAGGGGGGAATTGTTAATGGTGTGTAAATTGTTGTGTTCAATCAAATAGCAATTTTGGAGATGTAAATAATGCATGCTGATTGGAACATTTCCTTTAACAGTTGCGCATATTGTATTATTTACACTCCTGGCATTATTTAATATTACATCATTTTTTCCATGGATCAACTTCATGCCTACTTTGCCCTGATTTTGGAAAGCAAGGTTCCACATGTAACAAGTCTGATCACACATTGAGGCATCTATGCGGCACATCGACCACGGTAATGTATTCAGCAATTGAATTCTGACATTTTACTTTTCAGAATGGTTCACAAAAAGCTTATAACTTACAATGTCATATATATAGGCATGCACATTATTCGAATAATAGCAATGTAGCCACACCTACTTCTGAGCATAGGTTGAACGATTTTTTAACTCTTTTTTCTTATAAACAAATTAATCGCTAGATCAATGCCAAGCATCACAGCACCTGATCTGAAAAGGGCCGCATTTGGCATCCATTCTAGAGGACATCGACCCAAGGTTAGAATATCTTCCAGCAGGTGGGTTGTGGTGGAATATTGGCATATACAAGTGACCCTTTCACTTCCCTTTCAACACTGTCAGCTGAGCCCCGTGGCTCGATAAGTAGCATGTAGCTGGTGTGCATTTTTATACATTGTGAAGTCAACAATAGATGTAATAACGCAGGAGCAAGGTATTTGCAAATATTAACATTTTCTATTATCCTTAAAATTGCATGTCAAGGAAAGTTTTGATACCATGAGAGCTGAAATGATCCCCACATGTACAAGTACCATATTTCAAGTTTATATAGTCAAGCAACATCACATGAGAAAAGTAAGGCTATATTGATCCTCCTTCTGTGCCGCCACGACAGAGGACCGGAACTGACGCCATTGGAAGCGTTTAAAGGAAAGTGTTGTCACAGGTCGCTGCACATGCGTAATGACGTTAAGGTTATCTCGAAGTCGAGGGTCCTCACACAGTCAATGGAACAAGACATCATGAGCTCAATGGGATGTATTTTTTCCACAAGTGATCTCATGAAGTTTGTTTAACGATATACTTCATGCTTTCTACTTAGTGGATGTATGTCACGTGACCTATTTCTTGGCTTTGGAGTGGTTCATTTAGGCATGCCTTTTTTTAATGAGTTTACATAGCAAAATTATTTGGTTATTGACGAAAAATGTATTTAAATTGGAGTTCAGGTCAATAGTCAAAACTACGTTTTGTATACCAATTGCTTTAGCTGTGTAAATTTTGTCCTGTCACTTTTCTCAAAAATAAAACTGTAGAGCATGGGGGCCAATAGACCATGCCAAGTAAAAAGTTATTTTTACCCCTGACCTCACGCCACTGTAATTCAGTGCATGGGATCTGTAGGTCAAGGCGACCACAGAACACAGGCGCTTTGGATATATACAGTGCCACAACATCCCGACGGCCCTGTTGTTACCTTTACATATAATGTTATAAACCTTAGGTAAGGTGAGCTCTTCATCAGGTATAGATGTTGAAAGCAAAGTTTGAGAAAGAGTGACTATGTCAAAGTCGGGAACAATCTTGAACCTGATGAAGAGCTCTGTCTGCGTAGATAGACTGCGAATATTGGTATGACAAAGCATTACATCACATAAATCATCAGTGGGTCCAGGGTGTGTCACAATATTCCCGGCTAAAAGTGAAAAAAAAAATGGTGCAACTACCAGTAGATATTCATTAGAGATACGTAAAAAGATAAATTGTTGGAACTTAAAATATTGTAAGGGTAAGATTGGTTGTCATTTCAAGAAAATGTAAGCTCACAAGATGGAAGGCACAAATTGAATAAGCAGGAGAATAAAAAAATGTATGTTGCTGATAAGTATGGAAAAATTGGGAAACGAGCTTTTTGGACGGTTGCAAGCAGACACAAATAAATCAAATCAGTGATCAAGTTTTTTTTAAAGGCATAAATGATATTAGAAATAAAAGGTGCATTACATGTTGCGAATATTATCACACGAGCCCTATTTGGACAGGAACAAACTTTTACGTGAAGTAATATTGGTGATATTAAAGATAATTCTCTGATATATCGACGAAAATGTATCACGTAGGTTGCGTTTAAAAATGACAAGGTGCTCATCAGCAAGAACCAGTGGTATATCTTACACATCGTGATGATATATTGTAGATAAACCAAAAACGCCCGCACTTTTACATATTAGGCGATTATAAATAAGTGTTACTCATTGTCGAATTTCAGCCGGCGTAAAAGCGAGAATCACCACCACTGCACCAAGAAGTTTTTGAAATGCATAGTATGTGTAGGAATAAAAATTGCAGCGGCAAGTTTAAAACAACAATTTGCAGAATATACGACACAATATGCGAGTAGCCTATCGATACTGCGGATGGAATATAAAAAAATGCCTGAACAAATCAGTTGTTCCATTGTGCGTTGCTGACATGAAATTAAAAAAAAAAATGAAATAAAAGACAAACAAACAAACAAGCAAAAAAAAAAAAAAAAAAGAAAAACCAAGATGTGTCATTCAACATGTTGGTAGCCAAGGACACAATGAAGAAGTCAACGTACTTGTGGCACAGTTTTACCCTCTTGTATATCCTCAAGGCATAATGGTGCAATTAAGCTATCATTGACTGCCCGATATTGCGTGTGCTTGATCTAATTTTGCCTTGCTGTTGGCTGTGTTTGGGATAGTGGCAATAAAATATATTTCTTTCAGTGAGTCTAAACGTTTTCCCCCAATTTTCACAGTATTGGGCTATCAATGATATAAAAACCCTCAACACGTTGGAGGCTAAGGTCATATTCTGTGAAGTCAAGTGTCCTGATAGACTCCCATATCAACAACATCAAGAGACCAGTAGGCTGAGTTCCGGGTTGTGCTAGCCCATTCCTCTCACTACTTATTTCCAACATACTGAGTATTACCGATTTGAACATTCATCGTTTTTTACGATAGAACATTATGTAGCTTTCAAAAGATATATCCCACAGAGAGACATTAACATATTTTACTTGTTAAGTAGATAGCTCAAGGTTCCATCAAAGAATGGGACTCAGACGAGCCTTATTTACGTGTAGAGTGTTGTATGTTTTGAAAATAAAACATGTGATTTGACCCCAACGTCTGTCATGCTTGCTTCATAGTTGTAACGATATATCTAAAGCTGCCTATTATCAAAACACTTTTTCGTTCCTGAAACACCCAGAATTACATCGCAAACTACGAAAGTTACACTACATATCTGCTAAGCATGTAAGTATGTATAGCTCAGCCAACCAAGCAGTTATAAATACCACTGTGCATTGAGGTGAATGTGATTTATACTACGCATGGTGAAGTTTTGCCGACCCCTAGGAGAGCAACTTGTTGTCCTTTTTCCCTAACGACAGGCAAACAAACCACCAACATTCTTCAAAGCATTCACTGATATATAACAACCCAATCAAGTTGATATTCTTTACAGCAGATAGTCTATACTCAAACTTCTTTACAACAGGTCTCAAAGACAGCCAATTGCAGAGTCTTTACGTATTTCTTCATAGATGGGATCAAAGTTATGGTTGAAACATTTTGATTGATGTGCAATTTATTTGTATGTGTCTTGGCTGCCTATCTTTTGCAACGACGTATCCATGATGCAGATTCAATGGCTCAGTTGAGGTCATAAGACAAACGTCACCCTTCTTCACGCAATAATAAACCTTGGTTGCTGTGTTCGATGATTCACGTTGTTGACCCACTTTATTCCATTGCATTAAAGTGGCAATGGCGTACTAGAGAGTGGCTGCATTTTGTTTAGCTTTAAATTTGAGGCACACATGTCTCTATTAAATAAATTATCTTTTAAATGATATGTAAATTGAAAAAGGACAACGGGAATCTGTAATTAAAGACGCCACAATATTGTAAGTCTGGCGCTCAGGAGAGTTAAGTTAACATTACAGTGCAAATTTATCACGGTTTTAGTGAAAGGGGCGATGCTAAAGTTGAACGAAATGCCACACTTTAAGGCCTATTTGCATAATGCAAAGAAAGAACAAATTTCTCATAGCACCCACTAAAACATCTTTTCTTTATTATTATTACTGTCATTATTATTATCATTATTATCATCATTATCATCATCATCATCATCATCATCATCATTGTAGGACCATATTTGGCATATTGCGTGGGGCCGGCTTTTGAAGTCATGATGCATATAGTCACAGTATGTACAGCCACCAAAGACAGGCAGCCAGTGTGTTCAGCTGCCCCTTTTCATACAGGCTCTTGAGAGTACATTTCCATAAGATTGGGTATCTCAAATACTCATAGTGGAGAAGTAACTATTGGGTGTCTCGGCTATGCATAGTAGTGAGCAAAATTTCATTGGCTACCTCGACTCGTCTCTTCAGAATTAGCTCATCTACCGCGCAACAGAAAACAGGCCGAGCAGAATTTAAAAGGGCATTAATGAGTGAATAGCTTGACTATATACTATTTCTCGTATATTTCTCACATTGCGTCACTTTGTGGAAGAACATTTCTGGGGCACAAATTATGGTGGCAAATGCTGATTTATATGCTTAAATGGAGGCTCAGCTACACTGGTCTCTAGCCATGTTGGTTTGACATGTACCTGATATATGACTGGGGCTTCTAATATCAGGATAATATTGTAAAATTACAAGACTATTTTCTGCTTGTTGTGTTTGTCTAATCTATCTGAAATGTATGTCATATCTTAAATGGATAGAGCACTAGTATGGGCCCTGTTCCTACCTGGTTAAATGTATACAAACAACATCATTTACATGCTTCAAATTTACAATATGAAGTCCTTCGCTAAAGTTCAAAATTTTAAATACGATATTGTGCAAAATGTATTGATTCGACCCACTCGGTGCCACTGTTACGTACATAGAACATTTTTGGTACGTAAATCATCTTGGTGTGATAAATACTAGCAATGTGTCGTCGGACAACTACACAGGGTAACCATTGCAATATAGCGTTTGGTTCAGTTTGTACAAGAAACGGCACAAAACCTAATTATGATGGCTGAATCCGACGAATGTTAGTGCACTTTTGTTTCCTTGGCATCATTGTATATGGAGGACCTCTAGGTTCAGAGGGTAATATTTTTAGCTGGCTGCATAATGGTTTATTGTAAATTTGGTTCAGAGTGTAAAAGTTTTTGGTGGCCGCATAATTTTTAATTGATTTAAACCGAAAAATTGATACTGACTCACGGTATATTTACAGAGCTATTGAAAAAAATAAGCAAGGTCATTTATGATCAATCCAAAACAATTTTAGTATCTATTTATATTAGAATCCACATTTAACCTGACAGAATGCGCACCACGGAAAAGAGACAAATTCTACACCTTACCACAAGACCACAAGGAACTGAAATAATAACCCTAGAACTACAAGTTTATGCGGGTAAAAATACTTCGATAGATTTAAATGCCAAAGGTCAACTAAAAATCCGCACAGTACATTTCTTTTCGGATCGTCACTGTTGCATTTTGCGGCGTGATCCACGGCAGAGATGTTAACTTGTATCCAGAAAAAAATTCCTGAACACCAATTTTTGTTCATCTCGTGATATTCATAGTTCTGTCTCATCTCAGCCTCATTGTGCTTGCTGTGTCAAGCTTTATTTTTGCATAGTTTATAATAAAATGGTTGAATTTGTTAACAATGAGAATATCACAAATACAACTTTGACTTTTCCCAGGAACCAAAAACTTTTATAAAAGCAGTAAATTGTACCCTACCTGTAAGTTTATGACAAAAACACACATACTCAAGAAAAAGAAAGATCTGGAACAGATGGTAAAGGTGAGGGTTGGTTTTATTTTCTAGTTATGATCAATTTTGCTCTTGGTTCATTTGTGTTTAGCACCTTAATATATTAACATATCAACAATGTGATTGGATCAAATGATTTTCTTTGGTCCTTAAAATTCACATAGTTTATTGGCCACATATAATTACAAACCTTCTTTGTCTCTCTAATGTAACGGTCCAAACAATTGAATAATTCTGGGATGACGAAACTAGGCATGGAGTTTTGTGTGTAATTACATGTGATATTTTGTGTGCTTCTGACAGCCATCAGTTAACGATATTGTTCTGAAAGGTTGATTATTAGCATTATGCATTCATTGTATGCCATTTGTATCTCTATAATCACTTAAACAGTCTATGCAGTGGTAATGTCTTTAATGCAAACAACACTTGGAACTGTGCGACAGGAGGTGTAAAAACATTCAATTTTGATGCGTTCTGTCTGGGCAAAACCTAAAACTGCCGAAAACTCCAACTGTTACAAAGAATTGGTTCTATTTAAGAAGTATACTGAACATTTCGTATCTTGTACCTTTTTATTTGAAATTCATATATATATATATATATATATATATATATATATATATATATATATATATATATCATACATTCTATTTAATTGGACATATTTTCCGTGTTTTTCCCTGAAGTATTTTGCAAAAAGAGATATTATTATTTTTATACGGGGGGGAGGGGGGAATTGTTAATGGTGTGTAAATTGTTGTGTTCAATCAAATAGCAATTTTGGAGATGTCAATAATGCATGCTGATTGGAATATTTCCTTTAAAAGTTGCGCATATTGTATTATTTACACTCCTGGCATTATTTAATATTACATCATTTTTTCCATGGATCAACTTCATGCCTACTTTGCCCTTATTTTGGAAGGCAAGGTTCCACATGTAACAAGTCTGATCACACATTGAGGCATCTATGCGGCACATCGACCACGGCAATGTATTCCGCAATTGAATTCTGACATTTTACTTTTCAGAATGGTTCACAAAAAGCTTATAACTTACAATGGCATATATATAGGCATGCATATTATTCGAATAATAGCAATTTAGCCACACCTACTTCTGAGCATAGGTTGAACGATTGTTTTCCCTTTTTTATTTATAAACAAATTAATCGCTAGATCAATGCCAAGCATCACAGCACTTGATCTGAAAAGGGCCGCATTTGGCATCCATTCTAGAGGACATCGACCCAAGGTTAGAATATCTTCCAGCAGGTGGGTCGTGGTGGAATATTGGCATATACAAGTGACCCTTTCACTTCCCTTTCAATACTGTCAGCTGAGCCCCGTGGCTCGATAAGTAGCATGTAGCTGGTGTGCATTTTTATACATTGTGAAGTCAACAATAGATGTAATAACGCAGGAGCAAGGTATTTGCAAATATTAACATTTTCTATTATCCTTAAAATTGCATGTCAAGGAAAGTTTTGATACCATGAGAGCTGAAATGATCCCCACATGTAGAAGTACCATATTTCAAGTTTATATAGTCAAGCAACATCACATGAGAAAAGTAAGTCTATATTTATCTGGCTAGGTCGACATTTTATGTGGTTCGAAAGACATTTTTGGGGGGTTTGGACGACACTTTATCTTTTATTTTTTGATATATTGCAAGCTAACATATCATACGAATCAAAGATAAAACATGGTTAAATGTAAACCAAACACAAAATTTTGATTGAATGTAATATCAATGTACCGACTTGCAGAGTAAAATAGATAACGAATATCTTGCAGTATGCGGGAAAAGTGGTTGCACACAAACATGTATGGCTGAACATGGAATTATGATGAGGCTAGTCTGCACTGCTTTTTGTTTTTGATACAATCCTAGCTATTCATAACAAACTTTCGGAAGGCTTTTAGCTTCTACCCGAAATTCTCCCCCAGGCAATATGTGGCTTGAATTTCTCCGAATTTCAACAAGTTCTTGTGCATGAAGTGCAAGGAAGCATATAATAACATATAAAAGGATGTATACTTTCCACAGCAGGAACAATGATGTACCAGTATGCTAGCAATTTTATCACAAACAAACAGGGGGCGGGGGGGGGGGGAGTTATGGTTCGAAACCGGTGGATAGTTGCTTGCAAAGCAGACCAGGTTCTTTGTTAATACACCCAGCGGAGTAGAGAACACGCGCAGCTTGGGCCTGCTTTGGAGGCAAGGTGGATCGCTCCTTGTCTGTAAACAATCAGTCCCTTTTATTGTATTTTTGAAGATAGTACCCATGAAATCAACATCATCAAATATGTAAAAACAGTCATTTAGCTATGCAGATTTATCAATATCAATTGTGCTTCTACCAAAATGACATTTTGTTTTCTAGCCTAACTGATGTTAATATTTTGTGTAAGATACAGAAGGACATATACTTGCAGCTAACGGGTACTCTCATGATATATTTGCATTAGACCAAATTAAAAATAATCAAACTTGTGCCCATGTTTGACAGATGAATGTTACAGCGTGAGCCAACATACATCTTCAAGCCTCTTGATACGTGCTGCTGGCCTCTCGGTTGTATGAAACCCACCAATTGACCAATTAAAAGTTTTCCCGGTCAAGCAAAAATGTTACGATCACATAAATTGTTGGGGTCTCTTTTGCCTCCTTCGGGTTTTCAGTCATACGGGACACGCACCGTCCCCCAAATAATTAACACAATGCTGTATATTCAAACATGTAGTTAATGCGAACGTCACACCAAAAACCTGTTAACACTAGATGGCGCTCTGGTGTAGTGAAGTTTGAGTTCCATATAAAAAACAACCTTTCCCAATTCTGGAATGCATATTTTACAACTAACTGTTGGCTTTGCGCAATTTGTCAATGAAAGGGCGGCACGGGAACGTTAAATTTGCCGAATGAGATTGTTTCTGTATTTATTCAGAAACTATATCAAAAACATCGTTGATAACAGTGTAGGTAGGTCCCCGGATGGCTTAAACTTAACAAGGATGGTCATTGTGAGAGATTCTGCGGTGGTCCCTTAATTACACTTGAAAAGGAATGTCCGAGATGAACTGCAAACAGACTATAGTACAAGCAGTCGGCTACCTCAAGTATTGATGCCCAGAATGTGGCAAAAATGTTCATTTGGTGTGGCGCCAAAAAAAAGACAAACTAGTTTTGTCCTAGTAAAAACATAAACGTGCCAATGCCGTGGTGTAATTTTGAGCAGGTCCACCCAAAAGGATTTCCAAAATATAAAATAGGCCCAGACAGAATGATAACGATAGGCGTCAGCCTTGACCACAAAGCCAACAAATGTGCACATAGCAGTACCAGGCCACCTCTGCTGAACTGAGGCATGGATTGCAAAGTAAACAAATGGTGCATCTTAATCAGTTATTTTTGAAGAAGCATGTCATGTTCAAAATGCAATTCAGTAATTTAAAAACGATATAAATCTCTCTGCCATTTCAGGCAAAATTTAGAAATCATATTTGAGACTCCTCTGCATCATTATAAAGCATCTGTATGATTAGGGTCTTGTGATAACCCCAGTATTGCCCCTTCACCAATGCCGTGGTGCGTTTTGCAACTCGGAAAACACTTTAACGCCCTGACTGTTTTGTGTTACTAAATATCCCAACTGGCAAGATCACATTGTGTAAACATTTAAAAAAAAAAATCAGCTAAATATTGTAAAAATATTGTTGGATAATGTCATAATCATATGGAAGTATATGGCGTTGGAAATATCGCAATAACATGAAGAGGAATTGTAATGAGACCGTTACAATAACATTCTAAAAATAATTTCAATATACATAGTTATAACGTTAGGTTAATGTTGTTAAAACATGACTGGACAATATTTTAAAAACCTGTTGATAAAACATCACACTAATGTTAAATACCAATGTAATGGAAATGTTACCATAAGAGAATTAACATGTTTTCTAGCTATGTTGCTACAACATTTTTTTAACTCTGTGAAAATATGAATAAAATATTTGTGAAACGTTATGAAAATATCATACAGATATTGTAAAAATATTTTGCAAATAATTTTAATGTAACATTTCCAATGCCAAACACTCTATATTTTTAAAATGTTAATAAAATATCACACAAACAAGTGTGGAATCAAATTTTATTAAAGTAGCTAAATATACAGGGATATCAACATTTCAAATTCTGTTGGACACGCTGTGGCCACATCTGTGTACAAGTGGATCCAAAAAAAACAACAACAAAAAAAAAAAAAAAAAAAAAAACTGGAGCAATTGAAAACCGCCTTCAAGTTTTCCCTCACTTCAAGTTGTTGAGTGCTAGAAGTGAAAGACTAAGTCCAACCAAAATCCCAAAAAGCTATCACAGCTTGCACCAAGAGTTTAGATTTAGCTGCTCTCCGTCTCTGCATCGGATTCTGGAGTCTGGGGCCTTGTTTTCTTCTTTTTCTGAAACTGAATATGCACAAGAAACAAGAATGAAAGATCTTTTGACGAACTGAAAGACAAGAAAATAGGGACCTGTGTGAACAATCCTTGTTCAGCTGGTTAATTATTTTCATGAAAGATTTCTTTCTTCTTGCAACAGGGAGCCAATTGATGGCCATTAACAATGTAACTGTTATATTATTAATTTTGCTTTCGTCCATTCAAATTTTGTATGCAGTCATTTTTAACTGTCTTTTTATATCTTAATCTTATTCTTGTTAATTGGAAAAATTGCATTCAATGTGCATGTATATATCCCTTGTAGTGAAAAGAGTAGTACTTAGATACAGATATGTAGCAGTAAACGAAGCAGGAAACTTCTTCCACATGTCAGTGTCTTCAAGTATACAGGTCGCTAGATTTGTCCAAAAATCATACTTTTCATCTGTCACAATAAAAAGTCACCTAAGTGTTTCTCATAATTGATATAATTTTATCTCCCAAAAAATATTCTTTTCTTTTTGAAGACTCCTTGTAACTTCATATTTGCCACTTTACGCCTCTAAAATTGTGCCAAGGTTGCAAAGTACTACCATAACATAAAATTCCATCCATCACAAACTATCGTATTCTCTCCGTCAAGCTGCAACCAGCACAATAGAGAACTTTCAAAGTTATACCTGTGATAGTCTTTTCTATTGAAAATTGTATTGTTTCGAGGCCAAAGGGCCAAGAAAGGGTATACATAAAATCATTCCCATCCAGTTTGAATACTTTCATATAGTCCAGCGGATAAGCAAAAGTATTGTTCAAATTGTGATAAAAGCATCAAATTTGGCAAGTTTGCACTTTTGGACCTGGGAATTAATATAAAACCGAGACCCCAGCTGGGTCTTGCCCTCCAAGTCCTATATTTTGAATTCAGTATGGCCGACATAATAAGACATATTTTTTCCTAAGTGATATGGTAAGATATTGTTCAACTTGTGATAACTTGTGATAAAAACACCAAATTTGGCCAGTTTGTCCTTATTTACATAGGAATTAATATAAAATCAAGAACCAAGGTGGGTCGCACCCACAAGCTCTTATATTTTGAATTCAAAATGGCTGCCATTACCGGAATTATTTTTTCTTAAGGGATAGGGTAAGATATTGTTCAACCTGTGATAAAAACATCAAAATTGACCAGTTTGTCCTTTTTGACGTGGAAATTAAAATAAAATCAACATCCTGGTTGCGTAACACTCAAAAGTTGGAACATTTAAAATTCAAAATGGCCGCCATAACCGGAACTAGTTTATGTTAAGGGATGTGTATGATATTGATCAACTCGTGATAAAAGCATCAAACTGGGTCAGTTTGTACTTTTTGACGTATGGATTAAAGCAAAACCAAGACCATAGCTGGGTTGCACCTACAAGTTTTAATATTTGGAATTCAAAATAGCCACCATAAGCAAAACTAGTTTTTCCTTGGGGATACTGGTAAAGTACGGTATTGTTGTATTTGCAATAAAAACTTCAAATTTGGCTTATTTGTACCATTAGATATGGCCATTCAGGTAAATTTAAGACTAGCTGGGCCAAGTCCATCAGCTTCAATATTTGGAATTCAATATGGCTGGTACAGCTGGAATTAGCTTTTTTCAGCATCCACTAGTGAGAAAAATCATCAACTAGGAACACCAAAACTCAGTTTACAAAAAAAAAAAAAAAAAAAAAAAATGCCAAAGTGAAAAGCACTTCAACAAACCAATGAATTTCTTTAAATTGAAATAATTTTGTAACGTCTTTTAAATTCAATGTCCTGTTTGCCATAGAGAGGTAATTGTATACACTAACAAAATGCCAACTATTGTGGAAAAAAGTTATGTAGCATCTGATTTAATCCCTGTGGCAATTCCCCCCACAAAAAAAAAAAAGACCTGTGCATGGCAGGGAAGCTCTGTGACATTTGCATGGTCCTCGACATGCTTTCTTGCAACCACAATGTATAAGTTCATGACATGCCTTAGATGCCTCTGGTAGCATGCTCCACAAAGGATTCCAACCATCAGAAGAGTTCTCCCAACCCCAGGCACCTGGGCTGGGAAGTTCCTGACGCTGCATGAGGGTCTCCATATGTAGCCAGCCTGGTAGATAGCTCTTTCGACATGTTCCAGATGAGCTGCCTGGGTAGGAGGAATGTTGTCAATTGCTCTTGTTCCCTGGGCAAAAAGAGCTTGCCGTGCTTGATTGACCTTTGTCAAAGGGCTTGTTCTGCTGCACACCAACACAATGTATCTTTCTATCAACTGAAAAGTTTCATCATGTATGGTGGTTGGTCCAGATGACAGTGTCAGTGCAGTTTGTTTGCCCCTTCCACAAAATGCTGATACGGTATCACAGCCTGTGACAGAGTGAAAGAAAGGTAGGGCTTCACACTTATCGGAACCAAGTGCAGTAGCAATTGTGTGGACTGGAATGTATGTCAAATGTTTTCCAACCCCAAAGGCCACCCACAACTCAAACAGTTCTAGCTTTATAAGAAACGCAATTGCCAGCACCAAGACATCAGAGTCCACTGTTTGTATAACTTTTGAGTACCGTTGTTGACTTCCTTGTGCAGCATGGAGAATAAGCCAAGTATCGGCTTCTTCGTGATTGCAGGGAGCAATTTTTTTTCTTGTGGATGGGATGGGAGCTAAGAACATCATCCTTGAAGGTACTGATCACCATCACACCTTGAAGATGGGAAGTATATTCTGCTAAAAATTGGAATAACTCGGATTTGTTGTCATCTGATCGCAGAAAGCTTTTCCAGTTTCCTGGAATGATGCCGCTTGCACAGACACGGCGCCGAATACCTTGACCTCGGGTTTCCCATGTGTGCTGCTTTAGGCTATTGGTAGTGTATCCGTCCCAAACAATATCAAGTCTCCTAACACTTTTGGCTTGGTTCTCTACATAGGGCAGGAAAACTTGCATTGCATAATCTTGAAATGTCTTGCATTTTCCAGGTTGAAGCATATTCACTATTGCAGCACCATCCAATATTTTCATATCTACTTCTGGAGCATTTGTACACGTGCCCATTTCAAGACAACTCAAACTCTCGGATTTTTTGGCAACTCTTAGTTTTCCCTTTGAAGACAAAGCAGGTGGACAATTTTGATTTTCATGTTTGAAGAACTCTTCAAGATTCCCATCTCTGGCCTGACATCCAATATATAACCTTGCAAAGAGGTTGCAGTCATTTTTTAAGGATGCTACTTGCGTTTTCAATTTACCACGAGTTGCCTTAGTGTTTCCAAATGGAGGAAGCTTGTTCTTAGGAATTGTATAATTGGACATGAACAGTTTTCAAGTCTATCCGTTGTGAACTTTTTGTACAGTGACTGACCAATTTCTTCAACCGTTTTGACAGTTGTAACTACGGACTCGGGCATAATTTCCTTGGTATCAAGAAAAAGAAGCTCAGCACTATCTTCAGTGAAGGGATTGCCCCTTTTCTTCCATTACAGATACCAGGGCTTTAACATCTTTGGCAAAAGTATTTTGAACATGCAAAACTTGCTCATGGTGGCGTTTATTTCCAGACACACCAGAGCTGAGACCAGCTTCAAACTCTGTCACTGCTCTAGCAACCTCAGGTCCAGCTACCATCCAGTGCCGGAGGGCTGCTGGGCTTTCAGTCAGGCCAACAGCTGCCCCTTCATCCTTGATAATTGCATTTTCCTGTTCATGGTTTTGGTCCAATGCAATCAAGCAAAAGACATGCTGAGTTTTTTGAACTACGAATTTTCTAGCCTGGAACTCGGCAAATACTGTTGAGTGTTTATCCTTCAAAGTAACCATGTCTCGGATATGGACAGGTAGCCATCTTGCATAGTGACTGTGGTCTAATGCAAACATCCAGGGTACTAATTGACCAAGAACCTGGAAATACAGTGGAAAATTGCCCTCTCTTAATGACCTGATAAATTCCAAAACAGTACGTGCCAGTTCCAAAGCCATAGACCAAGATTTGAACTGGGGATGATTCTTAGATTGTTCATTGGTCCAAGTTGTGAAGTCAAGGGGGTCACTTTTGCTGTCCACATATATCTTGTAAGCATTTTTCTGGAGGACATACAGTGCACAAGCACTGACCTGATGGGCATAACGTGAACGGGTCACATGAGATACTTTGAGGAGGGCATCAGCTTTCCCTGAAGTTGTAACATCTGCTTGGACTAAAGCATTGACCCATCCACTGTTCCCAAGCCACTGGCCAAGCACACTGAGAACTGTCATCTCTATGTGCAGACCTCCAAGCATCAAAACATATTTGTCCTCTCCAAAGACATCTGGCTTGTTCTACTGAATTTGCTTTCCAAGTGCAAATAGGGGTTGATCCATAGACAAGACAGGAGTTTGATATGGATTAATGTGTTGCACTACTTCTCTCACACCCTTCATGGATTGGAATATCATTGCTGGGGTATGGGCAACATCAGGGAATAAAGGGAGCAAGGCAGTTACTGCTACAGGTGCTACAGGTCGAGGATCTGTTGTCTGTATGGATGCATGGTAAGCAGACCAGGAAATATAGTCCTTGTGTTCCAGTGTTTCCTTCTTAAGCTGCTCTTCAACTTTTTGCAGCCATTCATACTCAGATTTTATACCGTCCACAATCAAGTTTGATGGAGGCGTTGTTGGCCCATGTACATGTGGTGCATACTGGTCACTGGTATGGATTACAACAGGATGGATTTCTGTGTATAATTGTGGGAGCTGTGAAATGGACTTCTGCTTAGGAATGTCAGGATTAATCACCATCAAACCTCTGCTAGTGCTGAGACAGTTTTCACTTGGATACTGAGTAACAGAAATCACTGTTTCATGAAATGAGTCTGATTTCTATGTATATGTATATAAATATATATATATATATATATGTTTGTATGTGTGTGTGTGTTTGTGTGTGTGTGCATGTGTGTGTTTCTCTGTGTCTGCATTTATGCAGGAATACCTGTGAAAAGATTGCCATCAATGCTTTCAACACTTAACAGTACACCAAAATACTATTTTTAGGTAGACATGTAGGCCCATAAGGTATTCATACAAGCGTAACAGTTATGGTGGATATTTAGGCAACGATTTTTAAATATTTATCCCAAAATTCAAATTGAGCACCAATGTACCATTTTTCAACTTTATTTTTCAATATTAAAATAAATAAATTACTCTTAAGTGATGGTAAAATGACAATTAAGAAATGCTCGCCTGATATTTCTACGAAAATTAATTTCCTTATGGCGGCCATCTTTGATACCCATTTTAAGCCTGTTTAAGGCAAAATTAAACTTGGGTCTTGCTTTCATATGAATCCCCATACAAAAATCTACTTATGTGCCAATTTTGGCGCTTTTATCAAAATTTGAACAATTCTCTGCATTTTTGTGGCTTATCCGCTGGACTAATAGGATTCTAGGCGTCTGTCAAAAGTTTCAAACACACAAGCTTTTGTCAATTCCATCCGTCAAGCTGACATGTTGTTGAGTATAACTCAGAATTTTAATCTGAATGTCATGCGATTGTGATATTTTAAGAAGCTCTGGTATACCTCTGTACTGGTCTAAATTATAACTCATGGTCACTTCAGACAAGACAATAAGCACACAAATTTTCACCAAGTTCTGGCCATAACAGAAACAGCTATTTTGAATGCCCCAACATGTGCACTCTCAGCAGATTACCAGTTCAGTTTTTTCAACAATTTTGAAAAGAATACAGAATTGGATTCTAACAGCCCTATATCCTATGTACATGTAAATAATCATGATAATGCAAAGAAATCACCTTTTGGAGGTTTACACCTCCTGGCTGATTCGGTGCATTCCTTAGCACTTCCCCAATCGCGTATAACAACTCATTGTCTTTGATGTGCCCTTTCGTCACTTTCTTCAGTGCTTCTGTAAGAACAAAAGACAAAAAAGTAAAACTTGGTAGCTTTCACATGAACTCTATCGCCTAAATTATTTGATGTGCCCTTTCGTCACTTTCTTCAGTGCTTCTGTAAGAACAAAAGACAAAAAAGTAAAACTTGGTAGCTTTCACATGAACTCTATCGCCTAAATTATTAGTTTACAAAACTGTCACCAACTTCTTGTTTTTTGCAGAAGTTACCCTCACCCTAGTGCAATGGTGAATATGAATGTCCCACATACAGCTCTTGGCTTTCTTTATGTTTTTAAATTTTGTATTAATTTTCATGTGCAATTTTTGAAAAGACAACTGTCCATATGCATATACAGTGTATAATGCATGTAGGTGCATGCCAACTATCTTTTTATAAGCAAAACTAAATTTATTACGATATTGATTTTCTTGAAGACTAAGAGTACAAATGTTCACTGACAGATTTCTTTTCTTTTTTTTTTTCTTTTTTAGAACAACACTTCATATCTAACTATGTGCATGAACTTTGCATTTAAAAGCTTCCTTTCATTTCTTTGTCCAGAAAACAAAAAACATCAACAAGTTATATGTAACAAATAGGCAAGGTCAAGATTGAAAGACCTATTCTTGAGAATATCGCCAGAGGATAGAGTATGGTGAAGGCTAGGGACGTGTGTTCCCATTGCTAACCATTACAGTTCAACTTCTAATAAAGGGATATGCACATGAAATTCATACATAAATTGCAGTGCAAAATCTGTATAAGTAGCCATTTTTTTTTATTCCAGCATGGTATTTTTGCACCGGAAGGACACACATACAGTTGTTTAATTACAGCACTATGCTACTTTACAGTGAGGTAATAATTTAATAGGAGCCACTGAAAGATCACGCCATATGCAATCAGCCACCTTGCCAAGGTGAGAATCACAGAGAGACAATTTGCCATTCGGTATGCATATTGAGCATAGCTCAATACAGTGTGACCATTAGGCAGTGGAGTAGTTCCATGACGGAATAGATACTACTACTACTAAAACTACTACTACTACTACTACTACTACTACTACTACTACTACTACTACTACTACTAGATATTGTTGCAAAAGGGGGTTAGGGGTCCTCACCGAAAAATTTTGGATTTTTTGGAATTAAATGGTGCATTTTGAGTCATCTTGAGCACTCATACTTTTATGACCCCCCCCCCCCCCCTAATGAAGGTGACGGATTTTTGCAATCCCCCCTGTCAAGGTACCGCAACATTCAAACCAGAAAATTTCCCAGCCCAAATTAATGCAAACCTGCAACATATTTTATTTGGGACAAGCCCAGAAGATTATTTTGTTGATAAAATGAAGATACTTATGCATGAGTTCTGCAGTTTAACCCCTGACATTTATGACCTGGAGCAAGCGTTCGAGATTGGTGTCCGTCAATGATAGATTCAATTCACACTTGTTAATAGTTTGTCTGGCGCTATATTTGGGTTCAAACTCAAAGACAATGCCTGATGAGCTCAGGTACTTCATTGTTTTTGTAAAATCACGCATAGAACTTGATGGATCTTTAAACTGGCAAAGTTCTACATGAAATTTGTCCAGCACTTTTCCTCAATAATTATACCTGTGCATTGTCGACAGGAATAGAGCTTTTTAGCCAATATAAAAGCCCAAATCACCCATTTAGTTAATTTCTCCACCACTACAGAAGTAAATTAGAACTAAAAATTAGGGGAGTTCATAATTTTTTTAGGTAGGCCTATGGATATTTTACATATTTCCCATGGCAACTCAACCCCTACAAATCAAGTTTAAAATTTTATCAAAAGCAAAAAACAAACAAACAAACAAACAGCCCCCCCCCCCCCAAAAAAAAAAAAAAAACAAAAAACAAAAAAAACAAAAAAAAAACAAACAAACAGCCCCCCCCCCCCCAAAAAAAAAACTACCTACCTGGAAATTGAGCTACAAAAATAAAACCTCTCTACCTACCTACCTGGAATATTTTGAACCAAATATAGAAAACATAACTTTTTTAGGCCTAAGGGAGTAAACCATTTCATCAGAAAATATACCTGTTGCTGAGACTACCACCCTAAAAGGGATTCGCATCTAGCATGGTGGTAGTCTCAGATTTCTTAAATTAACTTTGTGAACTTGAAATGCAAGGAAGTTTAATTCATAGATGATATTGAGTCCAGTGGGCTTAAAGAAGTCACAGCCATTTACAAAATTTCAAAAAAATAATTGTGAATGCTGTTTCCCCAGCAACAGTCTGCAGGGTTAGCAATATAATATCGACAGAATGTATATAAACGTTGTGGAAATATTCCATTGCTCCAGGAAATAACGCGGGCCACAAAAGTATATCAATCGTTTCCAGCACTAGTTTCACGAATTCTAAATAATCCCCCAAAACTGTTCAAACTGGCTACATGGTCATAGAACCCCGTGGGCTAGGAGGTTACAAGCCCAAAACGGAACCATTCACAAAATGTTTCATTCAGTTATTTTGCTATAAGCTGTCCTATTGATTTTCCCGCCAAAAAATGTATAGAGCTGGTGAAAAAATTTTGACACAATGTTGTGTAAATGTTGCGAAAACATAATTGCATGGCCCTGAGCGATACCACGTGAACCTGAATTGGTGGCCGTAAAATGTCCTTTCAGTGTCACTCTAGTACTAGTCAAAATTCAGTTTCAAAGGGTACACGTAAGGTCAGTCATCTATGTGCAAAAATGAATTATCTTGCCTATATATGAGAATTTGACAATTCCAAGTCTGGCAAGTTTAAACGAAGTGAAGCGTATGAGTCGGCTGCTACGCCCTGCTACGTGCAGACGGCTCTCACAGTATGGCCGCCGTAGAGTTAGTCCATGTATTCAACTTGAACCTTCGTATTTTTTTTTTTCCATTTTCCACAGACTCCCTGACCATGCATCTTGCAGTCGATTTTGATATCCTGGCCTGACTCAGTGGATTTCATATAATTTTTTTCGCCTGATCAACTTATTTTTGTTTAACGGATTCAAGTACTTGCCATTTTCCTCAAGCAAAGCTATGCCATGGCTATTGTTTTCGTATTATTATTGAATGACATCATAAAAACGTTTAAAAATATTCAACAAAAACCTGACTTCGCAGATTTCCATACTTTATACCCCTTCATTCAGGGGCATATTATATATCTTTGACAGTAATAATACAAAAATACGCTAATAGCTAAATTAAACAATGGGTCTGCAGATTTACGTTATTCTAACTTTGTAAACTTTTCAAGGAACTCAACGAATTGAAAGCATGGGCCTGTAATTATGGGCCAATAAGTCAAGTGAGCGGACGAGGGTTGCGTAAAAACTTAAGGTTTCATTGCTAGAAATACGTTAGGTTTATTAAAAATATTACGTTTGTCTTTGCAAAGTTTTCAAGGAAATCATCTAAATTGCAAAATGTTGGCTTACAGAGGAAAAATACGAGCAAAAAATTCAGCCTTCCATAGTTAAAGGATTCCTGTAGATCTGACACCTAGTCATAGCTACACGTTTAATTTATACAGAAAAAAATGTTCTTGCTGCATAATACTATTTAAGTTATTAAAATATTCATGTATAACATTTTGCTTTCAAGCTGGCATATGTTTTCAACAACATTGTAATAACAGTTTAAAGATATTTTTTTGAAAAAATTGATTTAGTAATCAGGTGAAACATTTGAAAAAAACATCTATTATTTTGTGCAAGATAATCTGGTCAATTGTTGCATATATAAAACCACCAAAATGTTGTCCAAGTTTTCTTTTTGTGACATCAATGAGGGCCCCCAAGGGGAGGGGGGTGTGTGATCACGATTCACAGAAAAATAAATGTATTTTCACGGTTAAAACCAAATCACAAAAATTACAATCACGTGAATAAATACTTATAATTACAAATCCCGTTATAACAATCTTCGATTTCACAGTTAGCAAGAAACAAATATAGATGATAACGAATCACGCAAATACTTATAATCACGAATCACGCTAAAACAATCTTCGATTTTACAGCTCACAAGAAATAAACATAGATGATAGCGTATCACACAAATACCCCTTGCTGGCCCTCTTCAATAGCCTCCAGTATCTAATATATATACTAACTTACATATATACATTCAGTAACCTTCACATTTTACAATCTGGAAATAACGCATCAAGGACATTGGCTTGGAAGTTTATTTTGGGTTTGTTTGAAAAATATTATAAAGACTGTTTTTTTGCATGAAATAAATGTGCTTGTTGCATATATATATGAATATATAGGAACTGCGTTCATAACAGCAACAGCAGTTAGAGGCTGTAGGTTCTTGGTTTGGAATATTAATATATTAATTTCGAAATATTTGAAAAATATTGCCAAAACATTGATAATTTTGCATAGGATGAATGTGCTTCTTGCATAACATAAATAAAATATTACCGAAATATCTGTCTGTAACAACAACATCAAATATTTATACGGCATTTTTGTCGTATGTGCCGTTCACATTTGTAAGTTCATAATAGCATTTTGAAGATATTGGCTTGGAACGTTATTTTAAAAATGTATCACAAATATTGTTAAAATGTTTATAATTTTATGCGAGTGAAAAGTGCTTTGTACATAACATAACAAAAATGTTGTCAAAACATGCAAAATATCTACGTGTAACATCATTATCCAACATTTATACTACATTCCTGTCATATGTGCCGTTTATATTCATAATGTTAGAATAATGTTTTAAGGATATTGGTTTTGAATGTTATTTTGAAAACGTCTAAATGTATTGTAAAAAACGTATATAATCTTATGTGAGAAAAAGTGCTGGTTCCATAACGTGACTTAGATATTGTCAAAACATCTACTTGTAACATTATTATTTAATATTCATACTACATTCCTGGATATGTGTCGTTTATATTCATAACATTAAAATAACATTCTAAGGATATTGGTTTAGAATGTTATGTTGGAAACATCTGAAAAATATTGTAAAAACGTTTATAATTTATAAGATATAAAAGTGTTTGCTGTGTAAGATATAAAAGTGTTTGCATAACTAAAATATTGTCAAAATATCTACTTGGAACATCAGCATCTAACATTTATACTCCATTCCTGGAACGTGTACTGTTCATATTTATGACATGAAAATAATATTTAAGGATGTTGGTTTGGAACATTAATTTGGAAATGTTTGAAAAATGTTACTATGATATTGAGAAAACATAATTTCAAAACATTATGATATAACATTGACAAGAGCTTTTCAAAATGTTACCATAATGTAATGTGCTAGTTGGGTAATGACAAATAGATTGCATTACTAGATGTTGTCTGAAGTCTGCTCCAAGTCTGATCCCTGCAGCCAAGGCTTGCAAGGAGAAATGGGTGTGAAAACCACCCTACCAAATGGCTTTTAGTCGGGTATGTAATAGTTGTATCATAAGAAGCCTAGGTGTATGGTTGGTAACACCGTGTACGTATCTTATTTAAGCTGCAACTCCGGGATTTGGATATCTGCCAACAATTCCTCTGGCTTTTTTGGGTAGCACCAAAATGATATTTGCGAATTGTGTTGTTATGCCCCCTTTGAAGAAGGTGGGGCATATGCCATTGCACATGTCGGTCGGTCAGTAGACTGTGGCTTCTTCACAATAACTCAAGAAGGTTTTTAGCTGGGACTTTGATACTGTACAAGTGTATTATTCTAGTCAAAAGCTAGGAAGATGGGTGACCTTGACCTAATTTCCAAGGTCCCAGTGGTACCTGAGTCAACTTTGGTTTCTGCACAATAACTAAAGAGGTTTTTAAGCTAGGACTTTTATATTGCACAGGAACATACTACATATTTGAGGCTAGGCAAAGTTTGAAGATGGATGACCTTGACCTCATTTTAAAGGTCACGGACCCACTTTACTGAATATGGTTTCATGCTTTCTGCATGATAACATATCTTGGAGCTAGAACTTTTATATTGCACAGCTTTATGTTCTCTGTAAGGGCTCGGTTGAGTTTGAAGATTGGTGACATTGACCCAGTCTTCAGGGTCACAGAGAGATTGTAGTATTCATGTAGTTTCGGCACTATAATTCAAGACATTTTTAGGTGAGGACTGGAATACTTAACAGGCCTATAGTTCTTGCTAAGGGCTAGAAGAAGTTTGAAGTTCAGCGACCTTGATTTAATTCCCGGGGTCACAGTGGTACCTGAGTTAACTTTGGTTTCCACATGATAACTGAAGAGGGTTTCAAAGTAGGACTTCTATATTGCACTGGATACATGTCCTTATTCAGGGCTAGGTCAAGTTTGAAGATGAGTGACCTTGACCTTATTTCATAGGTCACAGAGCCATTTGCTTGAATACTGTTTCTGCGTGATAATTTGCATTTTAGAGGTAGCACTTTTATATTGCAAAGCTTTATGGTTGCTTATAAGGGGTAGTTTGAGTTTGTAGATGGGTTACCTTGACCCAGTTTTGAGGATCACACAGAGACAGTAGACTTCCTGTGGTTTTTGCCCAATAACTGAAGAAGTTTTTTGAACAAGGAATTGGATACTGCACCGCTATATAGTCCTAGGTAAGGGCTAAAAGAAATGTGAACTTTGGTGACCTTGATCTAAATCCCAAGGTCACACATTTACCTGATTTAACTTTGGTTTCTGCATGATGATTGAAGAGGTTTTGAAGCAAGGACTTTTGTATTGTACAGGATTATAGTCCATATTCGGGGCTAATCCAAGATGGGTGACCTTGACCAAATTCTAAATGTCACAGAGCCACTTTACTTAATATGGTTTCATGATTTCTGCATGATAACTTGTACTTTAGAGCTGTGACTTTTATATTGCACAGCTTTATGGTTCCCTATAAAGACTACGTTGAGAATGAAGATGGGTGACCTTGCTAGAGTTTTCCGACATTGATGTATGATCAGCCTTCACTAATTTTGTAAGGTCACGAGTGCCCCATCTACTAGTACATGTTCTGAAATGTGAAATTAAAATTTTAATTCGTATAGTTTTGTATTGTGTATTTATTTCAGTTTTAGGATAATGACAGGGTTTCCTTTGAATTTAAATTTGCATCTTTTTGAAGTTAAAAAAGTCATGATTTTCAGGAACTTGCGATTGTACATCAAAGTAAACCCTGCTCGAGAAAAATGTAGCAACAATCCCTGGAAAAGAATGCGTGCCTGGACGTGACGTCATGAGCCAATTCTAGTTACACCACAGTTTTCTTCACTTACGCCACTTTTTTTTTTTGCCACGCAAATAGTGTATCGTAAATACCCTGGCCAAAAGATCAAAGAAATGAGGGTTGCCTATGAGACAATATCGAATTTTACCCTGAAAAAAATATTGAAATTTTCAACAATATTGACATGAAAAATAAATAACATAATATTTGTGGTGGGAGGCTACCCGTGCACCTTGATAAAATATATGACTATGCTCATGGCAAACCCAATTGACCACTCAGATTCTCTGAATTTTGATGAAACAAACCACTATTCTTACTCCATACTCCCTTAGTAAAAATGAAAATAAAGTAGAAAATGAAGCAAATAGTACCAGCAACAATACGTCACATAAAAATTGTTTCGCAATAGTCATATTCACAATCACAAACTTAGTTGAACTTATGGGTATTCTCGAAGATTTGAAAAAGTATAAAGATGTCTTTATATTTGCACTGCAATTCGCCTCAAGCCGGTTCTCGTGACTTGCAGACCCTCCCAGTTGCCTCCTCTGACGGAAGAGTTAAACACTGATATATTTGTGGGTAATTTTGATTTCATTTGTATTGAAAAGCAATGGAACGTGAGTATATTTCTGGTGTGAATATTTTTCAGCTAAAGCGTAACTAGACATGACAAAAAATATGACAATGAGCATAATATGGAAATTCTGTATAATTCCTACACTCTTCAGTTAATGTTTCTGATTTAATTTATCCCAAATATTATGAACATATTGAGTTTCCTGTTACTGTACATGGAGTGGCTGTAATTTGGCATCCAATTGATGATGATATTATAGCTCTCGGCAGTGCATGTTTAAACGTGTATCTTCTGTTTCATAAAAATTCCAGGAATTCCGCGAAATATATCCAGCTATAAGCACTGCAATACATCTAATTGAAATAACAATACATAATTCCTGAATATATATATTTTTTGCATATACAAAAGCATATTCAGTTTAGAGAGTTTGTAACAGTATATTTTCATTTAAAAAAAAAATCATGTTAGAGGAGGTTAACAAAAGGTGCATACTCTTTTCATCTTTTTACGTGAGGAATGACTTGCCTTATATTTAGTATACTAAATAATAAAACAAGATACCAAATGCCAATGCAGGAAAACAATAAAAACCAAGTAGCACACACATTTCAATGACCAGTAAGTCTGTAAAAATGGTCTGTTCTTTTTATGTAGATTTTCATTGAAATTAAACAGGCCTATACAAGTTATTGTCAAACAAAACATAATACAGGGGTACGTATTTCTTTATTCGTTACTGTGCCTGTTTATTTGGCCGTGATTTGTGATCGAGTAAAAAACTTAACCGTGATTTGCGATCAGGGTAGTTCCTTGTAATGCGTCATTTATCAAAATAAATAAACGTGAAATCTGGTTGTACTCTTTCTTTTTGCAGATATCAGGGATTGTAATAATTATTTTGTCGATAAATGTGATTAGGACTTTGATGATTGACATTATGGTGATTGTGATATGGGTTATGAATTTACTGTGGTCTGTGAAAAGGGCCTTATAAATAACGGGACCCATGATCCAGAGGGGGTATTGCCTAGAAATGGGTAGCTGGTTGACCTGCTCTGTGTTTGATAGGTGGAAAGCTGCTGGTAGAGTTATATTTTCTGTAACCTACTTTTTACATCACCATAGACCAAAGTTACCAAAAATGGACAGTCATCAGGTGCAACATACATATGCAATACACTTAGTGTCTAGGCCTACCAACTGCAACACATCACTTTAACAACTACAAATCAAATTAGATTTACAGTCTAGGTCTTCATGAAAATTAACGGCAACATTAAACCAATATTGATGCACTTGAGGAGGGAATAATTGGTTTTCTGTGCAAGGATACTGGGCATTTTTATTTACTGTACTTACATACTGGAATCCCTATCAGTTTCCTTACTTTATACCAACGATTGTTTGTACATTTTGTATTTCCCGTACCTTGTAATAGAGCAAAATACGTTTCTGTGCCAGCATACCTGGGACCCTTCCTTCCCCCTCCAATAATGGAGCAACTGCAGAGTTATAACAAACAATTACAATGCATCACCGCTTACACTAATTTAATAGACATTTACCAACAATTATGTGCACTTTTTGCCTACATTATTTGAACTGACTCTTTATTGTTTGAGCAGACTCTTAAGTGTTAGTTTTTTGTTGGTTTGTTTTTTTTTTACTTTTTATGTTTTGGTATATTGTAAAAGAGGCTGAAAGTACAGGCCATTCTAGCCCATTAGTTTATAATCATGGGTCTTTATACTTAAATACGTTCAAAAGTGTGACATTGTCCTTGTCAAAACAACTAGTAGGGCCTAAACCTATGTAAGCTTATATTGTACCATCGGTCAAAATTGCACATTTTACAATAGGGTTAGCATGTAGAGACTTACAGCAGATCTGATGATTATGATGATGATGGGCTGTTCAAAACATATGCACTAAGAAACACTAGAGATCTAATTCAGAATCTGGCTTTTGTTTGCCCAGCCGTGAGCTTGCGCAAGTTCAGCAAATTGTTGCGCACAAAGAGACGGTTGCTGTAAATATGACCTCCTCTCTCAATTTGGTTGCAACATACCTGACCAGATGTTCAGGACTTATACCAAGAAAAGATATAAAGGTAGTAACTTCAATATTTAAAGCATTCCCGCTCGTATCATAGCCTATTTCGCTCTGATTTCTCTGAGGATGAGAATGAAAACTATATCATCTACAAATTCTTTAAGTAAAATTCGCTTCATGTAGCTTGATTTCGTGTCAGATGTAGTGAGGCCATAATTGCCCAAGATAGTGGTATAATAATCATGTATAAAATCTCTGTAGTGTCCTAATCTCATGATCTTTTAAAATAATATGTCGAACAGGGTCTATAAACGTAGTCTGTGTCTCACGAAAACTCATATAATTCAGGAGAGTTAGTTTCTCCTCAAAGGAAATCTTTTGATACCATGTGACATCTTTATTCCAGCACGTTTGATGGTACTTTATGTCAGCTGAAAAATGATCAATGTTAGAATCAATGAGGCGGTTGAATCTTTCCTTCATGTCAATATCTTCTATCACTGCAGTTCATTTTTTTAAAGCGTCCCATGTTGGGCAAGAAGAAATCTGAACTAAATTCCCTAATTTTTCTGGATGTTTTATATTCCCTAGTTCCATGCACCAGACGCACAGCTGTTTATCATGAAGAATGCCCACATTTCATCGCACATGCTTTGAGGCAGACTTGGTCAAATCCTGATCAGGTTTACTTGGTGAATCATCCTCAACTAGACCAATGGGAGTAGAGAGTAGCACACGTTTTTGCTGCATTGACTTTGATTTATCCAGCCTCCGTAAAATTGATTGAGGCAATTTGAAACATGCATGCACATTTTTTTACCAGCCCTAATTCCTAATTTAGAATAGCATACACATCCCCAAATTTATCAAGGCCCTTCCATAACACAGCTTTAGATTTGAGTCTGTCCCATGCTTCATTTTACAAGCTATCTGTTGCATCTGATGTAGAACATTGGCATCCACAATGCAGAAGACATGCAAACCTGACAGTAGACATTATTTGCTGTTTCAATTGCATAACATCAGTCAGCTTCTGTGGCAAAAATAAAAAATCATAAATAAATATATATAAATATAATGTTTTGACACCAATCCACCGAGGGTATCTTTAAGGTTTTGTCCTTTGTAAAATTCAAAAAAATTGTCACCAAAGAAAAAAATATATAAATGTTTATGTAAGACAGATGCCCTCGTACAGAACATTGCACATAAAAATAGTGAACACAAAATTCAATATTTCAAAAACAAGCCCTCAAGCTTTTTTATGCTTTTTCATGTGCTCAAATAAAGCACTAAAGCAAAAAAAAAAGAAAGAAAAAAAAAAGATAGAGAAGAAATAATATTTCAAAATCACTTCTCAATAATATCCGAATGCAAGGGCTGCCAACCAATGTTAGTCCGGCGCAACACAATGTGCACAGAGCACTCAACTGAACGGAAAGTCAAATGCACATCTTAACAGAACCAAGTACTGCAGACATGTGTCACATATATGTGGGAAGGCTTCAGCCGATCCCAAAATAACTGGCTTTGCACTCCGTGACTTGGGGGAAATGACACTTCTGGTGCGGCGCTGTAAGCGTTATTCATAACTAAAAATGAAACTCTATCACAAGTATAAAAGTTGGCCTAGTATATTCACAAGCAGTCCTGAATTAGACATCCCAGCCAACTTGGTGGGAAGATATATTTTTTAGATCCATGTGGCACAGAACAAATGTAAAACGAGTACACTAGGTCCAGTCAAGAGGAAAAGTCTTATAAATGAAGATTTTCCTTTAAAAATGGCAAATTTCCCATATTTTATTTCTCATGTATCAATTCATAGTTATTCATCATCTTTGTTGTACTTTGGCCACTATGACCCGTGGCCATCTTACATTATGTCATCGTGATGTGCCCTGATTTTAGTGCCTGTAGTGGTGGTCATTTTGAATTTCCTATTCTGTAGACTGCAGACCTGCTTTTCCAGAGATACATAGGAGATTATTATGTAACAAATATGCTTAAAGGCCCAAATCAGCTATAAAACTTTGGTTCCCCAGAGGTTGGTCACAGAACGTGAAATGTTGACTCCACTCTTTGTGAGCATTGTTTGTCACTGGAAATCATTGCTCTAAAACTGCAACCTGTGACCACGTAACCATATACCACTCGCATCCATCTGTATTGTGTTAAAGGTCTCGGCCACACCGCTATTTTTTTCTAAAGGATGTGCATCACAGTTTAAAATAGGTCTGTACAGACACTGTGACATACTTTTGGCATTTGATTTTTGTGGAATATTACAAGAAGTCCTTCGGGTTTTTTTTTTTTCTTTTTTTTTTTTTGTTTTTGTTTTGTTTTTTTTTTTTTGGCGGGAGGGGGGGGGGTCATATGGTTAACTGACAAAAAAATCACCCTGTCCTAAGAAAGTAGCACCAATTATACATCATCGCAAATTGCATGAAATTCACTTCACTTCGAGAGCATGCTTGTCAAATATTGTCAAGGGTGCATGACAGAGCAGCGATTCCTTTAACGTGGGTTGATATTTTCCAATATTACTACTATAAATCCAATTGTAAAAGGCGAAAGGTAAAGAGCTAAACTAATAAAATGTGACGTTTACTTTGAACAGTTATGGTGCTACTACTTGGCTGTAATTTCTGTACAGTAGCACTGATATATGAATAAAATTGACTTCTATTCTAGTATAAACATTCAGACATATGAAAGGGTTATATTGTGTAATTGATATAAATTAATCTCAAATGCTGATACATCGAAATAATGATGTCTATTTTGGCAAAAGCTTATTTCTATGCCAAATAATGATGCTTTTTAAGCTCTCAAGCGCATCAATCAATCATTTTATTTCTGAAAACCGCTTAAAGCACAAAAGGTAGATTTTATTGTCATTTTAGCATAAATTGTGTGAGTAAGGTTCTGTACCCTTTCCCAATCAGCATTGATCCAAAAATATAACCACGATTTTATTTTCAAACAAATACTTAGCAAAGCTAGTACAGCCACAACACAAAACGTTCACACGCACAAGCATAATCTCCTACAACAAAAAAGCATAGGTAATATGTGCACCCTATTATCATTGAAATTGTAGTACCTTGACGTTTAAATGCTTCCCTCTTGTTAACTCTATTCATGTACAGTCGCCCCATACAATTTACTTTATTGATGTAGCCATTGGACCGATAATTATCGCATAAACAAACACACAAACAGAAATGTGATATATATATACATATATATGAAAGAATGAACGGACAGAGAGAGTAAAAATTAAAATATCCCAGGAAAAAGAGGAGATTGGAAAAATGGAGGAAATGACGAAAGTGCCCTGAAACCTGACCATGGGAATATGTAAATGGACCTGTGATTTACAGGGCTCTCAATTATATATATATATATATATATATATATATATATATATATATATATATATATATATATATATATATATATATATATATATATATATATAACGTCTGCGTAGAAAGTTCTAGTGCCGTATAGTTATCTTTGATGTCCACATTGCATTGGGAGGTGACACAGGAACAACTTATTCTGACTTGTGCAGGCTGAGATTTAAAACAGTTTAATGTTCACATCACACACAAATCCTGAATTACCTGGAAATCTACATCTACTGGTGTCACCTAAAAATCATCTTGGGATGAACGGTATTAAAATCCACATGTATATGTTTGCATTTTGCAACTTTAGTGTCATTTTTAGGCACAGCTGAAGGACTTTCTAAAACTAACGTCCTCGACTCGAAGTTCCCCTTTTCCTCAATGGGAATTATGTCAAATGTTGCTTTTTCTTTGTGCATTCGATTTTGGGTCATCGCAAACATAAATCAAATTCTAATGACAGTTGCAAAGGATTTTGTAGCTCTATAAATAATTTTTTGAAGAAAGTACGCATGTACAGGGCACACGCAATATAAACAGATTGGATTTAGTGCTTCTCATCGACACTAACTGCGAGAAGACCACCGCACTATGGCAAAAACGCTCGAGTATAAAACCATTATAAGCTCGAAATAGTGGGGCTTACTAATAAATAGCAATTTGCATATATCATGTCTACTTAAGAAAACTGATTTATTCTCTTTAACAGGTTTTTATCCTAAAATAATCAATGGATATCCTTTCAGTTTATGAAACCCTGCTTCATTTCAAAGTTCGAGTTCAAAGAATACATTCTTGAGCCGACAGAAACATAATGGCAACACCATTGGTCCGGGAAAACAACTGTTTTCTGAAATAACAGTGGGCCAATGTTAAATTCATTTTGGTGTTGGGTGCGACCCAAAGGTAATTTAGCATGATTAACAACAGAAAACAATTATTTATTTGCGTAATGCACTTGCACTCAAAGACTAAGAATTCCTTACGTCAAAAGCTAAATGACTGCATAGTCTAATACTAGACGGAACAGTGAATTGTCCAATAGATGAGTTCCTGCTCTAAAAGCAATGCCAGTGGTGGACAACTCAATAATTATGAGTTGCAGTACACATGCTAGAATCCACCCGTCCAAGATACCACAATGATACTCCATACGGCAGTGTAGTAAAAATCAGATGACTATGACAGCCCTGTGCTCAGCTGACATGTACATAAAATCTTGTGATGTTTTACCCCTCCCCCCCCCCCAAAAAAAAACCCATGAAATTCATAACGAATCCAAAAAATCAATGGAGCGTGCCTATTTGAGCAAATGTGGTAGAGACCCAAGCCAGGTACATTGCAACCAAGTTTGAAATCAATCTGTATGATGCTTTTGGAGATGAAGTACAAAATGTGAATTAGCATTAGAATGCCCATTGACTTACATAGTATACAATAGGAAAGGTGAATTTACCGATAAGTACTCGAAAAAATCGTTTAAAATCAGGAACCTGTACAATCGCTTCCTAGCCAACAATTTTCTTTGACCCTTTCACAAGGAACATATCCACCAAGTTTCAGCTAATCTGAGTGACGGTTCTTGGGAAGAAGTCGAAAATATCAATAACACACACAAAAAATAAATAAAACAATAGAAGTGCCACCTGCTAAACAAACTGAAACACATGAGTCCCTAGGACTGTTCCGCTCTAATATCAAAGCAATCGGATGAGAAGTTTCTGCTAAGAATTTCTAAGATTTGGCAAAAAAAAAAAAAAAAAAAAAAAAAAAAAAAAAGGAAAAGAAAGGAAAGAGAAAAAAAAAACAATTCATAAAAAATCGAAAAAACAATGGAACGTGACCATTTGAACTAATCTGCTAGAGCCCCCCTCCCTTTCCAGGTACATTGCCACTGGTTGAGGGCTTCGGAAAAGAAGTAAAAATTATGCATTAGCATTATACTGCGCATTGACTTACATTGTAATCAATAGGAAAGCTGCATTTACCGATAAGTATCCAAATGGAAAAAATCGTTAAAAATCAGAAATCCACAACCGTGCCTTTCAGTGAACAACTTTGTCCCTTCCACAAAGAATGGAAGTCGAAAATAGAAGTAACACACCCCCGCCCTCAAATATACGAAAAATTGCATCGCCATCTGGTAAATAAATTCAGAACTAGAAGTCCCTAGGAGTGTTTCTATGTGATATCAAAGCAATTGAGGGGGCGTTTCTGGAGAAGATTTTCAAAGATTTACCCTAAAAAAGAGCAAACAAATTCATAATTTTTTTGTTTTTTAATTCTGGACCGTAACCATTTGAACTACCCTGGTAGACACCCACCCGAGGTATATTCACACCACGTTTGAAGCAAATCTGGCTGACGGTTTAGGAAAAGAAGTCAAATTTTTGAATTGTGGATGGGCGAACGAAGGACTATTCTCAACTGACTTGTCAGTCAGCTGAGCAGAAAATAAATAATTTTTCCTGTGAAGAACATACCCTTAGGATTTTTTTTTTTTTTTTTATATTGAGTTTCTTTGGGATTTTAGAAACAGGGAAACTTATGCGGTATCTGTATCAAAATTTATGATAAATAATTTCGGGATACTTTCTTTCTAGTATGAAGTTAAAACTTCACACTTGGTTTGTGCATTTTACAAATGTTACCTAGGTAGCACGTTTGCTCTATATGTAGCCGGGCCAAAACATGATTTGAAAAAATAACGAACCACGCACTGATGGCAGTGGATTGCCTATTTTTTTTGCCTTATAAGGTACTAATTTGTTTACAGTTAATAATTAGATAACGTTTTGCATTAAAATAGAAAATAAAAAAAAGATTTAATCATTATCTATTATAACGAGAAGCTTAACAAATGAATCCAAGTCTGAAAGCCCAGGTATCATTTGAACACTATCAAGTCCGATATCCCAAGTGCATAGTCCCATCCAGCACTGTTTATTGAAACGTTTGATGTCGCACGTAATACAAAATGGGGCCCAGTGGTCCAGAGGAGGTCAAACATGCCCGAATGCATTTTCAAAACCATTGACAAAGTGGTTTTAAAGATGATGTTTTTTTTCTTTTTAATTTTGCCCACTAAAATGATAGCAAAGGACAAGGTCGTAACAAATGGAAACATCATTAGAGCGTAACCTTATGAAGGCACTTGGTGGAGACGTTAGAAAGGTACAACCTAAGTTTGAAGTGCATCTGCTTCACTGTTCTCTCGAAAAGATACCTAAAAATGTACGAACTGATAATTACCAATACAACCGATTGCTCCTCAATTTAAAATCTTCATTAAAATCGCCACTGATCGTATTCATACCAAGTAAAATGCTTGTTGGAGATCCAGCTAGGCTATATTTTTACCCTGTTTGAACAGAATCGAGACTGTGTTCGAGGGAAGTCAAAACTTGACAAGTCACACAAAAAGTTACAAAGGATGAAGAATCCAGGACCATCAGATAAACAAATTGGGTTTTACGAGTGACTAGAAGTGTCAGTAGGTAATTCAAAATAATTAACCACACATCTTCCCAAGAGGACATATTTTCTTAATTAAAAAACATTGGTAGGTGATCATGCGAGGAAACTCGGACACTGCCCAAAACATGATTTGTCTTTGCATTAAACACCCCCCCCCCCCACACACACACACAAACAAAACACCCCCCCCCCCAAAAAAAAAAGAATAAATAAAATTGCATAGTGCGCAGCATCACCGATTGAGCAACTTTAGCTCTATGGATACCCGAAACGTGTGTTTGTAATTTCAAAGCCGATGCCCAGTAGTTAAGCTTCATTTTTTAAGAGTTTGAACAAATGCAGAGAAAAACAAACATAAAATAAGAAGAGAAAGAAGTTATAACATGGAATATCACTGGTGCGTGACCACTTGATGCAATGTAGCAGAGACACATCCATATTAGATTTCACTTAATTTGAAGGAGATCCAACTGAAAGTTTCGGAGAAGTCGAAAAATTTATTGTGGACATAAATACCTTAGTGTCGACCTACATATCATGTATTATTACTTCGCTATATTAACAAAGTTCATGGCATCACTAGCGCATAAAATCAAATCAGAAAATATGCTCCAGTATATACATGCAGGGTACAGTGTTTATCGGCCATGCAGAGTAAAGTATTTATCACCAATACTGAACACGTGAGTGGTATATTTCAAAACAGTTTTCATTTTCTGTACCAATGCACAGGAACACATTGCAAGTTTTGCACCAAAACACTGATTTCCTCCTTTTGGGCAAGTCCTTGTACTGAGTGTTTGGATTTGCTTTCATGGCCCTTTTGTACTTCTCATTGCAAACAACACAAAGGTTGTTTCTGGTTGCATGTAATGCCCCCCCCCCCCCTCTCTCTCTCTCTCTCTCTCTCTCTCTCTCTCTCTCTCTCTCTCTCTCTCTCTCTCTCTCTCTCTCTCTCTGGAATGTGTGTTGGGACATTTTCTTGATTTTTCAGTCGCTCATCTCTGGCTTGGTCTAGACTGCGACGTGGTGCAAGCACTGCATGCCGTGACTGACCGACCAATTCATGACACAGGTTTTCTACAAACTCATGGAAGGTAACACTCCTGTGCCCGGCTTGAACATGAGGGCACATGTGATTCTCGAGAACGTATGCATTGTAGACTGCCCACATGAAAAATTTCAGCATTAGCCTACGTGGCCAGCGGTAGTGCCGCCTACATTTCTGAAGCTTTGTCATCTGATGATTTTTGTCAGTACTACCCATAAACTGGTTGCACTTCTGTACAGCTGCAGAGCAATCGACAGGAAGTGGAAATTTGCTTTGATGCAATGATTATGGTTCAATTTTGGTAGGCCTAATCATGAATGTTAGGTGCAGACTTATTCTTTATAAAAGTAGTTTCATTATGTTTATGTGATGTGGGCCACATTTTTAGGTAGGCCTATTAACCAAGGAGCATTAAAGTCGCTTTATTCCTTAACATATCAGCTCGGGGTGTTTGTACTTGAAAATGCAAATATGGTGCCGCCAGTTAGCAGAATGACTTGTCCGGGCATTAATGGCACCGAAACATGTCTTCCGCGCTGATGACCCGATTTTCGAAAGGCTATGAATGCCTAAAACTTCCTTCTAAATTGCAACTTTTATAAGTGTGATATGTTCGGTTTTTAGGTGAAACAGTGGAAGCTTGTTTTTAACCAATTGTTATAAATCCGTCCGTCTGGATCAGTTCTATAACATGCAAATTTTGAATTAGGCCTAAAATAAAGATAAATATCTTGAAAGGTTGCAATTTTTTGTCTGCTGTCAAATTGTGTGATGGTAATTGCTTCTGCGATATTGTTTGCTTTCTCCCAGAATTTCTGGCGGCGCCTGTTGTGAACTTGAGGATGTATAGGTTTGACCACCATTAATTAACGGTCGCTAAAAGATTCTCCGGGTATAAAGTACATGCTCTTAAGTCCCTTGGCCTAATAATTGAGCTGTCTTTCTCACGCAATTCACATATGTTTAATATAAGTGTTTCTCTCTCTCTCTCTCTCTCTCTCTCTCTCTCTCTCTCTCTCTCTCTCTCATTCCCCCTCTGTCTTTCCTTCTTTTATTCTCTCCTTTCTTTCCTACTTTCTCTCTTTATTGCTTTATGAATACAGTACACTCCTATTGATTAGGCCTACTATGTAATTCAAAGGGGATTGCAATGGTAATTCACCTTTTTTCTACATCTGCAAAACCATCAGAAACATCTATTTCAAACTTGGTACGGATGGACCGTGTAGCGTTCTATTTATTAAAATCTTAGGGACCGACCGTTTAATACTTAGGGGAGGGCTATGCATTTTATTAAAAAAAAAAAATATGTACGTCCCAACCTTGCTGAAAAAATAATGTCCTTCGTAGTATCACCTGAAAAAAAAATAAAGTACAGTCAGGCCGCGTTTATCTGGCACCATCTGTTTTTGGTCATTTTGCCGGATTAACAAGGCTGCCAGATTAACAAATCACAGTATAATTCACCAAGATATATAGAGAATAAGAGATCAAATTTGCACCTAACAATGAGTAAATAAAAACAGAACCACATACAAGTATGACCAATCATATGAAATTTTAATAACAAAACGTGCAAATTAGAGAAAAAGAAGAAAAACTTTCATTCAGTGTATTCATACCCATATGTACAATTAATGTTACGTTTAAAATTAATGGAGCGAGCGGGCATAAATGTGCCAACCCCAATGTTACTAACACACGTATTTGGACATATTTTGCCTTTACTAGCTTATTTTGGCACAAAGAAATCTGAAATGATTTTTTTTGTTTACTGCGCTCACTTTTCAAATCTTTAAACCGTTCTTCGATGCGCCTAACTTTTGCTACGTCGTCACCACAAACTCCCTCATTGGATTCTGGCCATTGCAATGAAATTTAGCCATTTAGGGCGAGAACAATACAACGTCTAATCAACTCGGAACTTGTTTGGAACAGGTCAGGTGATTGTTCATTTTGCGGTACGGCGCAATCAGGTATGCTATTGCAAGGTATATGTTCTATTGAATATCAAGTGACGGATTAAAGAGGCAAAATTACATTGAAAAAAGCTCTTTTGTTCTGCAATTAACATGCCGGTGACGAAATTCAAGGGTGCCGGATTATCATGTAGTAAATCAATGGGGGAAATCCGTTCACAGCTCATTGCTGCCGAATTTCAAGGGTGCCGAATTATCAAGTGACGGTTAAAGGCGGCCTGACTGTACGTCATTCGTCTGTAAAAAACAAAATACTGCTTTAATAAAAAGATAGTATCAATAGTGGCATTTAGATTTTTATATGCGCACATGTATGATTCTCGAAATATTTGATACATCCACGTTCCTATTCTCGTTTTGGCTAACCAAGAAAAAAACATGTTTATTTCCCCATCAAAGTCCGTGTATTAGTGGGTCAATAGCTTCCCTTGAGAACTTGGGAGCCCACCATTTGTTGCGAAATGCCAATTTGAATGACGCAGAAGAGTGATCTTGTTCCATTGCTTTACAGGCTATATATGTTGTGCAGATTATTCTGTAGCCCAGTATGAATATGGCAATGCTATACATGTAAGTGCAGAATATCAAATTATTAAGGAGAGTCCTGCAGTCATCACTCTACCCATTTGAGACTTAGAGCAAATATCATAAAATATCTAAATATTAATGCAAGAGAAGGATTTTCATAATGCTGTTAAAGTTTTAATTTCACACGGCCACTCAGGTATCAATACCCTGTCCCCAGCAAAAGGAATGTGAAGCATCAATTGTTAAATAGTTCTTAATTAATTGAAGGCAGTGATGATAGTTTTAGCATTTTAATAGTACACTCCTGGTTTGGAAAGACACGTTGATAAAATTATCGATCTTGAATTTTCTTCCATTGGATACTATTGCATGGAGAATATATGTACATTACTTTCAAACCAAGTGACAGTAGACTTCCATCGACTTCCACCAGTCTACAATAGTCTTTTATCATGTGCCAAGCCGCCCCATAGGGGTGAGAGGTCATACGATCTTCAGAGCTGAAAAAAAAACATGGTGGATGCCAGTTGAAAGCTGCTCAAAAAGGAAAACAAAGTTCCTGTGAGTAGGGGTTTAATTCACATTTTACAACAAGTGCCTCTATTCAGTTAGAGTAGACTCTGCCAAAGGTGACTATATCATGCATTGAATCAACTCAACAAAATATAAGAGATTTCGTAAATAAGTTTTTAGCACTTTATTGCAGTAACTTGCATAGATTAGTCTTCACGTAATGCACATATGCAAAGTATGAATAAAAATCAAAATTGTATGTGAATGACTTAGGTCAGGTTCCTATTATCAAGCCATCTGTTAGATACATCCAGGTGCTTGAACAAATCAAAATGGTCAATTGGTTGCAAGCATTTACGAGAATGGTGGGAAAATACAATATTTAATATCAATTTGGGTCGATAATCTTGTAATTCCTGTAAATTTGGGACCAAAAACTTCTGTCAATAATAGTAACAAAAACCTGTTCATTTCTTGGGCTCTAGAGCACCCATGGGTGGCCAAGACATAAATAACTGCAATTAACCCTTTCAGCGCCACATTTGGACGTCGACTGAGTCAACAGCTTTCCTCAGCGCCCTTTGGGCTTAAAGTGGAACGCACCCAAAGCACGCCGAGGAAAGCTATTGGTCTGTGGCTGGGGAATTTGAATCTGGAATGACGATAGTGATTCAGGCTCATCAGCACAACTTATGCTGTGATTGGCTCTCGAAGAGCTAAGTAACGGTGCCTTAAAATAGCTTAATCTGAGAAATAAAATATAAAATAAAATAAAATGAAATATGAAACAAATTATTCAAAAGTTGGTATCACTGAAATGCACGCGCATACCCATTAATCTTCGGAGATTTAACACGTCTAACCTACATTGCACAAAAATAATAAATTGACATAATGACAAGAATATCACACATACTAGTATTTTGATTTCCTCATTGAAATTAGAATACCTTTTAGGCACAATCATTCAAAATAAAAGATTATGTAAACAGACACAAAAGATTACAGGGTGGAATCACACATGGCTCCTGAACAGTTACACAAAGCCGTGTGCCAAGAAAACAGTAAATACTGACGATAGATGCCCGGGTTTGAGGACTTACAATAGGAGATAATTTGTAAATGGCATGCCCTTGATTTTACCAATCGATGTAGCTGTGTGCCCATATGCACTTACCACTAAGCTGCAGATCTTGGGACACAGCTACACACTTCAGTGTATCACGCATGGAAATGGTGGACATTTTGTCAGCAACTTTCGAGTAGGAGGCACTTGGTATCTGTATGATAGACTCAATGAATACCATCGCAAACAAACCGGCATCACAAAACAAGCAAAACCAGTGCCTTCTACTGGCTCTGTTAGAAATAATGTGATCTTTGTAAAAGACACAATTTATTAACTCATTCCACCCCGGTCAATGTTTTCCTGCTAAAATCCAAATGTCGTCTGTTCATTTTCTGGCTATTTTTCCAAATTTTGGATTAATCTTGTATAGGAGATCCTTCCCAATTATATGCTCATGCTCAACAGCTTTCCTTGGCGTGTTCTGGGCGCAATGCGCTTAGGGCATGCCGAATAAAGCTGTTGACTCAATCTTCCTTCAGGGGTTCACGGTTGGCAGGGCGGCCACGCTCTTGCCTTCCACCTCTGCGACATGTGTTCAAATCCCGGCCTTGGCGGCATGTGGTTGGAGCTAACTACCTCTCCGATTGTGAATGGTGGTTTTTTCCGAGATCTTCGGTTTCCTCCACCAATAAAAGGTAGAAAAGTATATGCCAACATCTCTGCCTCGGATAGGGATTCATATAGGCTTTGCCAGATTCCCAATCCATGTAAAAGACATGTGTCTATACTTTTCCTTCAGGCTGGAATGAGTTCATACCATATTTTCTGAACTGGTTCGTCCAGATTGGGTATATATTTATTAACTATATTTACTAAACTAGTTCATTTAGATTGGGTGCAGACCACAAGTAGTTGGTGGCTTGGCAGGATACATATAGGTGTGGATATGAAGAAATAACAATAAGAAACGCTACTTTTTCAGAATGTCACTTTATTTTTGCAGAATCCAAAGTACACATGAAATTGCTCTAGCATTACTATATGTTTACATGTATACCTTTGTATATCTGAGACAGTCACTACATTGGATATATATACAATACTGCTTAATATATTAACATGTTTCAGCTATACACACACACACACACACACACACATATATATATATATATATATATATATATATATATATATATATATATATGAAGAAACATACAGTAATTTGGCTGCGCAAATAAGAATACGTGTTTGTGTTGATCATGTTGACTAGACAAGATGCTGTATTATCATATTTTTAGTAACAAAAAGCAGAATTGATTGGTTCATTATTCCAAAAAATATGATCACACTCAGTGTCTCATGCAGCAAACACAAGGTATTTTCATCAAAAATGTGATACGGTTTATATCGATATCGTTTTAGCGAGCGAGCCTTGCTTTCGCGTGCTAGCAGAAAAGTTTGTGCAGCACGGAAATCAAACAGGTGATACGGTTAATATCACAGTTTAGCAGGCGAGCAACATAATTATTGCTAAAAATATGATAAAATCGTTATCACAGGCTAGCTTCACATAGTACGGGGTTTTACTTGGCCTTAGTCAGCCATAGCACATTTGGGCTTCGCTGGCAAAGTCATGTTTAACCCCATACTATGTTCAGGAAACCTGTGATAGCTGATAGTACCATAGTTCACTAGTAAACATAAAATGCACAAATTAATGTCTCCTTTATGCCTTCAATATACAATGTTAATTTTGTAAAATACCAAATGTTGCGTTTATTTCGTCTTCATTGATTGTACTGTAAGTGTTAACCCTAAAACAGTTCAAGAACATGTGCATCCCACTAACTTCTTCACAAAAAAAAAAAAAAAAAAAAAAATGTACGTTGAGGTCAGAGGGGAAAAATATGTACATCTTGTGTGCATTACAAAGAAAAGTAGGTTGATACAAAATGCATAGCCCCCCCCCCCCCCCCCCCCATAAGTATCAAATGGTCTGTCCTTTAGCAATATTTATACAAGGAAGATGTTTGGATTTTTCAAGCTTTTTTTTGTAAGGAGATAATGTTTGGCCAAATTATAGCACTCTCTTAAACCATTTATCACATTGCTTTTCAAGTGAACAGGGGCACTTCTCCGTATGAATGTAATGCTATTGCATTACATGAGTGACCTTAACTTTATCCGCTAGGTCACAAGTCTACCTGCATGCAGTTTACTTTCCACTTGCTACACATTTTACGTCAACTTATTTTCATGCACTGTTGATTAAAAATTCTCTCAAAGGGTTGAGATAAAACAGGTGCCTTTATCAGAAAAATCAACAGGGAAAGGGGGGGGGGGTCACAATACATCTATATCCATTTATATGCTTACATCTGGCTGTACTTGTGAAGGTTTGGGGGTCATAAAAGCACGGAAGGGCTATTCCAATTTTATGAATTCCCATCCTCCCACCCCACTGCCAAACAAAAATAATGGTCAGCCCCCACATACATTCATATACGAAAAAAATAAAAGCTAAAAATTCGGTAATACCCGTTATTTTTGTCCAACGCAGCAGGAAATTACAACATTTTAATTTTAAGAGGGAAATAAAAAATAAAACATTTGTATTATATATATATATATATATATATATATATATATATATATATATATATATATATATATATATATATATATATATATATATATATATATATATATATATATATTGGGAAATGTAGAGGACCTTGCCGACAAGGGACTGGAAAGATCCTAAAAAATGTGCCACTTTCGGGGAAGAAGAACTTTGGGAAATGTGGAGGACTTCCCCTACAAGGGACTGGAAAGATCCTGCTGCGAAATACCACAGGGGCACTAAAATTTGTAACAGAGGCAAGAAGGCATTTGATCTTTTCGTTTGATGCCCCAAGGCATTCTCGATTTCGCCGGCAATATGTAAAATGGTTTGCGGTTCTGAACCGGTAGAACTGCCGGATAACCTCAGGTCGTTGCATGTTTAGCGGGTTTGTCCTATCTATAGGCCTACATGGACTACATGTACGTTCCACCGTCAGGTATAGTAGTCGATGCCGCCAGAGTCTGTAGAGTACTAGAACGGCTGCCATTATGTCTCCTCAAAATTCGACTAAAGCAAGGTACCAAACGGACTTGCAAATTGGACTCAAAAAACTCGATTAAAGGTGGATATCGATTTTATATTTGTTCGTGAATACCAACAAAACTGAACTTAAATTCAAAAGATCAAAGTTGCTGCAACTTACCTGACTGTAGATCGCAAAATGGCGCCAAGATTTGTGAGCTGTCCGGAAGTCGTCATTTGTAACAGTGATTATGATAGGATGAACTATTGCATGTGACTTGAGTGTCGAAAGCTGAATTCAGCTTTTAATGTATGGCTTACCTAAGGTAATTGGCAAACTCAGCTTGATTAAATGCTCATAGTTTCCTGAGACCCTGTTGAATTTTCACCCCAATAAAAGGACTATCAATTATCATAATCACACTTACACATTGAGGTCCTCGCAAGAACCTGGAGCCAGCGATGCACGGTTACTTCTTCCCGGGTGTAAGTCCTCGCATGACCCGGAGGCCTTACAAGTTTGTTGTGTAATCTGAAGGGAGTCCTCGTATAGGGTACTCAAGTAAAGACACACACACACACACACACACACACACACACACATATATATATATATATATATATATATATATACATATATATATATATATATATATATATATACATATATATATATATATATATATATATATATATATATATATATATATATATATATATATATTTATGAAAGTGTGTTTGGCTGTTTGTTTTCATTTGGAGAGGTCACTGTATTCATTCAGTGTGTGCCGGGTCATTGAGTTCAATGAATACTCTGAAGGGTCACTGCAGAACCATTGAGTTGGCTTGTTTTCTGGGTTAGTCACATATCATTGGAAACATGTGGAATAAGCTAGCATGGCGACTTACATTTATGTGAGGTGATCCAGCCAAATCTCAATGCTGATGATGTGTGACTAATAGGAAAGCTCTGAAATAAACTAAATATTTCTCTGTGTTAATACAATCCATTTATTCTTCTGATTGAGAGAAGAGGAGAGAAAATCCTGAAGGATCTCACAGAAGCTGCGTATTGTCATTGTTATGGAAATATGTGTTGTTGTTTGTTTTTATTGGGGCAGGTCACTGTATTCATTCAGTGTGTGCCGGGTCATGGAGTTGACCTTTTTGTGGGTGACTCACATGTTATTTGTAAACAGGTGGAATCAGCTAGAATGCTGACCTACATTCCCATAAGGTAATCAAGGCAAATCCCAAACTGCACTGTGATGTGTAACTATTTGGAAAACACTGGAATAGTGGCGTTATTTTTGTTTGTGTCCATATAAACCAGATATTTTCTGGCTGAGACAGGAGAACAGTAGAGGAAAACAGGAGAGAGCAGATAAAACAGGTAATTCTAAAGAATCTGACAGACGCTATGTGTTGTCATGAAGCCATTGGACTGTGAGCCATTGTTTACATTGTACCTGAGAAGGGTGGACAGTGCCTTGTGTGGACTTGTTAATTTGGTGGTACCCATTTACACTTTGAGTGGACTGTTATATTGTACCACATTGGAACCAAGCCGTACCTCTGTGGGATTCGATCAGCCCCACATCTTTCTTTACCACATCGGACCTAATCTGTACCACTGTGGGATTCGTACCACATCATTTGGCACCTCTCATAGGACTTGAAACTGTGGTACAGTACCAGCGGATAATCTCACCATGTGAGTTAGTACCTAAGTTTTACAGACAAAATTTCAGGGACAGCCAAAAAGAACCAGGTGAAACTTATGTGGAATATGCCATAAGGAAAGAGAATCTGCTCGACAGCTGGTGTGCCTACAGGAAAATAGAAAATGAATTTGACAAATTAAGGGAACTTATTTTGGTAGAAAATTTAAAGGTTGCATTGCAAAGAAATTAAGACCTACCTGGATGAAAGTAAGGCAGATGACAGTTCAGCTGATGACTTTGAGTTGACACATAAAAGCTTCTTTGGAAAACCCCAAAAAGGGTCAGCTCAGATCTAAATTTTGAAAGAAATCAGAGGAAATGGGGTATGATATGTCATAATTTAGTATTACATGTCACACATGTCAAGTGGTCAGAAAACCTAATCAGAAAATATAACCTGCGCCCTTCGATTAGTATCCAAGTTCTTGAAAAAACATTTAGCAGCGTCATTACAGATTGTGTTGGAACATTTCCGAAAACAAAAGCGGGAAATAAATTTCTCCTTATTATCATGAGTTCAGCCACTAGTTATCCCGAGGCCATCGCATCAAAAAAAAAAAAAAAAAAAAAAAAAAAAGACAATTAAAGCTCCTGAATACTGATGCTTTAATTACATTTTTTCACTAGACGAAGACTGTTCATACAGGTACAAAGTGACTGAGGCTCAAATTTCATGTCTGCAGTGTGTCAGGAGGTTAAGCACCAATTAGGCATTGAACAGATTAAATCTTCAGCCTACCACCCAGAAGCACAAGGAGCTCTAGACAGGTATCATCAAACACTGAAGAATAAGAGGAGAACCTATTGTTTTGAAAATGAAAATGAAATGGATAAAGATATAAATATGCCACTATTTGCCACCAGAGAGATATCAAATGAGTCACCGGGGCTCCGTCCATTTCAACTGGTATTTGGACATTGTGAGAGGTCTAGTAAAGCTTATGACAGAGAAATGGTTTTTGGATATCCAAGATGAACCCTTTCTGGAGTATGTGTCAATCTTTTTAGAAAAAATGAAAAAAAAGGCTCATGAGGTAGCAGAAACAAATCTGATGAATGCATAGGGTAAGGTGAAAACATGGTAGTATAAGAAAGCACGGGAAAGAAGTGTTAAACCAGGAGACAAGTTGTTGGTACTTTTGCCCATGCAATGATTTTCTACTCAGGCAAAATTCAGAAGTCCTTATCTGGTTGAAAGAAAGTTGACTGATGTGGAGTATATAATATCTACACCAAATAGGAGGAAAGCTACATGGCTTTGTCCCATCAGCATGTTAAAGGAATAACATGAAAGAGGAACACCAGTAGGAATTGTCAGCGCCGCTGCTTCGAAGAATATCGGAAATGATGATGGGGATGATGAGAGTGATCCATTCTCAAATGAAGAGTTGAGTTCTGTTTCCAGTGTACTCTTACATAAAACAAAATCTTGATAGCAAGATCAGTCATTTGAAGCCTGCACAGCAAGCTGATTTAGAAAAAAAAAAAAAACGTATTCATGACTTTGATCATTTATTCTCAGACAAGCCTGGTCGCACTTTAATATGACGTCATGATGTATATGTAGGTGATGCTGATCAAATAAAACAACAACCTTATTGGATGAATCCTCTGAGATTGGCTGCAGTTCGAGAAGAAATAAATTACATGCTGGAAAATGATATTATAGTACCAAGCCAAAGTTGCTGGATATGTTCTATTGAATTAGCTCCAAAACCTGATTGTTCAATTCAAGTTTGCATTTATTATAGAAACGTGAACTCTGTGACTAAGTCAGGCTCTGAGATACCTGCTTTTCTGATCCCAAGAGTTGATGATTGTTTGGATAAGATAGAAATTGGGTAAAAACTGTGAAAGTATAATGCCCATGAATGTGTTCAGATTATCAGAGCATTGTAACAGTAATATTGTTCATATCGTTGTGTAAAAATGTCTTTTGAAAAGAATATGTATGGAGACATTTGCATAAGTTTATGTCCAGTGATTGGATGCATGATTTCTCCAATTGATTTAAAAAATCGGTGTCTGTTGATTGGAGTATTAAAGTTCCTTAGGTGGTGTGAGTGTGAACACACACACACACACACACACACACACACACACACACACACACACACATATATATATATATATATATATATATATATATATATATATATATATATATATATATCTGTGTGTATATGCATACATACTTATCAAATATTTTGAAAATGTAATTATGTGCAAAGTTCGCATGAAATGACAATAATTTGCATGAGAATATGTACACAATTAATGTGAAGTCATTGAACTGGAGATTATTCATATTGTGGTGCAAAGAAGTTTGTATTGTTGAAAGCACAACTCTTCCTCAGTCAGATTTGTATAAACAGTGCAACAGTGTCAATAGGAACCATATGTGTGTTTATTACAATGAAACAGTTGAAGATGCGGTATAATTAATCTATGTGGATGTTAGTGCCACTGTGTAAAAAGGAGTAGATATTTATTGCTAAAAATCACTATGTATTGTAGATTAGAGTACATAAAAAGTAACATTTACAACTGTAAAGAGAAACTTCCCTTATATGTCCATTTTTTCTTTCTCCAAGGACGAGAATGTGTTATGAAAATGTGCTTGGCAGTTTGATTTCATTTGGACAGGTCACTGTATTCATTCAGTGTGTGCCATGTCATGGAGTTGGCCTGTTTGTGGGTGACCGACATTTAATTTGTAAATAGGTGGAATCAGCTAGAATGCTGATCTAAATTCGTGTTAGGTGATCAAGGCAGATTACAAGCTGCACTGTGATGTCTGACTAATTTAAAAAAACACTGGAACAGTGGTGATATTTTTGTTTGTGTCAATATAAATCAGATATTTCCTGACTGAGACAGGAGAACAGCAGAGGAGATCAGAAGAACAGGAGAAAGCAGTGAAGAACGGAGAATTCTGAAGGATCTGACAGAAACTTTGTGTTGTCATCAAGCCATCACGACTGTGAGCCATTGTTTACATTGTACTTGAGAAGGGTGGACAGTGTCTTGAGTCGACTTGTATATTTTGTGCTACCCATTTACATTTTGAGTGGACTGTTATATTGTACCACATTGGACCTAAACCGTACCTCTGTGGGATTCATACCACATCACTTGGCACCTGTCGTAGGACTTGTTACTGTGAGAGAGTACCAGTGGATAATCTCACCAGTGATTAGGAATTACATTAAACTGTTTGACAGTTGAAATACCAGTGAAGCTTACCTACTCTGTACATATTTTGATTGTTAATATATTGTTATTGTAAAACGTTATATCATTGCTGTCATTATTTGATGAGTTCTGGTAATATTCAAAAGGCGGGCATCGTAACAGTCATCAAGCCACTGGGACTGCAAGGCATTGTTTACATTGTACCTGCAGAGTGTGGACCGTGTCTTGAGAGGACAGGTATATTGTACCACGTTGGAACCAAACCATGCCTCAGTGGGATCGGATCACCACCACTTACCTACTTTGTACTGATTCTGATTATTAATATACTGTTACTGTTAAAGTTCCATCATTATTGTGCCAACTCTGGGAAGGTAGGTACTGCTGTTCTTGGTTCTCTGCCAGGGTCCACCCCAGCTGGTTCTATTTCTGCTTCTGTCTATGTGTCTGCTTCTGTTCCTCCCTCAGTGGTCTCTTCAGTAAGGCTTTTTGGCTCCAACTGTACTGTTGGTTGTGGAACTGTAGGTCTTGTAGAGTACCTAACTGGTCTTGGTCTGACGTCATCCAAGGCTATATTTGGTTCAACCGATTCGACCTTGTTTTGGTTGACTTTTTCTGTTTTTCCCAGTTTGTGGGTGATGTATCCCACATTAAGGTCCATGCTTTCGAATCACTTGAGGATCTTCCTTTGAGGTCAAGGTCAGCCTCTCTTGTGCCTTGAATGTCACTGTGTCTCGTACTTTTATTTCGCCAGCATTGGCGTATTTGTTCGTTGTCTATTGATTAAATTAATATGAAATTTCCATGTTTTCCCTTGTCTTTGTAAGAGCTTCTGCCAAGTCGTTTGCTTAGCCTTGTAAAACTAAGTTTTTATTCCCAACGCCCAATACCTTGGTTATATGCATTTTTCTTTATCTTCTCGATACCAAAAAGAACAAAGTATATCCTGTCACGGTAGTCACACTATTCCTATAGGGATGCAATTATTAAAAACTTGGTCTTCCCATGCTGTTGCACTGTTGTTTACAACTTTGGCAATGGTTTCCTTCATTGTTCTGTTTAATTTTCATATCTTTCCATTGGTTTAAGGATTACAGGCTGTTGTCATTCTGCGTTCATTTCCCAATCGTTTGAGATAATCTCGGAATTTTTTTTGGCATTTAATGTCCGTCTTTGATCTGTTATTATACATTTCTGGAATCCCATGACTGGGGACGAAGCTTCCCCCATGCATTGTGCAGTCTTGGGTGCTATGGGATAACTTTTTGCCCTCCTGAAAGATGCTCTATCACATTCAGATAGTATTTATTGCTCCTTTTCCTAACTCCAAAAGGTACAATAAGACTCATAGCCACTTTCTGTATTCAAAAGACTGGTATTGGCATCTATCCCATCTTTGTCTTTTCTTCTTTTGCCACATGTATTAAAACAAGCAGGACATTGTTGTCATCTATTCACAATGTGTTTTCCTCATTCCAGGCCAAACATATTTTTTTTTACGTGGGATAAACCCACATGTTCTACATCTTAATGGTATCTATCAGTCAGGGATTTCCAAAATTTCATTGGTATAACTTATCTTAGGTATATTATTTCTACTGATGGTGGATTAAGTGATCGACTGCAGCAATGTTTGCTACAATACATAACTGGAGTCTTCCTTTTATGTTGTTTTTACTAAGCCTGAAATTCTCATTCCTGTTCTGTCTACACTTCTTCAGGGTTTGTTTAATTTTTTTCCAAAGGTTTATCTTTCAGTAGCGCCTTAATCTTTGAAAAAATCAAGATCAATCTAGTCCTCTGTGTATATTGTATTGATTTCTGGTTTTGCTGGCAATTTGGGCATAAGGTCGACCCTGATATTCCTGTATTCAATTTCAGCTACAAAATCTCCATCGCTATATCTTTGAGTTCTGCATCTCATTTTAATAAACAGGCATGTAAGGGGCTAATGATCCATAAACACAGTGAACTCTGATCCCCAAAGGTATGTTCAAAGTTTGGACACATAATACACCACAGCTTAATCTTCCGTCTCTATGGCAGCCCACTTTGATTCCTTTGCGAGTTTCTAAGCGGGGCTTTGATCTTTTGAATGCTTTTAACAATTACAATGAATTTGGATGAAGTTTCGACAAGTAAGCCCAATGTTGTAGCGTATACTTATGGCCTCGTTATCTACAGGAAAAAGTACACAAGAACATGCCAGACACTTTTGGGGGCATTCAACGGATTATGTGACACAGGATTTCAATTTCACTTCTACTCCGTTTAATATTAGGGTAGTGATACACAGTTAGTTCCCCCCCCCCCCTTTGCGTAATTTAGTTTAAACATTGTCATCCCATTGGCTTGGCGTTAGTGTTGGCGCTAGTGGGGAATTTCCTTCAGTTAAAGTTGCGATTCCGTGTTCCAATTTTGAGCAGTAAAATATTCAATTTTTCCATCTGCTCCTCTCAGTTTGGTGAATCAATGGGGTCAGGGTCTGTTTGTTAGGTCAGCCACCAGTCTAGCTAGTTTAGTGGTGAACTTCCCTTGTATCTTAATACAGCTTTCTAGGAGTTTTATCATTTCTTCGGTTTCCACCAACATCTTGATTTGGTTTTTTTCTATGCCTTCTTCTTTTCGTTTTCAGTCTATCCATACCTCTGATCATTTCCAATCCGGCCTTTCATTTTTTCTGCATAATCTGCGGATTCATCTAGTTTTGATGGCCTTTTTTCACAATAAGTTTATCTGCCAAGTCTGTGCTGTATAATCGTCTGGTGTATGCTATAATAATGATCTTCTTGGCATCCTGTCCATAGTATAAGCTATTACAGCGGCCTGTCAGAATCGTCTGCTGATGGTGCCCTAATTTCCAAAAATGACGGTTATAATTTCCACAGTTCACTGTTCAGTCTTTAACCTTTGTTGGCTGAAATAAAAGCTTTCCAAATGTGTTCCTTCTGTTCAGACCATGGGGTGGCGTATCTGTTTTCTTTTGCTGTCAGATACCTCTCCACTTCTTTTTTCAAAGATCCAGATATGGTCTGTGTGGTGATTTGGCGGGTGGCCATGGCTGCTGTGGTAGTCTCTGGAATTTTCAGGATACTTACTTCAATTTCCTCTATCCATTCTCCTACTTTTTCCGGTCTAACTCTGTTGCAGGTCCAAATAAATTTTGCTCGGGTTTGGATATTGTCCCATTGTTTTTAGTCTGAGTTTCATTTTTCCAACCCTTTATTAATGTCATGAAACATAGCATTCACCCCTTGGCTTAGTTGGCTTCAACCTGCTTTGCTACAATTGTTTATTGTTGTCAAGTGGTGTTACAAGTCAGGGTCCTTTGGTATTGCATGTCACCTTTCATCTTTTTTTCACTTTTACCTTCAATTATCCTACTTGTCTTTCCCACTCTCTTTGTAGTGCTTTGGCCTTGCATTGTTGTTACCTTTCTCATCATCATTCAGCAATCCATCAATTTTCTTCATTTCAACCAGGACTCTGCTATCCTAACCTTAAATATTTCATTTTGTTTTTTGGCTTGATGTTCGTCCATGGGATGTGGCATTGTCTTTTGTGTTGTCAAAATTACTAATTACTTCTACTGATGAAATACTCTGGTGGCTGTGCTGGTAATTCTTTTTTCTGTTCCCAAATCCCTGCCGTCTTATGAGTTCTGCTTGTGTCATTGATGTCATCCAGTCTTCCTGAGTAAATCCTAGCACGCCATCGATTTTTTAAAGATGCCTGGCCGTAGTGCACTTGTATATTTTCCTCAGACCCAATTTACAAAGGGGGTTGTGTGCTGTTGAAATATCAAAGCTGGAGTTGTGGTCCAAGTGTCAACAGTAAATAAGTGTCAACAGTAAATTCAGCACAGGATATTGGATCGATACAGTGTGGCTGCTGTTACGTCTAGATTGGCCGCCAGTCCAGTTCTTCTTGCCCTCTCTTTGTCCCAACAATGAGCTGGTTACCTAGAGAGTCGGGTCACAACTGTCTATGCTAGCTGAGGGTGCTCTATTTATACACTCCACAATACGTGATTTCATCATCCTCTCATTTACTGTGTTTGCTTGTAACTGTTATCAGTACATTGGTGATATGTAATCAACATTCCCTGTTTTAATTTCAGCTTTGTGTAGCAGTATGACGGCAATTTCCGCATTTTGACTTTCCTTTAACAGGCACGGGCACCATTTATATTCTGATTTGTAATCTACAACATTTAACATTCAAAAGTTAAACTTCTGAGTTCCCTCAATACCAATATAATATTTACGTTCGAACGTTGAAACTTTAAGCATGGTGAGTTCACCCATATTATCCTCCTTTACTATAACCTCCCATAGTAGTAAATATAGTGCATTTCCATACTCCATAGCTGTTCATCTTTGTCATTTACTACCATTGAGACTTGATAAATGGAGCTGTCGTACACATGACTAGGAATCCCACTTAGTTAGAGATAACAGCACTGCTGCATCATCCATCAATATTGGCCGGTTGTGTTCAACTCCCCTGAACTGATAATGATACTTACTGATTATACGGATATAATTAATAGATCCTGTTAATCTCTTTCCTAAGTAAATTTTCTAATCGTTTATTTCTAAAAGAAAGTTGGATAACTTTACACTGTGTTGCAACAGTCTCACAAATATAACTATATCATGTTCTTTGCTCGAAATATAATTGGTCTTTTCTGCATATAAGTTTTAATGTAAACACCATATTTGCTGAACTACGGCAGCAGTGTATAACACTTTTTTCTTTGTGCATGGTGTACTTGTTTATCATTTTTTTCTGCCTGCAGTGTGACGTCAAGATAATAAATATAAGAATAGTTTTGCAAACAACTTTCTTGTTTCACAGTTCCTTATGCCAAAGGCGTTTGCCTTGCATGTTATTCAGAGCTCAGTAGGAATTCCGGTCAATAATGCTTTAAAAGTGCAAAATTACATTTCCTAACATAAAGTAAGACATCCATATTGTGTTTTCTGAATCGGCCACTCTTGAAAGTTGTGCAAGAGTATTGGACAATAAGTACTTTCAATGATTGTTGTTGTTTTTTTTTTTTACTTAGTTATTATTATTATTATTATTATTATTATTATTATTATTATTATTATTATTATTATTATTATTATTATTATTATTATTATTATTATTATCGCTCGAGTAATGCAATTTAAACTGATCTGACCAATTATGACAATTTAAATAATAACCAACTGGAGTCATGGTATTAAAAATAGGTGTAGCAAGGGTATAATTTTCTAATCTATGGGGCCAATTAATGTTTTTGCGGCACTTCTTTTAGGACTAGTTAGTTGCACTACAGGAATAATTGTTATAAGATTTCAATGTTTAACACAACATAGCAATTAATACCAGCGGTATTTGTTTTGACATTCAATATAAAGCAATAATCATCCTAGGAGTTTGCACTTCGTGTGCATCCTAGTCCTTAGCATGATCATACTCATACTTTAAAATAAAACAATAATCATTAAACATGAGTATCAACACTCGGGCAAATTTAGGGTAAAATGCAAATAGAATGACTGAAGAATAATATATGAACATAACAATAACACGTACGGATCGAATGTCAGACGTTGGCTTTTCATAACCATGTTAACGAGGTAAACAGAATCCTTGTCCATATAATGTATATATATATATATGCACTGCATCGAAACCCCTTTAGTCTTATTTACATTAATGAAGTATATACCATCGCACATCCTCTGGGGGAGGATGGTAGGTAAAGTTAAGGTAATACCCAGAATGAATCTGCTTCATCTAATTTCTCATGTTAACCTTGCCAGTGAACATGTACAACAATGACAACAACAAAAAATAATAAATAAACTGGTATACATATATAAATAAAACCCTGCTAGCCTGAGGATAAGGTATTCCTTTCCCAAGCACACAGGACTGTAAGGTGCATCCGAATCAAAGCACCAAGGTTTCCTTAAGTTAACAATGTATATATAGTACAGAAACACATGATGCATATTCATTAATTCCAAACCCAACAATGACGGCAAAGAGATATCAGACTTGCCAAAGCATCCACATTTCCTTTCCAATACCAATGTGAAGAAACAAATTTCACTCCTGACTTGAGACTGGCAGTCACCCATAAAAGGCAACTGGTGGTTTTAAACCGGTCCTCTCAACCTTAGAAATATTCATCATTAACTGCAGACACTAGTTCTTTTTCCAAAATGTATAGGCCTAACCACTCAAAACACAAATTTCATTTCTTCTGCCAAAAATAAAAATAGACCTGTTAGGCCTATCACCTTTTAGTTCTCATACATTCCAAAAGATGCACTCAGAATCTTTCGGCCTGCATAGTCAGCTGTCATATTGAAAGACTCAACCCTCCATCTGCGCTTTCAGGGGGGGCTGGGTGAATCCAAACAGGCACAAGTTAATTGTGAGGCATATATGTATTACAGTGCGCAACTAAAGCAAATTAATTCAATTTAATACTAGTAATTATATACTCTTGTTTATATGGTAACGATGCACAAGTGTTATGTACATATAACAAAGCATAGATGTAAGACACCAGCATAAAAGTGCCTCAGACCAGAGTATAAGATCTCAGGTATTCACAGCTATTATCGAATTAAACAGTGCTGTAAACTTCATAAACATGCGTTCTTTTGAGATTAACTCGTGCAGCTTCAATGTTACTATGAGAGCATAGTGTTACATCTCCTTGATACATATATACCAAGATTATGTAACCTTATTCACACAATAATGCAGCATCCTGCATCTGATCATTTACAATGCTTGAATTGTACACTCTGTTTTAACAGGTTTTCAGTTACCCATTAGTGACTGTGTTGACACATAAGATATTACACGTTGACAATAACAAACTCACTCAATACACTTAGAATTCTAGTGAGACCAGGGAAGACAGTACCAGCATTAACCAACGAGACAGCATTCCATGGCCAACGTGTGCCATCACCCACTCAGGGTTGTCCCCAACCCCATGCGGCGACTCCCCTTGGTGAGCTGTGGTAGTGCTTCAGGGTTGCCTCCCCTCAGGCCAATAATAGGAGTTAATTCTACTCAAGACTGGAAGGCTGGGGATCAAAGAAAGGTAGAGATTGAGTATTAGGGTCCCCAGTGGCATTTGAATTAGTGTTTATTATTGATAGGTGGGAAAAGGATTGGTAAATATTAGAGGGATGTAGGGGCAAAGCTGGTTGTGTAGAAGAGGAGGAGGAGGGTTCATTATTTAATGTTGGGGCTTCTTCAGATAGAACTTCTAAGGGCACTAGGCAAGTTACAAGGTAGTCCCATTTCTTCCAAATTACCGCCCTAGTGATGACTGCCACTACAATTAAGACCAATTAAACGAAGAGAATGCCAAAAGAGATTCTACTACCATGATGTGTCCAATCAAATGTAGAGGAAGGGAGGGGTAATGGCTGTAAGTTTGTTTGATCAAAAGGGTTTTGATTGTCAAAATGATGTTGATCTAAAAGCCCGATAGCTTGTTCAGCGGGGATGATTTCAGTGATATTCAAGATTTTAGTTGTCAACATTTGCAAGGCCTTGACTGATATGTGTCCCACACGTTCAATGAGACCTGTTGAGTGACCCCTTTCCCCATGACTACACATCCAGAAGGTACCGTCATAAGGTACGTACCCGGATTTATAGCCTGTCGTTTCCCTGGGTGACCTTCACAACTAGTTTCCAAGGGTTCCCCCCAGGTAACAACAACGTACTCCCCATAACTAATTTCAGTTACTTGGATTAAGTTAGATTGCTATGTGATTCTTACTTTACATGTGTGACTGTGTCTTTCATCACCTGTGACCAATGTCCATGGTCAACTCCACCTTTGGGCATTGTATAAAGATCCTGAACGACACACCATCGGCCTCCACCCCATACATCCGGTAGGGTGGAATATGTCCCCATTTGTGGTGCTTAGTCCGACATCAGGATGTGCCACCAATATCTGGATAGAATACCCCTGACCTGGATAAGGGACAAGCCAGGTAGCTAGATGCTAATGATTATAGCTGTAACCATCTACCAATGGTAATTTTACATAGTAAATGAGAGTATCTTTTCCCCACACAGGATATACATGTGTGTGTGTTCATGATACCATTGGGTTGGTTCAATTGGGTAGGCAGTTGAAGTATTAGCCATTTGTAACACATCTCTTAATTGAGAGGGACTAAGGATATCCTCTGTTAGCCTTCCCAGTTCTAATGAAGCTTTCTGCCGGGCATAAGTATGCAGTAAGTTTGAATAAGAGCTTGTAATTTGTTCTAGTGTGGAAACAATCCTCTCAAAATAAAATGCTCTTTCCAAGCGATAAACCTCCTGTTGCATAGTATTTATAGCAGTTATCGCGTGATTAATTGTGGGAACCAGTCTACCAGAAATAAAATCAGTCACCTGAGAAATTTTGTGCTGGTTCCATGCCGCAATGCCTTGCGTTCTGTTCAAAACTGTGGTAAGCTTGTTTACTTGATGCATTACATCCCGTTGTAGGAGTTGAAATTGGGAAATAGCACGACAGCATTCAGCTATACTATCATCTGTCCCCAAGCCAAATAAGGTATGTCCTATCTGTCCCAGTATATTGAACCACCCTCGTGGAAAGTGTCGCGTCTGGGACTTCGGTGGTAGGACAAGACCTTGTGCCAGAGAAGATTTGAGATATTTTAAACGGCCTGTCCAAGAAGCACTTTGTGGCTTGGCAATAATGTCATTGTCTACTGCCCTTTTGGCCTGTGTTATGACATCATTAATGTTTTGGGCAAGCCCTGGATCCAGTTCTAAATAATCAATAATGACCAGTACTGTCCATTCTGCAGACTGGACACGGAGTTGTTGAGCTCTTGTCACTAGTAATCCATCTGGCAAGGGTTTCACATTAGCCTGTGACAGTCGTACTCCGCAAAGTATTAAAAACACACAAAGACTGCCAACTCTATTGCCGCTAAACGTTGCCGCTTTTGATCCTAATATTTGGAGGACATTCTGTGGCTCGTCCTTTTACGCGTATTGATGGAGGTGGCGGTGAACTTGGTGAGGGCTGAGTTGTGCTGTAATCTGACATTTGCCCCTTGGATCTTGTGTAATACAAATGAGTCAGCTCAGGTGGGGGGTGTATTACTGGAGGCTCATGTTAATGTGTGCTTCGCTATTATTGGTTGGAGGAATGCCACTGCCATTAGCTGCGGTTTGGCCATTGCCTAATATGGCAGGGGCTGATGGCTTGGAGTTATCTACGTCCATATCAGTTTCTTCCCTCTGGTCTAGGCATTGGCTTGAGCCTTTGGCAGACCTGCGAGCTGACCTGGAAACTCCTATATTTGGGGAACATGCATCCCCTTTATGAGCATTTCTGAAGTTGACACCTTGCCGTGGATTACAGTGAGGTCTGGTTGCCACCTCATCCCAAGCCATATTAGGGTCCACCAACAATAGTTTGCTATGGTTCACAGAACGAATCTTACCAGTTCGTTGATGCTCAATCCAACAAACACGTCCTCTGACTCTAATTACTTCAAATTTGGGGTCCCACCCTGAGGTAAATGTCAGTCGCTCTTAGGCCTTGACAACTGCTGTATCTCCTGGCGTCAACTCACCTGCATTTGCACGCCTATTCAGATGTCCACGATTATACTTTAGAGAGTTGGCCAAATGTTGTCGAGCCAAAATAAGAGCTTCAGACAGATCACTTAAACGACCTGTGACAGTGTGATCCCTCATTGGGGTGTTGAGGCACTTGGTAAGTGGTAGAAGTACCCTTCCTCATATAATAAATAGGAAGGTGTAAACCCTGTGGAATCATTAACACTGTTCCTATGGGCACATGGGGCATTGGCCAGTTTGTTTTGCCAATCCCTGGCCTGGTTATTTACCAGTTTTGTTATTATTTCTTTGAGTGTTTGATTAAGTCTCTCAACCTTCCCATTAGTTTCTGGGTGGTATGGGGTCGTTTGTCTTTGTTCAATACCATGGTCCTTTAGGAATTCCCAGAATTGGCCTTAGTAGAACTCTAAACCTCGACCGCTTATGGCAGCTTCAGGAGCGCCATGTCGAGGTAATGATCTTGAGCAAGGGCATTTTCTGCTACAGAAGAACTTTTGTATGGCATGGGATAGGCTTCTGCCCATCCGGACAAATGATCCACCACTGTTACTGCATAGTGGTTCCCTTGATCACTTATCATAAATGGACCAATAAGGTCGATGCCAACCACCTGCATACAGTAGGCAGGAAGGGGCATCTCACTCATGGCCGGGCGCTCACTTCTTTTTTGATTTACTGCACATATCGAACAAAGTCTTAGTCTTTGTAAGACTTCTTGCCTCATACCTGGCCAGACATATGCTTCTCGAATTCTGTTTAAGGTTTGAGAGAGAGCCATGTGACCAACATCTTGATGACACCTGTCCATTGCCTTGTCACGAAATACCTTGGGTAATATCAACCTAGGGTGCCATGGACAAGCTGGAGTTGGTTGCCTATTTGAATACAATAGACCATCATGTACTTCATAATCTGATTCTAGAGTACCCGCCTCTCAAAACAGAAGAGGGAATTCTTCTTTCTGTGCCCTTTGGATGGTCTCTGCATCCAATAGGTCCGCCTCAAGGCGAATGAGTTCTCTACATGCCTCACCCATGACGGCATCTGGGTCAACCCAGTCAACGATGTCTAGCACTGCCACATCCACTGGCGCAGGCAAACGTGACATTAGATCGGCCCTCACATTACGAGCTCCTTGTGCATATTGGATTTTTGCACCATATTCTGCAAGGAACACCCCCCCCCCCATGCTGTATTTTTGTATTGCTTAGTAAATAGGGAGCGCAAGGGTTTATGGTCTGTGTATATTACAAAATAAACACCATAGAGGTAAGCTCGTAATTTGTCTATACAGTGTACTACTGCATAGGCCTCTTTTTCTATGGTTGACCATTTTCTTTGAGTCACGGAGAGTTGATAGGAGACATATTGTATCACCCTTTCCACCCCAACATCATCATCCTCTACTAAAATACCCCCCCCCCCCCCCAGGTGTTGCTAGCGTCTGTGTATAATTTATAACCCTTGTCAGTCTGGGTTTATGCCATGACTTCCCGCAACATAAGCAACTCGTTTAGGTTTTCAAAGGACTGTTGTTGCTCAGGACCCCATATGAAGGGCTGATATTTCTGTGTCAGCTTCACTAGGGGTTCAGACACTCGTGCATAGCCAGGTATAGTTTTCGAGTAATAATTTGCCATCCCTATAAAGGAGCATACCTGCTTCAAGTTCTTAGGGGGTAGCATTTCAACAATAGCTCGCACCTTCTCCGGATCACTGTCGATACCACCAGGGGCAATGATGTCTCCCAGTAATTGGACTTCTTCCATGCCAAAGTGGCACTTGGAAGCCTTCAATTTTAGTCTAGCCGCACGCACCCTGTCAAATACGGCCTGTAAGTCTCTGATATGGGCCCCTGGTGACGCTGACGGTATAATTATATCGTCAATAAAAACCCAAACGCACTTACCTAATAGGTCTGACAAGGCCATTTCCATTGTCTTTTGAAAAATGCTGGGCATGTTGGCCAAACCGAAGCGTCTTAATATTGCACTTTGAAAAAACAAATTACCACGACACTATGTTAAAACAATTTCAGTTTATAAGTCATGTACTTATATCCATAGAAAATAACACGAAAAACGAATATACAACCAATAATTAATTGGTTTAATTTGTATGGAGTGGGATAACGAAAGTATGTCATTTTAATAGTAACAATGTGGCTACACCTGTATCTCAATGTCAGAAATGGAACTTGTTGCATAAAAAACTACCATTTGTGCCAAACGTTTCACAACAGGGCTTAAACTGATATTTCAAGAGACTCATCTCGTCTGTGGCAAACAGGTAAGCAAATATGTACTAGGCCAATACATCCTGCACCTTGCAACGACCAAACAAATGTTTAAGCAGACTGACTGATAATTTGTGATCTTGTCACCTCATTATATCCATTATATTGTTTTCATATAACACCCTTGAGTGTACATTTATACCTTTAAGAGCAGGCATGTAAGACTGCTCACTGCCTTACACAATACAACTTGGCATAAGATGCTGATATTTCTACAGAACAATCTTGAAAGCTATGTACAATTACAATAAACTCATAGACACTGAAATAACATAATTTCCGTAGCGCAGACATCTTTAACAGTTGATTCACTGTAATGTGCATACACTTCATCAGCTAATGCCCATCATGTAAAATAAGGAGACTGCCACTGTGTTAGAAGTATTTGGGGTAAGTTTAGATAATAAGGAACAAGAGACAAAACAAAGGTAGTGTCTGAATACAAAAGCTTGTTTGCGAAAGTTGTTGTCTTAGACGCTTGCAATTTCGGCCCAATTGGCCCACAAAAACTGAGAGATACTAGCATTCCTGTCACGCATCTCCAAATGCTCTTTACATAAAAGATACTGCTACTCCGTATAATGCTTTTTGTGATTGTGGAGAAACAAATGTCATACGAAGTAGACATATTGCTTCATTGACGTTTACAACATAAATGTAAAATGATGGTTGTCTGGAACAGCGAAATGTTAAATAAAATACTAAACTACTCGCTAAACTACATGTGGAGCCTCGCTGTTGCACAATTACTTACTCATGGGGCCTTTAAACACATTTCAAGGCGGGATAGGGTATTTAGCGTATTTTAGACTTATGTTTCGATATGTGACGCTACTTCAGCTTTTGTGTTGACGTGGAACAATCCATCAGAGGAACCCAAGTTAAGGTGGAGGATTTGAAGCCAATACCTATGGAACAACTCTTATCATTTTATTAATATTATTCGGTAGTTTGATACTTAAACTACATGCTCCCAAAAACTTACATGTATTTACGTAAATTTATATGAGAAAATTGAGATCAAATCTTTCCTTTACACTGAAACGTTTTAGCAGTGTTGAAAACATGAGGTTGGTTTACATGGGCATGATAATGAACCATCTCATTGTTTGCATATACTGTTTTTGAATGACAGCATCACAGAGGTAAAAGTGCACGTTTTTTTTCCACACAATAAGAACACAGGACAAAAGATAAATGACTATGTGTAGTATAATAGCCAAAAAGCACGAGAATTGGAAACATTCTTCTTCAATATGGTTTTTTTTTGGAACTGTCTTTTGCTCAAGCTTTGCAACTTGAATGTCGCCTCACAAACATATGAGTTGCCCTATCGCATTCAAATCAAGAGACATCAAATGGAAAATATCATATCCAGGACCCATTCCCAGCATTTTTTTTTCTGACACCCCCTACCGTGACTTTTGGAGCAATTTATGAAAAGAAAATGGACAACCTGCAGGAATAACTTATAATTTTAAAACTTTTTACTAATCCTTTTCAGGATTTACCATAAAATACGATCCTGGCCATGGATATATTTTCAATTTCTTCTTGTTTCAACTTGAAAATAAAAATTTTATGCGACCTTTGCTCGAAAAATGTGAAAATATTACAAAGTGGGAAAGAATGCTATGAAATCCCCCCCCCCCAAAAAAATCCAATCCCACAGAAAAAAACAAAACAAAAACAAACAGATACAAATTGATGGGCATATAGTAATCATAAAACATACAGGTTTAATGTATTTGTCAGAAAAAAATTAATAAAATAAGAAAATGGGTTATATCGATTAAAAGTTGCCTGTCTCACTGTGCACTAGCTTCAGATCTTCCACGTGAAATGAAAGAGGCTAGGCCGGCTCTATATGTAAGGAAAGGGAAGATTTGTCATTGCAATCCAGGATATATGGCTTCTGAAAGAACTTAAGATTGGGAATATCATTAGGTTGTTGTTATTGTTTTGCTTAAAATAATTCTCCTTCTTGAGGAAAGGGATCGGATATGAGAAGTGTACACATAAAAATCTAAATTTTAAACATTTTCTTATCATATGGTTATCTTTCCTACATATGATTAGCATGTCTGGACCATTCATCTGCTTTACTACACAGATCGGCTTTTTATTGAACTTACTAAATTGGCTCTGTTTTAAGTTGCCTTTTTTGTGTTTGCAGCATTAATATGGGTTACTGTCATGGACATTTCTTTTTTTCTGTCATCTGGGAGGACTGTGCATGGCCAGAAAAAGGTCTGCACTGGAACAACTGACGTATGTATGTTTTAAAAGAACTTCCAGTCAAGCTGTAAAGAAAAAAAAATGATTGCATTGTTGGCCAGTTACAACACTTCTGATAAGAGTATACAAACATCAGTGAGTATTAAGTGAAAGACCAAAACGCGGGTTCTCTTGTCATATACGTAGAGATGCACAAAGAAGGTTGTGCTATAAGGTAGGTGGAATATAACAAAGACTGTGGCCACGGCAATGAGTAATTTTGTAACCCAGCTTTTTTTTCCGTTGTGCTTGCACACGTTTTAGATGTATAACGAGGAAACATGTAAAGATTGCCACCAATACACCTGGAATGATCAAACCAGCTCCCCGAAGAATCACCACGTTCCAAATACTATATTCTTCTTGTCTTGTCTGTGTGCATATGGGTCCCTCCTCATACCTTGCAATAGTCCAATGCGGAAATAATGTTACTGATACACAGATTAAACCTGTTACCAAAATGATAATTTTTGCTTTAAATGGTGTAGATATGCGGCTAATGTTCAGAGGGAATGCCACGGTTAAAAAAAAGTTCCATTGTTACACAGATTGTAAGGTAAGATGAGTAAATTTGACCAAAGTATCTCATGCCAATTATAAGTCCACAAACCCCATTTGAACCATAGATATCTATATCCAAGGGCAACTGACTCAACCATTCGAAGAACTCTGAAAACAAATATGTGTTGTCTGCAATGGCCAAAGCAATGAAATAGTGACCCGTTGTAGTCTTTCTCATAGGAGATGCCATTATGATTATAGCAGTTAGTGCATTGAAAAAAAATCCAATAATAATAATGGGAGGCTTAGAATAAATGTTTATGCTTCCTGCAATTTCAAGCACCCAATTATGTTCCAGTTCGTAAATTGTAAAGTATCGTGTGCGCGTAGTAGTGTCGTTTGGTAAAAATGCCGTAGTTGCAGTCACATTCAGAATGGTCCAGGCGATTGAAGAAATCATGTCAGTATCTGTTTTCTGAAGGAAAAGTAGAAAAAACAAATAAATCCCACCATTGAAAAAAAGGGAAAAAATGATACTAATTTATGGATATATAGTAATCAGAAAATATATAGGTTTAATGTACTTGTCAAAAAAATCAATAAGAAAATGGGTTATATCGATTCAAAGTTGTCAGTCTCACTGCGCACTAGCTTCAGATCTTCCACATTAAATGGTAGAGGCTTGGCCGGCTCTCTATGTAAGGGGTGGGAAAAGCAATCTGCCTGATGTTTGTGTCAATAGACTAGAAAAAAAAGTTCAGTACATGACCAACTTGGTAGACAAGGCAGATTTTCTCACATAAAAAAAAAAAAAATATCATACAATTATAGCACAACTGATTTATGTGTAAAGCTTGAAGACAAGTCAAAATTATCTTAGCTGAACGTTTGCATCATTTATGTGGACTGGAAATTCTAAAGGGAGTTCTACCCTCTGGTATATCCCAGATCCTAATAAAACAAGTATGTTATGATTAACTGACCAATATTTTAGTTGCTTGATTAACATTTGAGTTATTAATTCTGGCCTATACTTGTTCTGGAATACATACCTTCCAGTGACTCCAAACATTTTAAATTTTGATTTTTATAAACTTGAGCTGTCCTTATCTGCACAACCGTGATTCCTGCTACCCTGGTATATATATTTGGACAGCCAAGGTCATATCCTGAGAAGTGAAATGTGTCCTTATAGACCTGAGAGGACTTTTATTTTACCCTAACTCATTGCAGATAGGTTACAAGACATACACCAACTGAAATGATGTTGATGTATTTTAACTTGTTCAACAACTAGTTTAAGATTTTATTACTAATTGGTCCCAAAGGAGCTCTATTAACATGTAATAGGGCACGTGTTCATTAAACAAATATATGACTTGTTTAGAGTGTTTGTCATCTTGTTTCACTGTCACAACGACATTATATAAAGCTGCCGATAATGAAACTATTTGTTACCATCTGCAACACTCAGGCGTCCATTGTATACCCAGAAAGCTTTACTGCGTGTGTAGTTAGTACGTGCGTATGCGTAGCAGAGCCAACCAAGCAGTAAATATCACTTTTGCTTATAGTGGCAAATATGTTTTACATTTCTCACAGTACAGCTTCGGCAACCTATATTGGAGCAACTTACTGGCCTTTTTAACGTAAGAATAGTCAAGCCAATCATTTACATTATTACAAGCATTCACTGATATCAAAACAACCGATCAAGTTCATTGCCTGTACAGCATGTAGCCAAGACGGTAGGTTTTCAAAACATACAGCCATGGCAGCCGTTTGTGATACAGTTTAACAATGCGTAGTCAATGTGAAACATTGTGTAAAAGGTGTCCTTGAGACTTCAAACAATCCTGAATTTATGGTAAAATATATACATGATTAACAACTGTTATAGCCAAAAGAAGGATAAAAAAGCGTTGAAATTTATTTTGAAATGAGGAAATTGGCACATAACATCTCAGGGATACTTGGAAAACAACCACGGTTCATAAGTACGAGACTACGGTGATACTAAAATAGTGATAAGCTTTCTACAAGTTTCGCATTTTGAACCCCATATTTCACACAGAAAAAAAAAGATGCGATACTAAGGTAGATAGTAACAGACAGCACCGCACTCGATCCAAAAATAGCAAGTTCAATTTTTGTTGGAATGATCTGTATGAAAAGTAGAGCACTATATAGCCACATAGATATTGACATGCTAAAGTTTAAGCAAGGTTTTACAACTATGCTGCATAGATTCACAATAAAAGCTTTATATTTCCAATATCTAAAGATTGTGCTATTGGATTAAAAACAAAAACAAAAATCCTCAACCGGGACACATATGTTCAAACAGTGTGTATGCAAATAGTTTGTTTGGATGTAAGGACAAGCTGGCAGTAGGAATAATAAATATTGTGAGCAATCGCGCAATTGCGAGAAAGCATAGAACTTGGGGGGAGAAATGACAATTGCACACGTTACTACAAGCTAATGCATCCAGGACCAGATATATACAGAATACAGTTTCTGGTCGGTCTTGATCATCTAATACCTGATTCCCCATGAACACATATGCGCATCATATGCATCTATGCAGTTTAAAAGGAGTTATAAGTAAAAATAATCAAAATTGAAATAAGGATTACTAAATAATCTAACGCACAATTTCTGGTCAAGCAGTGTATAAGACAGACTTCAAGGTTCTAGATTTCGTACCTATCTAAATTATCAGTTCCATTTACCAGTGCTTCAATTTTTTTTAGTACACCTTCATTTATATTTACCAGATCATGCATTTCATGATTTTAACCAGTATATCATTCTCTTGGACATGCATTTTATAAACGTACATGCACATATATTTGATGCAGACCTTATTGTATCTTCTGCATAAAGCATTGTGTAGATATTAATGTCCTAAAGTTAGTACCTTTGCATTGTTGCAACTTAGTTTATGGGGCACATGGCACAGTGTGTGGTAACGTGGACCAGCCTCGTTACATACAAACATTATGTGGAAAAGCAGGTAGGATCCTAGGGGTTTTTTCAGATTTTTGTCACTACCATATTGTGATTTCCAATCATCCTCAAAAGCTTATCTCCATATAACGTTTTTTCGGTATAGGAAGAAAAACTTAACGATTTGGGTATTGAATTTTCTCATCAATGACATAATTTATATTATATGTGTAAAATATCTTTGTCTGTGCCTTTTAGAAACAGGAGGGCAGTGTGAATAGCCCATGCTCAGCTTATCTAAAGATTCATCACACTTGTTGCTAATTTGTTGCACCTATAGCAAAGAATATATATATATATATATATATATATATATATATATATATATATATATATATATATATATATATATATATATATATATGATACCGGTATGTAAATACCACAGTTAACTAGAATCCTGAACTAAATCAATGTGCCTTAACAGGAGCTTTAAGCTTTTGTGTGCGCAAAAGTGTTGGGTTGCTTTCCAGGTAGAAATTGTTTCGCATGATATTCAGGTGACAAGATTTAATATGTGAGTGTGTTGAGACAGGAAATATCTACTCCAGATATATATATATATATATATATATATATATATATATATATTTATATATAATATCAGCAAGCAACGACAGTGTACATTCAAATACCAATACTGAATGCTGAATCCCGTAATTGTTGTTCACATGGAAATTCACTTCGGCCCAGGCTACAATAAAATCACCTTCAATCATTCAAACTCCTAAAATACCACAATTATTTTTAGTTAGAGGGAAATGATTTTGCCATTAATCTTGAAATGATCCCACCAGAATGTAATATCAGAAACACATTTTTGTGCTGACTACCTTGCTTCAATAAATCAGCTTGTCTCAATTTTATTTAAAATATCTGTGCAATGGAAAGTGAAATTGTATTTGATTACAGTAAGGTGCACATCAAAGAACTGTAAAGATAATCAAGCCAGTTCGAGTTCAGAATCGTGTATGTGATTTATGGAGTGATGGTTGGTCAGACAATGCTCTACAGACCAAACTGTGAGTGTAAAGGGAAATCTACCTGTATAATGAGGATATCCTGTCACGTGATTATATTAAATTAATTTGTGAAAAAGGTCTTCGACATTTTTGGTGTCTCAGTCTATATGCATGTGCTTGGCAGGTCGCCCGTTCATCCATTCAATATATGTAATCATCTAAATCGAATATTTCGGCATTTCAAACGTTCCCTACCAGCGCAAGTCGCCATCGCCAAAAATAAACGGTACTTTTGCGCAGTGTTTGCCCTTGGCCCTATGTACAATAAACTGCATTCCGATACATCAGCAATGTGTCTCTCAGGACTAACGTTCAGTCACAGACAGCAACTGTCTGCAATAGCCTTACATATAGAGCAGTCATGTGCTTAGTTTCTGTGATATACATGGGAAGGTACGCAACAAAAAACCGAAGACTTCTTATTTTGCCGATAGGTGCCATATGTTTATTGAACCCATGGAATCATTCGCCAATATACAGCCAAGCCATTCAGGTTCCTTCCTAGATTTACAATTCGCTGATACTTACTGGTTGCATGAATGCATGGATACATACACTGAAAATAAGTACCATGACTAATATTTTCATTATGTATCACAACTGTATCAAACGTTCAACAGACTTATATGTATAGTCTTAACTACAATTTTACAATGTATCATATACCAAAAATATTATACCTTTTAACCATATCAATTTACCTTTTTCATTTTAAACCTTTAACTTTGCCACCTTTCCATTCTATTATTTCCATCGTTCACATACCAATTTTCATGCACACGCTTATACAAGCGTTTTTAAAGCTTTTCAAACTTTCAAGCACTTTTCAACTACTTTACTTTTACAAACATGCATGATTTGATATTTGCATACGAATCGCAAGTAATGCCTGCCGATGTAAACGCCATCTATTGACAAATCCGTGAATTAACGCATGGAAACCACACCCTTGATTAGGCTGTCTACCTTCACGTCTTTTCGATACGCGACCTGTGCTAATTTTTGTTAGCAATTTACTCCCTCTCGCTTCGCGGTTTATCCTCATTCTTACTATCAACTTACTTTTTCTGTTTGCTTTTACTAACAAACATTTTCTTTTCTCCTTATTGATAAACACATTTACCAATCGTGCAAATATATAATATTCTAACGACATAATTACCATTTCTCGCGTACAATGTATATACTGCACACTTTTTGAACCACATAATGCATTTTATACTTATACTAAGCATTTCAACTTAATATATATATATATATATATATATATATATATATATATATATATATATATATATATATATATATATATATATATATATATATATATTTCTACTCTGTTTATAATCCGCTTTATACTTGATAATATATTCCTTACATGAACTTTATGCACTGTATATATATATCCACCTGTTCAGCAATTGCGGATACATGCCTGCGCAGCATATATGAATGCATTTTACATGACATTAAATTATTCATTACTATAAAGCGCAAGTCTTCACATTATTATTTGTCTCTACCAATTTAGCTCTTTCATTAAACTTACCAATCAAATTTGGCGTTCTAAGGCTGTATACGATATCGCCCCATGTTCAGCACAGATACCACCGGTAAGCCCTATTCCTTTGGGTTTGAAGTTGCTAAAATTACAGTGGACAAACTAAGTCTTGACTCTCAATAATTCACAAAACTGATATCAACATGAACAACAAAGCTCACGGACTATCAAAATCGAAATAATATCCGACCATACTTACAATAAGCTTCGAAACCTTGACTATATAGTTGACATGTGGACAGTAGAATAATGCCAAAGACCTAGCATTATAAGATGGGTAGGCTGCTTGCCCGGAGCCGGTCCCAAGAAATAGGCGTCTCAACCCTTCAAGATGTTATGGAGCAAGGACGAAACTGGCTTACACCAGTGCTTATATACCAGTAAACCACCCCCAATCAACTCAAACTGGTAAAACAAGATTCTATTCATACAAAACCTGTCAGACCTCCCTGAGCTTATAATGATATGCAAATAACTTAACCTAAATAGGCTGGATTTCACATAGGACAATGCTATTAATGCATGGACGGACGAATGGAATTGTACCAGACCGACCTCGATACAAACTGTGGCACCTAATGGGCTGACTGAAATGACAATAGTGCAATCATACCAGAACAAACCAAAAATTTAACAACTCGCTACAATATGTGCATGCTATAATATGGATGCGCGGATAAATTTATGACCAAACAATGAAATGACACTAAAGCCCTATGCTTAATCCAAAATCAGATCAACCTATATCTGACAGTTTCAAATGATTGGATGCTGCGCCAAAATCACTACAAAAATATAGCCCAGCATCGATTGCAATTTAATTCACCAAAGAACCTGAACAACAACTACATAATACACAAAAATGTGTGTCTTACAGAGAGAGAGAGAGAGAGAGAGAGAGAGAGAGAGAGAGAGAGAGATAGAGACAGACAGACAGACAGAGAGAGAGACAGAGACAGAGAGAGACAGAGAGAGACACAGAGAGAGAGAGAGAGATATATATCAGGAAATGACAAATTCAATCTTTCAGATGTTTGTTGGTGAAAAAAAACTCTTCTGGGTGTCAGTGGCAAAACAGAAGACAAATTGTATATTCATTTTCATAAAGAGAGTCAAACAGCAATTTAAATCTGACAATCCCTTGTTGTTTTTATGGGAAACAGATTTCATACTGATACGTTGCCCTTTTACCTCATGATTAAATTCATTATAAAAAAAAAAATAATAATAATGCAGTGGCAAACTATTTGTAGAAATATTTTGTCTTCCTTTCAATGCCAAGTACTGCGAGAACATTGCTACCAAGCCCAACGAATGTTGCTTGCAATGCTTAAAAGCCATTAAACCCAGTTACGTAAGAAATAACATTGCATGACTTAGATCATATCCAATATTGTATCAATGATTGACAGATATTCCTCTTAAAAATGGCTGTGTAGTTGATCAATAAACATCTAGATCACCGTCAACACGTGTTTTGTGTTTTGTACAGTTGCATTTAGTGAATGCTTTTATTGTGTCTGATAGGATTGGACTGGAACAAAATCCCTATTGGGATGGCTCAAACGTACATAAACTCCAAATATAAAAAAAGTGCATAAGATTTTTTTTTTTTTTTTCATTTCCACAGCCCTATAGCATTGATCCTAAAGAACAGCAACATGCTGCCATCCTATCAAATACTGTCGGTATGTGATCAAATCGGAATATATTAGCTGATATATAATACAACATAACGCATAACAACATTACACACAATTTAAAAAAATGGTGGCATCAATGTTTGCCACTATACGTATTGCATGCACACCAGGGACTAATTATCGATATCCTTTCCCAAGTGGTAGAGTATTGTTTTACATGTGAATACCACTTGGATGTATTCCTTCATAGTTAGATGTATTGAATGAGGCACCACCACTGCAGGAATGCTGTAGGCATGTGACAAAATATTCTCCATTTACTTTTTTTTAATCAAACAAATGAAATGAAACCTGTTTTCAAGGTCCCATATACCATGAAAAGTCAAGAATATTTGATCAGGTGCCTTGAAATTGATTTATACTTTCCAGCCTAAACTACAACAGGAACGAATTAAAGAACATTTGCAAGAATTATCTACTTCATGCTGTTCACTTTGTGCTTTACGGGACATAAAAGTATTACACAAACCTTACACTATATTCACCGTACTAAAATCACCCTCCTGCTGACATAATCATTGGTATTTCGGTCAACCATATTAGTTTCAGTTATTTTAAACCAAATGTAACCGAACAGAAGTGTGACAATATGGGTTGTCAATATTGTAATTCCGAAATCAGTTCAGCGGAAAAACCGTCCTGGTCTGGACAAGCCCATCAACATGAACATGAACAAATATTACAGCCGTGTTTGAATATCCACCATATAGCATATACAAAAGAAAACTCCAGCAGCACTTAGTCAGTACTTAGATAAATACTAAATGTCTTAATATTTTGTGATCACAGTTTCAAATTTAAGTCTTCAAAACCAAAGTGTTCATGGCTGATAATATTAATTACATTAAGACATTCGAACGCCAATAAATCAGCCTAGCAGTTCACAAGACTCAGGCTGTGGCATTGGCTACGTGTCACGTGTTTTCAGTGAACCAGGGACCCATCGTTTGGTGGTCATATTTACTAATTTCTGCATATAGGTACTGACGATTTATAGCAATATTAATATTGACATAAAAAAAGGTAGGAAGGAATTGGTATTTAAATAATATTAGAAATACTGAAGTTAGTAACACATTTTACTCACCTATTCTGAAGCAGAAAAATGCAAACTCTTCACCACTGTGACAGGAGACACGATATAAGGAGAACATGCATAGGACAAAAGTTTCATTTAAAGGCCTCAACTATAAATAAATAAATAAATATATATATATATATATATATATATATATATATATATATATATATATATATATATATATATATATATATATACAGTTGAGGTCATAGGGTAACCTTCATCCTTCAACCATGGAGCTTGGTTGTTTTGTTTGATGATTGACAGTATTATTGACTCGAGGTATTTCATTGCAATTTTGTGGCGATGACAGACCAGAGAGAGGCATGACTTTGGTTAGCTTTAAATAGGAGTTCCACAAATCTGTTTCAAAAATGCTATGTTCTGGTCATGTGTATACAGAAAAGGGACAACTGGCATATATCTTATTGAGGGCTGTATGGTGCTGAAAGTAAGACATTTAACAGGGTTTAGCGCCCTTATCGTGAATGATTGTTGGAGTCGTAGCAAAAAAGGTGATGGTAAAGTAGACGCCAATGCCACGTAATAAGGCTTATTTCCACAGTGCAGAGAATGAATAAGTTCCCCAATGCACCTGCTAAATCATCATCATCATCATCATCATCATCATCATCATCATCATCATCATCATCATCATCATCATCATCATCATCATCATCATCATCATCATCATCATCACCACCATCATCATCATCATCATCATCATCATCATCATCATCATCATCATCATCATTTGTTTATTTTTTTTTTTCTATTCCTGTATATTCCTAGACAAACTCGGCTTGGTTTGAATACCAAGTTTGAATTGAATCCGGATGACAGTTGTGGAGAAGAATTCAAAAATGTGAATTACCACTGTAATCTCCATTCACTCACATGGTAACCAATAGGAAGCATGCGTTGACAGATAAGTATCCGAATTAAAAAGAAATCGTTACAAATCAGGGATCCACAGCAACACTACCTGTTGGATAGATTTGTGTGATCCTAGTACAAAGAACATTTACACCGAGCTTCAGCATGATCAACGTGACGGTTTTGAGAAGAAGTCAAAAAATAGTAAAAGGACACAAAAAATCATAAAAAAATGGAAAAATCGCAGCGCCAACTTTTGAACAAAGTATGGTCTAAGGTTCCCGATAAGGATATCTATGCAATAACACTTTCCTTGTTTACCCCTGAAGTATTTTGCAAAAAGGGATGCTGTGTTGACAGCGGGATATTGTTGATGGTGTGTAAATTGTTGTGTTCAATCAAATAGCAATTTTGGAGATGTAAATTCCTTTTGCTTTGAACATTTCCTCAAACTATTACCCACATTGTATTATTTATACTCCTGGCAGTATACAATATTTCAAGCATTTATTTTTTCCATGGTTCAAGTTCATGCCCACTTTGCCTTAATTTGGAAGGAAGGCTCCACATGTAACAACTCTGACCACACATTAAGGCATCTATGTGTCACATAGACCACGGCAAGGTATTCCCCAGTTGAGTACTGAAATGTTACTTTTGCAGCATGCTTAACAAAAAGCTTTAAACACACAGTGTCATACATAAGTATTATATAAATCCAGTAATAGCAATCTAGCCACACCTACCTCTGAGCATAGCTTAAACGATGTTTTTATTTTATCTTATTTTTATTTTATCTTGTTTTATTTTTTTTTCTCTGTTTTGTTTTTGATTTTCTTATGTTTTTGTTTATAACAAAATTGATTGCAAGATCAATGCCAAACATCAGCACCTGATCTGAAGAAGGCCGCATTTGGCTTCCATTTTAGAGAACATCAACTCAAGTTTAGAATCTATACTACCTTACAAAATTATCTTCTTTGTGTACCAACTCATTGGGATGCTATCTGATGCATTCGGCCCATTGCTCATTAGATTCTTTTATGGGAAAAGTTGGACTGTGTTGAGTGAGCCATTATGCACTCAACGTTTTTTTTTTTTTTTCTTTACAGCTTAGCTGGTAGTTCTCTCAGTCATTACATTCGCAAATTGCTCCAGAGCACACCTGTATCTGGCCGTGTGCAGTCCTCCCAGACGACTGAAACAGTGCTAATGTCCCAAACATCAACCAAAAATGATACTGCAAACACAATGACGACAACTGAAAATAGAACCAATTTAGTCAATTTACCAAAACCCACATTGTGTAAGAGACCAGAATAAATGATAAAGAATTGTTTACTTCATGTCTCGAAGATAACCATCGTACAAGCATTTGTTTTAGGTCTATTGCCATTGCCCATCGCTTGCCGCAGGGCAGAAAATTCTTCTAACCAAACAAATGACAACAACAACATTGTGATATAACCGATCTTACTTTCCTACAGAATCAAAATCTCCTGCATGGCAATGCTCTTAGGCCAAATAGTAAAGGCCATATTATGTGAAGAAAAGGTGCTTGGTCATTTGGTTTTCAATTATAGAGTGATTTAGTGTACGAATCACATCTTGTATGCCCATATGGGTTTCCTCGGCGGAATGTTTACCTAAGAAGAGGGTCTGAAACAGATAACATGTTTGTAGAGAAGCCGTACGGCCCTAACTTTAAGTCATACGCGTAGCAAGGGCAATAACTTGTATTTGGTGGGGTGGCCGCAATTGGTGGCCTGTCTTTGGTGGGTGCACTTGCTGTGGCCACGTACAACACAGCTACAGAAACTACAACGTACCAATTAGATGGACCTATAGTAGTAGTAGTAGTAGTAGTAGTAGTAGTAGTAGTGGTAGTAGTAGTAGTAGTAGTAGTAGTAGTAGTAAACAGAGGGTTTAGCAGGTGACCTGAGGACTTTATTATTTCTTAGCACTGTGGAAATAGGCCTTATTATATGGCATTGTGTTCCATTTAACTATCAACCTTTTTATATATATATATAGACATATGTGAACAAGGAAATTATGCATTGCTTTAACTATTAGTGATACGAGTTAAGCATGCCTACATGTAATGTTTAGACACTGGAACCCATGATTGAATTGTTCAGATTTAAACGTGTAAGTGATCATTGCTTTTGGCTGTTAAATCATACACAATAAACGATATTTCTGTTGGCTTTTAGTTATATTGGTTTTGATTTCATGTCCGACTTTTTAATACCTATGAAACGTCTACCTTTCTGACAAATTTCCTAGATATGTTTGAAGATGACATTGCTTTAGGTAATTTCAGGATCATTTTCTTCCATGTATCTAACCAAAATATGCAGCCATGATATAAGTATAAAAGATAGTGCACATAAATAAAAAAATAAATACTATTCAAATTGTAATAATATAAAGGGGCATCTTTATATATTTGCACTGACATAATCACTCTTTCACTAAAAATAAATTGATTCGCACACTAAACGTTCTTTCAAAAGCTCAAAATCTTCATGTGTGAATCTATCAAGCGCATTTGCAACACATTGGGCTTATTGCATGAGTTTCATGAACTTCAGCATGTTACTACGTTTGTTGTTATATAGTGGTGTAGTCTTTTGACAGGGCAGTCTAACATTAATTGAAAGTGATTGTACAGCTTGCTGTGTTCCTATAAAGTACAGAGCTGCCTGTAATGATCCACTTAGTATGTCAACCTTTTTTTCATGTATCAGCTTCTGGTTCGAAAAGTGAAACGTAAAGATACCAATTAACATTTTGTAAACATCTTATTCTGGGGCTTCTGAAATCACGTTGTTTTCTAAATATTCCATGGACGTATAAACCTGCAATAAATCGATGGATTACACATGATCACTTTTGACTGCTACAAAACACATATGGAATTTTAAATATACTTAATAAAACTACAGGACTTCTTCGAACAATTGCATAGCTGGTAAATAGCAAACCCATGCTTTCATGGCCGCCTAAAATGTCAGCATAAACTGTTGCAGTGTCAATGGCACTAATTTACGGGTAACATGGGTACATTATCACGGTTGAGAACAGCAGGAAAAAAAATAACCAGGCCCATCCTATACAAAGTTAGCATGAAAAACGTAGTATAAAGATACGTAATAAATGTGCAACTGACAACAAGCTGAGTCCTTCACTGAGTTTTGCCTGGGTCAGTGCATCATTGACTCGTAAACTGCACATGATCTGCCACAGCTTGAACCACCTGACAATACTTTAAATAATATAGTGATAGCTGAAAGTGACATAATGGATGTCAAATCACTAGATGTAATGCAGACCATTAGTCCAGATAATATGGGCTCCAAAACGTTCCCTGAAACCACACTGTCCATTTATACATCTTATTAAATTGTTCCATCGATCTTTACATAAAAAAAACTCTTCTGAGTGGGAATAAGGCAAATGTTTCTCCTCTTTACAAAAAAAGTGAAGCAAATTAATGTAACAATCACATTTCCAGATCTTTGCTTAGCTGCACAAGAAAAGTCATGGACAAAATTATGATGAAACACGTTTTTAACCTTTTTTGGAGACAACATGATTATAACCTCAAATCAATCCTTGTTTATATCCAGTGGCGCTACTGTTTATCAGTTACTTTCCCTCTATGCTGATTTAAATTTGAGATTGACTTACTAAAAAAGATTGGACTCGGGTTTTGGATATAAGCAACACATTCGCAAAGTTTGGCATCAGGGCTTACTACCTAAGTTAGCCAAAAGTGATATAAGTCGTAATATTCTTTGGTGGTTCAGTAATTAGCTCGCATACCGAAACCAATGTGTAGTAATCAATGGCCAAAGGCATAATTGGGTACAATTACTTCTGGCGTTTCATAAGGTTCCGTTCATGTATCTCTTTCTTTTTTTTTTTTGTTTTTTTTAATAAATAAAGGACATGATAAACAGTTGAGCCCGAAACGAAGTTTTGGCCTATGATACCTTGCTGTGCCTTACTTTTGACCATCCAATCGCAGCCGCTACATCATTTCATCCAGATCTTCCTTCAGTATTTGAATGGTCAAAACTAATTTATGGTGAATATATCCTTTAACACGTCAAAGATAAATGGTATGATTATTTTCAAGAATTAGCAACCAAAAATACTATCCACCCTCACTGCCTTTTTTTCCAAACACACCAGTTGAAAAATGTCAGCAGCCACAGGCATATGAGCTTCACAATGAAATCCCATATTAAATGGAACGAAGAAATGAACCTAGTTTCTTAAATGTGAAAAAACAAACAAAAAAAAATAAACAACCAACATTTAGATTTTCACCACAGGACATAGAATATGATGAAAACCATGGGAAAAACATTCGGCTTGTTGCAGCACTAGTAATCAGGCACCGAGGCAATGAAAATTTCTTCAGCATTAAAGCTCTATGAAGAAACCGGGTGGGAGACACTTTCTGAAAGGCATAGGAAATTCAAATTGATTCAGATGTGCAACACTGTTCATAATCTTCAAGCTGATTATTTACAACATACCTTTCCAAATATTTCGTTGTCTGATAAAGTATTTCTATTGTAACACTCACAGGCGGCACCACTTACCACATTTTAAAGCACTAACAGATCTGTTTGATAAATACTTTTGTCCTTCCGATACACACATTTGGAACCTTCTTGCCTTAGGTGTTCGGAATGCCTCTTCCCTGTCATAGTTTGAAAATAAAAAAAGAAGACTCCTCCGTTTTGCCTAGTGAAAGACCCTTCTTTTTATTAGATGTGTAGAAGAAAATCTGCTGCATTAAATGTTCGATTACGCATGGGCCGCAGGCGGTTTGACAAACATATTTTTTTTTTTGTTTTTTTGTTTTTTGTTTTAATCAGTTGTCTGATTGTGTGCGCGGTGCTGGTGTGGAAGATATTTTGGATGTCTTTTTCTCCTGTCCTCGATATTAATTCCTTACAATAAAATACATGCAGCCACGATTACATTTAATCCCTTGACACTTCAAGCCCTACTTTTCGGTTTTGTTGCTTCTAACTTTGGAAATGATAACTTCACATTTACGCTGTTCAAGACTATATTGATGACACTGAAAGGTATTAAACTTATGTCCTCACATAATTGTAGCACATGAGAGGTTCTAATCCCTAGTTCCTGTTGGCAATAACTGGCTCAGTAGAGTCGTTTTATGAGTCCCTCACTCTCTGTTGTGACTTTGTCGTGTTTATTTCCTCCATTTATTGTTCTTTAGTGTACTGGCTGTTGTCTTCATTTTGTTGTGCTTAGCATATATATATATATATATATATATATATATATATATATATATATATATATATATATATATATATATATATCTGTGTGTGTGTGTTTGCGTGTGTGTACATACAGAGAGAGAGAGAGAGAGAGAGAGAGAGACAGAGAGAGACAGAGAGAGAGAGAGAGAGAGAGAGAGAGAGAGATCATTAAGAATCCTAAAAAGCAGCGTACACCACACTGAAGGTGTCTAACTTCGTCTTGTCCTGCAAAATTGTTTTTTTCCCTGATGAGGGATTGATATAGGGCTTGCCCTTCCTCCCAATTGAATAATGAAATATGTTTAAACCAAGCAAAGAGCTTACCAAGCAACTAAAATACAGTCAATTATCGCAAAATTGCACCATCATCACTTGGGATACATGCTGACGGTAAGACTCGTCTTCATATTTCTAGTTCACAAAATGATTAAAACGGATGACTTGGACGACCATACTATTACATAATGTTCAGTTAAAAAGATATTGACGAGTTTTGAAGCTAACCACAGAAACCAGTCGAGTCATTTTTTTTTTTTCTTTTTTTTTTTTTTTTTCTTTTTTTTTTTTTAATTGTGAGCAGATCTGCCTTGTCACTTACTTAGGTCATACATTTGAACTTTTCTGTCCTTTGACTTGCAAAACACTGCTCCCCCTTTTCCACCAATGTACAGGCAGCCTGACCATTATAATATAACTTGGGTTCCTTTGATGGATCGCTTGACTTCGAGACAAATGCTGCAATAGCATTGCATTTTTAAACAGAACTCCGAAACAAGCTCAGGGTAGACATGAACCATCACGACCACCAGAGATGAAAAACGGCCAATTTTGTATCAAACACTAAGATTTGGTAAATGGTTGGGAGGAATGGAAATTTAAACAATTTATATATCGACAATTTAAAAAAGTTCAGTGTTATCCAGTTCTGCATGTTTCACAATTGCTTGGCCTCGAACGACTCTGCGCAAAACCAGTTGCATGCTGAAGTCACAGTGTTCAATGAAGAGGCCCTTTCAGAGTATGCTATATGTTTTTCAACAAGGCCATTAACATGTAAGACAGAAGTTAGTGATAATGTTGTAATGATTGCATAATTCTTGATTATGCTTATTACAGAGTAAACTTGAAAATAATGTACAGTTGCAAAACATTCACTAACACTGAAACAACATAATCTGTCTATTGCGACATGGTCAATAACAGTTGAGTAACTAATGCAAAGTGCCCACTCCTCATATGCAAGTGTTAATTTTGTACAAGTAAGGAATGTGCCACTGTGGTGGAAGTATATATATATATATATATATATATATATATATATATATATATATATATATATATATATATATATATATATATATATATATGTATAGATATCACGAAACTATCAGGAATAATTATGGGCAAACGTTCCTTTCATAAATACGGTCTTATACCTTCCATCATCTGCATGCTAATCCATTGCCTGTAAACTTTAGATCCAGACTCGGATCATTAATAATTAATTGATAAACAGAATAACTGACAATGTGAAGTTAGGACAATAACTTCCCGTATACACATGACGTCAGAATTGCTACGCCCCCCTATGTTCATTTAACGTGAAATATACACCTGGTTTAAATGACATGCAGAAATCAATTTTAAAGTAAAAGACACACAGCTTATAAACACAGTTACAGATAGTTGTTACAAACAAAGCAATCAATTATGGAGCAGGCTTTACAATACCCCTTTATATAGAATGATTTAATGTATCAAAAGAACCCCAAATAGGAATGTTTACAAATTTTTCTAAAGTTATGTTCAAGGGTGTGTCAAAAAGTAATCGGGAATATAATATCGAATACGCCTTTCAGTAAAAGCTTGAAAAGCATATCTAGGAACATCAATGTGTCTTGTGGCATAGGAATGAATAAAGGTGAAAACCTGCTATTAATATAGCCAAATAATTCAAATTTTACATGTCTGCAAGAAACGTTTAGAGCTTTCAGTTTAAACAAATCGGCAACTTTCAAAGCTTTGAGATCTTGGAATATTGGATCATTTTGCAGACAATCACAAAACATATCAAATGGGGGGCTCGCTTTTGCAGTTCGTAACTAAGACCACGTGAGAGGTCCCAAGGGAGTACCGAGACTGATGTGCGGAAGGAAGAGACAATTATAGATTAGTAATAGGGCATTTTTGGGGACGAAGTTGTGTACTTTTTATATACCAATAATACGAGCAATTTTATTTGCAGTTTTGTTTAGATATGCAGTCCAGCTTAGTTTTTCATTGATCGTTAATCCTGAGAGGTCAAACTCATTTCTTCTTTCCAAATGTTTGTCCATTGTTTTAAAATAGATATTAAGATCCTACTTACGTTGAGAAAATGGGTATGATGTATTTTTGGTTTTTGATACACTAAGGGATAATTTCTTTGTTTTGAACCATGTCCATATTTGCTCAAGTTCAGAGCTGATGTTATTTGAAACATTGTCAGTGATTGATAGAGGTGTAAAATTGAAAGTACAAAGTGAGTTAATAAGGGTTGTGTCATTGGGATAGAGTATCTGTTGCATATTGGCTTATGCCAGATGAGGGTCATTCACATATTTCATTAAAAAGGAGTGACCCAAAGATAGATCATAGGGGTAAACCGGTTGTGATAGGTAAAGGTTTGGACCAGGCATCATAAAGTTGGACATATTTGGTCCTATTGGTCAATTATCTTTTGAACTAGTTTAGAGGGGTCTCGGAAATGCAATAATATGTCAATTTGTGTAAAAGAATTTCGAGATCCAAAGTATCGAAGGCATTTGAAAGATATAACAGTATAGATACAGGTATTCCACCTGAATCTAGAATCTTAAATATGCTATTGATCAATTTAAATGTTGCAGTTTCGGTACTATGAAGTTTTTGAAACCGAGTTGATTTTGTAATATAGTACTGTAACAATACTCGCACATGCCTATTACAGAAAAAAATTTAAAATAATGTACAATTAGAATACATTCACTGACTCTGAAATAGCATAATCGCTCTAACGCAACATCATCGTTAACAATTGAGTCAATGCAAAGTAAACACTCCTCAAATCCAAGTGCTCCTCATGTGCAAGTAACAGTGTGCCACTATCATATATATATATATATATATATATATATATATATATATATATATATATATATATATATATATATATATATATATATATATATATATATATATGTGTGTGTGTGTGTGTGTGTATATGTATATGTGTATATATGTATATATGTATATATATGTATATATATATGTATATATATATATATATATATATATATATATATATATATTTCAAATGAAAAAGGAAAAGATACAAAAGTCTTCAGTATTATTCTAAAATACAACAGCTTCTATGTAACAGCTGTTTTCGTCAGTTTCAGGTTTTACTCAGACTGGCCACATCACAACTGAAAGTTTTTAAACCTGCTGTCACACACTTCCAAATGTTGTTTGTATAAAAGTTATTACTACTGTATATAATGTTTAAGTGATTATAGATATACAAACGCCATGCAATACAAGCATAATGCTAATGATCAACATTTTAGAACATAAATGTTAACTGATGGGTTGCCTCGAGTACAAAAATATCACACGTGATTACACACAAAACTCCATGTCCAGTTTCACCATTACATGGTTATATAATTTATTGCAACATCACATTAGAAAGAAAAAATAAGGTCTGTAATTGTATGTGGCCAATGGACCAGGTGAATTGAAAAGACCAAAAAAAAAAAAAAAAAAAAGGCAAGAATCAATTAATCCAATGAATGAAAGACGACTTTCAAATCTATCACAAAATAAAGGAGTTCAACTTTGTAGTAGTTAATTATCCTTTCCTGGACAGTCATATTTCGGATATTATTAGATGTAATATTTTTTTGTCAGAGATTTTGAGATTTGGTCGCATTTGTTCTAAATTTTAGAACTTTGCACCTAGAACAAAATTTATTTACAAAAAACTTGAGTCAAAGGTGTACTTTTGATCAAACATTTCTACAAATCTGCTGTAAATATCCCGAGATGGTTTGGAAGTTTGGCTTCAATAATTTTAGAGATTTTAGACTTGCCTGTCTTGCTACTTAATTTGACATCATTATGTATAAATGTTCACCTTTTGGACATTTTAGGCTAGCTTGTTTTCTGTTAGGTGAAACCCCAGGGGCTACAGGTAGCATGAAGCAGCCTACGACAGCTACAAGCTTGCCTAATTGTACTTGATATTTGGTTAATATTTTCATTGCATTCTTTTGACATAAATACAAAAAGACTTTCATTCTTTTCTGACTTGCCCTATAATACTACTGTTAATATCCAAAAATTATTAGAAAGTTTGGCCACAATAATTTACAGTTTATAGACTTGTTTATTTTGCTACTTAACTTTATCTTTTGGTATCTTTCTGTTTTAATATTTATTATCAGACATTTTAGGCTTACATGTTTACTGTTACGTAAACCACCAGGGGCTACAGGTAGCAAGAAGCGGTCTGCGACACTTACATGCTTGCCTAACTGTACTTAAAATCCTGTTAAGAAAAAATGTTTTGATAGCATGTTTTTCGCATAAATGCTAATGACTTTCATTCTTTTCTGATATGCCTAAATGCACATTTACTCAATATTTAAAAATTACTCAAAAATGATAGTATTTTCTCAAATGTCACAAACCTGAGACATGAAGTTGACACATTGACTCAGGGTTGGCACTTGAATAGAGCTTAATTATTTGAGGAGTAGGTATCATCATAGGGTTTCTTTTACATCTCTGGTGCAGGGTGTACATTGTTGCAGTCCTTGTTAGGATTTCCCTTGGTTTATACCGGTGATCTAGCTGCATACAATCACTGGGACTGAATATAGTGCCCCAGCTTGTTTCCACTTCAGTTAAACATTGGTGGATGGTTTAAATAGGATACGCTGTCCAGCTAGAAAGGGTACCTATTGGTTCAGGGTTAAGTCAAATTGTTCTTATCTGAACCTGTACTATGCAGATTTTGTTTTTATGGTTTATTTGACAGGTATTCTTATGAAGCTCTGCATTCATGAGCAAAGCTTCACGCATTTAGCTAATCCATCAATTACCACGTTTATGTTCATTCATTGTTATGTGGGTTGTCTTTGCTGAATATTAAGCTTAGACAAGAAGCCGCTACTCAGAGAGACATTTACGGGTAAAAGGCTCCGAAACATGTTGAGTAATTACCCGCTGAAGACCCTTTAATTTATTTGGGCTAATACAGCCTATGTCAAAATTTTACAGAGGAACGTGTGCAATATGGACAATAGTAGTTCTATGTATATAAGTCGGACAGGGACAGGTTATCTTATGGAGAGTAGAGAGTTTGGACTGCGGAATAGGATTATGACTACTAGGAAGTGGTTTTGGACAAAAAGACACAAAAACAATATATACATATATATATATATATATATATATATATATATATATATATATATATATATATATATATATAGAGAGAGAGAGAGAGAGAGAGAGAGAGGGAGGGACAGAGACAGAGACAGACAGACAGACAGAGGGGGGACTTATGTACAGATGTATGTGTATGAAAAGACTCCACTTTTTGGCCAGTCACGCAAACACACTATGCACATATGCATGAGATGTTATAGCTCACATGTAGGTACATGCTTTAAAGAATTTGTAACTTTTTTTGTAGAATATGCCAGTATAGAGAAAAGGGCAAAGCTTTCGGAATGGAAACATGGCCAGAGTCTAGGTCTGGCTAGGGGCCTGTGACAAGATGTAATGACAGGGTATTGTAAAATGACTTCATTCAGCTCTCGCGTGAAATTACAAGCCTATAATGCTCATTAATGTTGAAGATGCAAGTAAAATGGACAAAAAATGGTTAATTGGTTGTACATATATTTTATGTGTTCTCCATTCTCATTTGCTTACGTTACATAGTCCTATACAGTCAGACCTCATCTGCTCATATCTATGCATGCTTTTTACAATGCAAAAATCACAATGCATTGGAACGAAAGTGTTGACATGATTTGTGATTCTTTGCTATATCGTATAAGAAAATAACACATTAGAACAGAACCACTGATTTTTAATAACACACGCCCAAAGCAAAGAAATAATGATGCAAGGAGGGCAATGATATGTAATTTCAGCATGTCATATCTAGCTATGTCTTGATACTATCATCTAATTGGGTAAGCCATAGCAAGAACATACAAAGCTGTGCCTTGTTTTGGACATACGTGTGTCAGGATAATTAGAATTAGTAATTTGGGTCTGCTGGTCATCTGTTATTTGTTATACGAAACTTGCCCATATATATTTTCACTACAATACTCTTCACATGCTGAACATCAATAAAGTTTCTTACTACTTAGCACTAATTAATGAATGCCTTGTATATCTCTGTCACAGCCTCATTCTTACTCTTAATGGCATAAGTTGTGTTCATTTACTCACAGGCACCTAGTTGTTTCACCTACGGTTGTGGAATGTAGATTTAGCTATAGATTAATTGTGTCCAGCGATTTTGAATTTGGTAATGGACCATGTATAGGATGTACATTGCAAACCGGGCATCTTTGATGCAAATCTATGTCAAACTTTTTTTTTAAATTTTTTTTTTTCTTTTTCCTTTTTTTTTTATTTTTTTTATTTTTTTTTTTGTGAAATAGCACTGCCATATGAAAATATTTCATAAAGGCAGAATATGCATCAGTATCGAGCACTGTCTGCGGTGTTGAAGATAATGGTCTATATCAAAATTTGAATGGTAGCCAAATCTAAAATATACCGTACATTATTTGCTATACTTTGTGTCAAATGAAACGCATTGCAAAAACTATCGTGTTTTTATAAAAGAAAAACATGTGAATTGTCCAAACTACCAAAGGATTTCTTCAGAGATTGAATACTTTTACAAATGAAGTTAAACAGACCAAGAAACCATTGCCAAAGGAAAAGAAAGGAGACACGCAGTAGACGGAATATCTCAATTTTTTATTGATGCAATTACTTTTACGCAACACATTGTGCACCTGTTTTGAAAACTTGAACACTAAATGCCAATGGTGCATGCATATAATGTTTCATAAAAAAAAAAAGAAGTTGGTACACAATAAACACGGTTCTCCTCTTCTTGGATGTTAATTTCCACCTTTTGGTTGCAACCACTGGGTTTTTAGCCAAATATAAAATACCAGTCTAAACATGACTAGTACTCGTTGATGAACAGGCAGCCCCTTTTCCCATTCTTTCATTGCAAAGTTCGGCATGGGTGCGCACCGAGTCATTAATATATATTTGGACGTGTTCTCAGAATATCAGATTCCATTCTGGTCTTTTAGATAGACTAGAATGACAAAAAAAAAAAAAAAAAAAAAAAAAAAAAAAAAAATAACAGTGGCTGATTACGTGAAAGACTCCAAGAGAAAACACTTTGCCACACGAGATACACCATGAGTGTGCATGTTTTCTTTTCCGCAAGATGCACATCATTGCAAATTTCACACGTCCGCGACGTCATTTAGGAGTATAAACTTTTTAGTATTGCACTTTGAAAAAAACAAAATACCACGACACTATGTTTAAAAAAATCCATTTATAAGTAATGTTCTTAAATCTATAGACAAGAACACGAAAAACGAATATACAGCCGATAATTAATTAGCTTAATTTGTATGGAGTGGGATCACGAAAGTATGCCATTTTAATAGTAACAATGTAGCTCAATTTAAACCTGTATCTTAATATCTCAAATGGAATTTGTTGCATCGATCATTACCTTACGTGCCAAATATTTCACAACGGGGCTTTAACTGATATTTCAAGAGACTCATCTAGTCTATGGCAAACACTAAAGCAAATATGTACTAACCCAATACATTCTGCACCTTGCAACGACAAAACAAATGTTTAAGCAGACCAACTGAGAATTTGTGACCTTGTCACCTCATGATATCCATTATATTGTTTTGATATAACACGCCGGAGTGTGCGTTTATACCTTTAAGAGCAGGCATGTAAGGCTTCTTACTGTCTTACACAATACAACTTGGCATAAGATGCTGATATTTCTACAGAACAATCTTTCAACTATGTACAATTACAATAAACTCATTGACACTGAAATAACATAATTTCTCTAATGGAGACATCTTCAACAGTTGATCGACTGTAACGTACATGCACTTCATACGCTTATGCTCATCATGTAAAATAAGGTGGCTGCCACTGTGCTAGAAGTATATGGGGGTAAGTATAAATAATGAGGAGCAAGAGACAAAACAAAGGTAGTGTATGTATACAAAAGCTTGTTTGTGAAAGTTTTTGTCTTAGACGCTTGCAATTTCAGCGGAATTTGCCTACAAAAACTGAAAGATACTAGCACTCCTGTCACTCATCTTCAAATGCTGTTTGCATAAAAGATACTGCTACTCAGTACAGTGCTTTCTTGTGATCGTGGAGAAACAAATGTCATACGAAGTAGACGTATTGCTTCATTGACGTTTACAACATAAATGTAAAATGATGGCTGTTTGGAGCAGCAAAATGTTAAATAAATTACTAAACTGCACGCTAAACTACATGTGGAGTCTAACTGTTGCACAATTATTTACTCATTTGACCTGTTGATACATTTCAAGGCGGGATAGGGTATTTAGCGTATTTTGGACCTATGTTTTGATATGTGATGCTACTTTAGCGTTTGTGTTGACTTCGAGCAATTCATCAGAGGAACCCAAGTTAAGGTGGAGGATCTGAAGCCAGTACCTATGGAACGCCTCTTATCATTTTTTAAAATCTTTTTAAACAGTTTGATTCTTAAACTACATGCTCCCAAAAACTTACATGTATTTACATAAATCTATTTGAAAAAATTGAGCTCAAATCTATTGTTTACACTGAAAAGTTTTAGCAGTGCTGAGCACACGAGGTTGGTTTACATGGGCATGATAATGAACCATCTCATCGTTTGCAGAGTCATTAGTCCATGACCCCTGAAATCCAATTGATCCGTTGACAAGGGGCACTCATAGGAAACAGGAAACCATTTACCATGTAGAGAAGAATGGGTATGTTCAGACTAATCACTACCATTGTTCTGACTACTGTGATATTCTTTATTGAGGTAAAAACACATTAGCACAATCCACTTTCTTGGCCCCAAATATGAAAAGCCACATTTGAACCCACACCCAAACAAGCCAAGTGCAATGTTTTCAAGTGAAAAAAAAAAACAAAAACAAAACAAAAACAAAAAAAAAAAAACAAAACAAAACAAAACAAAACACACAAAAAAAACCCCAACAACATCTGTCGAGTTTTAACCCACAAATTATACCCTTTTTTGAATGACAACATTACAGGGGTAAAACTACAAATATATTTCACACAATAATAAAAACACAGGACAAAATAAAAATCAGTATGTGTCGTATAATAGCCAAAAATGCATAAGAATGGGCAACATTTTTCTTCAATATGATTTTCTCGCAACTGTCTTTTGCTCAACTCTTCAACTTGCATGTCGCCTCACAAACATATGAGCTGCTTTATCGCATTCAAATCACCAGACAACAAAAGGAAAATATCATATTCAGGAACCGTTCCCAAGATTTTTTTTTTCTGACGCCCCCTACCGTGACTTTTGGAACAGTTTATAAAAAGAAAATGAACAACCTCTTGGGACTACCTGGAAGTTTTATAACTTTTTACTAATGCTATTTCAGCATTTATCATAAAATACTGGACGTGGATATATATTTCAATATTTTCTGATTTCAACTTGAAAATAACAATTTTGTCCGATTTTGCGCGAAAAAATATGAAACTCTTACCAAGTCAGAAAGAATGCTATAAAATCTCAAAAAATTCCAATCCCACAAAAAAAAAAAAAAAAAAATGGATACAGATTAATGGATACATAGTAATCAGAAAATACATAGGTTTAATGTACTTGTCAAAAATAGAATAAGAATAAAATGGTATATATTGATTCAAAGTTGCCAGTCTCACTGCGCACTACCTTCAGATCTTTAACGCTAAATGGAAGAGGCCAGGTCGGCTCTATATGTACGGGGTGGAAGGAGCAATGTGCCTGATATTTGTGTCAATAGACTAGAAACAGGGGTTCAGTACTTGACCAGCTTGGTAGACAAGGCAGATTTTCTCACATAAAAAAAAAAATCATTTGATTATAGCACAACTGATTTATGTGGAAAGCTTGCACACAAGTCAAATTATCTTAGCTGAACATTTTCATCATTTTTGTGAACTCGAAATACGTAAGGGAGCTCTACCCTCTGATATATCCTAGATCCAAATAATACAGGTGTGTTATGATTAACTGGCCAATATTTTAGTTGCTTAATCAACATTTGAGTTATTAATTCTGGCTTATACTTCGTCTAAAATACAAACCGTCCAGTGACTCCAAACATTTTAAATTTTGATTTTTACAAACTTGAGCTGTCACTATCTACATAACCATGATTCCTGCGGCTAAGCTCAAATACTGACAAGTCAAATGTGTCTTGATAGACCTGAGAGGGCTTTAATTTTACCCCAAGGTATTGCAGATAGGTTTCACGACATACACCAACTTAAATGATGTTGATATGTTTTCACTTGTACAACAACTAGGTTAAGATTGTACTACTAATTGGTCCCAAACAAGCTCTATGAACATGTAATAGGGGACCGGTTTAGTAGTCCAGATATATGACTTGATTAGAGTGTTTGTCATGCTTGTTTCACTGTCACAATGATACAATATAAATCTGCCGATTATCAAACTATTTGTTAGCATCTGCAACACTAAGGCATCTATTGTAAACCCAGAATTGATTACTGCGTGTGTCGTTAGTACGTGCATATGCGTAGCAGAGCCAACCAAGCAGTAAAACTAAGGCATCTATTGTAAACCCAGAAAGCCAATCATTTACATTATTACAAGCGTTCACTGATATCAAAACAACCAATCAAGTTAATTGTCTGTACAGCATATAATCAAGGCAATAGGTATTCAAAACATACAGCCATGGCGGCCGGTTATGATAAAATTTAACAATGCGTGGTCAATGTGAAATATTGTCCACAAGGTGTCCTTGAGACGTCGAACAATCCTGAATTTATGGTAAAATATGTACATGATTTACAACTGTTATAGCCAAAAGAAGGATGAAAAAGCGTTGAAATTTATTTTGCAAGAAGGAAATTGGCACGTAACATTTAGGGATACTTGGAAAACAGCTACGGTTCATAAGTACGAGACTATGGTGGTACTAAAATAGTGAGAAGCTTTCTACAAGTTTCGCATTTTGAACCCCATACTTCACACAGAAAAAGGATGTTATACTAAGATAGATAGTAACAGGCAGCACCGCACTCGATGCAAAGAAAGCAAGTCCATTTGTTTTGTTGGAATGCTCTGTATGAAAAGTAGAGCACTATATAGCCACACAGACGTTGACATGCTAAAGTTTAAGCAGTGCATGCAATCACCCCAAGGTTTTACAACTCTGGTAGATAGATTCACAATAAAGGCATTAAAATTTCCAATATCTAGAGATTGAGCTATTGGATTACCCCCCCCCCCCCAAAAAAAAAAAAAAAATCCGCAACCAATACACACATGTTCAAACACTGTGTATGCAAATAGTTTGCTTACTGCTTAGATGTAAAGACAAGCTGGCAGTAGTTCCTGGACGTTGGCTGAAGTTCACCCGCAGCCAAATTTAACTTATCCCATACAAAGACTTATAATAATCAGTTCTCATAGTTTACAAAACAACTGTGTGAAGTCTGGAATTCTAAAACAGCCTTGTTTCACCAACAGGGGCCTTTTACCTGCATGTACGTGAACCTTCAGTGTAATGCAGCATTTTGTAACTTTCATCAGTCAGTAAATAAGCTGACGCGAAATCTTTAGTCAATTAGTGCGTAAGATAGATTTTTTGGTTCCAAATTGGTGCCTATCTAAATTTTCAGTTCCATTTACCACTGGTTCAATCTTGCTCAGTAGACATTTGTTTTTATTTACCAGATCATGCATTTCTTGCCTCTAACCGATTGATGCAGACCTTACTGTATCGCCTGCATAAAGCATTCTGTACATATCAATGTCCTAAAGTTACAAATACCTTTGTATTGTTGCAACTTAGTTTATGGGACACATGAGATATTGTGTGGTAACCTGGATCAGCCTCGTTCCTTATGTTTTTTTTTTAAACATACAAACATTATGTAGAAAGACAGTTAGGATTTAAGTTTTTTTTTTTTTTTCACGATCATGTTGTGACCAGTCATCCTCAAAAAGCTTGTCTTCGTATAACATTTTTCTCTATAAAGGAAGAAAAACTCACCAATTTGAGTATTGAGTTATCTCATCAAAGACATGGTTTCTATTTTACAAGAGGGCAGTGTGAACAGCCTATGCTAAGCTTGTCTAGAGATTCATCACACTAGTTACTAATTTGTTGCCCCTATAGCAGTCATTTGATATATATATGTATATATATATGTATATATATATATATATATATATATATATATATATATATATATATATATATATATATATATATATATATATATATATATATATATATATATATATATATATATATATTGGTTATTTATCAGAAAAGTGCAACACTGGTTTCACAGATATTTCAAATTGTCATTTGCTTACAAGTCAGCTATTTTGCCACCTCTTGGAGCCAATTTAATTAATGTGCATCAACCGAAACTAATATTTTAGTTAAACATAGGTTGGTTGATATGACATACCGGTATGTAAATACCACAGTTAACTAGAATCCTGACCAAAATCAGTGTGCCTCAACAGGGGCTTAAGCTTTTGTGTGTTCAAAGCTGTTGGGCTGCTAGCCAGGTAGAAATTGTTTGGCATGATATTCAGTAAACAAGCATTTTTCAATACTGAATGCTGAATCCTGTAATCGTTGTTCACATAGAAATTCAATTCGGCCCAGGCTGCGATAAAATCACATTTAATTATTCAAACTCCTAAAATAGCAAATTACTTTTATAGTCAGAGGGCAATAATCTTGCGATTAATCTTGAAATAATCCCATCAGAATATAAGATTAGAAACACATTTTTTGTGCTGACTACCTTGCTTCAATAAATCAGCTTGTCTGATTCTTATTTGAATTTCTGTGCAATGGAAAGTGAAATTGTATTTGGTTATAGTAAGGTGCACATCAAAGAACTGTAAAGATAATCAAGCCAGTTCGAGTTCAGAATCGTGTATGTAATTTATGAAGTGATGGTTGGTCAGACAATGCTCTACAGACCAAACTGTGTGTGTAAAGGGAAATTTACCTGCATAATGAGGAGGTCTTGTCACGTGATTATATTAAATTAATTGTGTTCTTTGTGAAAAAGGTTTTCGACATTTTTGGTGTCTCAGTCTCTATGCTTGTGCTTGGCAGGTGGCCCGTTCATCCATTCAATATATGTTATCATCTAAATTGAATATTTCAGCATTTCAAACGTTCCCTACCAGAGCAAGTCGCCATCGCCAAAAATAGACGGTGTTTTTTGCACGGTGTTTGCACGAGGCCCTATGTACAGTAACCCTGCATTCCGATACATCAGCAATATGTATCTCAGGACTAACGTTCAGTCACAGAGAGCATCTGTCTGCAATAGCCTTGCATACGGAGCAGCCTTGTGCTTAGCTTCAAATGATTGGTAGATGCGACAACATCACTACAAAGAATATAGCCCAGCATCGTTTGCAATCTAATTCACCAAAGGACCTGAACAACAATTACATAATGAACAAAAATGTGTGTGTTACAGAGAGAGAGAGAGGAGAGAGAGAGAGAGATAGAGAGAGAGAGAGAGAGAGAGAGAGAGAGAGAGAGAGAGAGAGAGAGAGGAGAGAGAGAGAGAGAGAGAGAGAGAGAGAGAGAGAGAGAGAGATTAACAGAGAGAGAGGGAAAGATAGTTGGAGAGAGAAACGGAGAGAGATCAGAAAACGACAAGTTCAATCTTTCAGATGTTTGGTGGTGAAAAAAACTCTTTCGGGTGTCAGTGGCAAAACAGAAGACCAATTGTATATTCATTTTCATAAAAAGAGTCAAACAGCAATTTAAAATCTGACAATTCCTTGTTGGTTTTATGGGAAACGAATTTCATACTGATACACTGCCCTTTTACCTCATGATTAAATTCATTATAAAAAAAATAATGCAGTGGCAAACTATTTGTACAGATATTTTCTCTTCCTTTCAATGCCAAGTACTGCGAGAACATTGCTACCAAGCCCAAAGAATGTTGCTTGCAATGCTTAAAAGCCATTAAATCCAGTTACGTAAGAAACAACATTGCATGACTTAGATCATATCCAATATTGTATGAATGATTGACAGATATTCCTCATAAAAATGACTGTATAGTTGATCCATAAACATCTTGATCACCGTCAACACGTATTTTATATTTTGTACAGTTGCATTTAGTGAATGCTTTTACTGAGTCTGATAGGATTTGACTGGAACAAAATCCCCATTGGGATGGCTCAAAGTTAAGTAAACTACAAATATAAAAAGTGCATAGGAATTATTATTTTTCTAATTTCCACAGCCCTATAGCATTGATCCTAAAGAACAGCAACATGCTGCCATCCTATCAAATACTGTCGGTATGTGATTAAATCGGAATATACTAGCTGATACATAATACAACATAACGCATAACAACATTACGAACAATTAAACAAAAATGGTGGCATCTATGTTTGTCACTATACGTATTGCATGCACACCAAGGACTAATTACCGATGTCCTTTTCCGAGTGGGAGACTATTGTTTTACATGTGAATGCCACGTGGATGTATTCCTTTATAGTTAGATGTATTTTATGAGGCACCACCACTGCAGGAATGCTGTAGTCGTGTGACAAAATATTCTCCATTTACTTCTTTTTTAATCAAACAAACAAAATGAAACCTGTTTCCAAGGTCACAGATACCATGACAAGTCAAGAATATTTGACCAGGTGCCTTGAAATTGATTTATACTTTCCAGCCTAAACTACAGCAGGAACGAATTAAAGAACATTTGCAAGAATTATCTACTCCATGGTGTTCGCTTTGTGCCTTGCGGGACATGAAATTATTACACAAACCTTGCACTAGATTTACCGTACTGAAATCACCCTCCTGCTGACATAATCATTGGTATTTCAGTCAACCATATTAGTTTTCAGTTATTTTAAAACCAAATGTAAGTGAACAGAAGTGTGAGAATATGGTTTGTTAATATCGTAATTCGGAAATCAGTTCAGCGGAAAAACCGTCCTGGTCTGGACAATGCCATCAACATGAACATTACCAAATATTACAGCCATGTTTGAATATCCACCATATAACATATACAAAAGAAAACTCCAGCAGCACTTAGTCAGTATTTAGATAAGGCTAACTGTGTTGATATTTTGTGATCACAGTTTCAAATTTAAGTCTTCAAAACCAAAGTGTCCATGGCTGATCATATTAATTACAGTAAGACATTCGAACGCCAATAAATCAGCCCAGCAGTTCACAAGGCTCAGCCTGTGGCATTGGCTACGTGTCAAGTGTTATCAGTGAACCAGTGACCCATTGTTTGGTAGTCATATTTACTAATTTCTGCATATAGGCACTGACGATTTATAGCGATATTAATATTCACATAAAAAAGCTAGGAAGGAATTGGTATTTAAATCATATTAAAAATACTGAAGTTAGTAATAAATTTTACTCACCTATCATGAAGCAGAAAAGTGCAAACTCTTCACCACTGTGACAGGAGACACGATATAGACACGATATTAGGAGAACATGCGTAGGACAAAAGTTTCATTTATAGGCCTCAACTGTATATATATATATATATATATATATATATATATATATATATATATATATATATATATATATATATATATATATATATATATATATATATATATATATATACAGTCAAGGTCATAGGGTAACCTTCATCCTTCAACTATGGAGCTTGGTTGTTTTGTTTGATGATTGACAGTATTTTTGACTTGAGGTATTTCATTGCAATTATGTGGCGATGACAGACCAAAGAGAGGCATGACTTTGGTTAGCTTTAAATAGGAGTTCCACAAATCTGTTTCAAAAATGCTCTGTTTTGGTCATATGTATACAGAAAAGGGACAACTGGCAGATATCTTATTGAGGGCTGTATGGTGCTGACAGTAAGACATTTAGCAGGGTTTAGCGCCATTATCGTGAATGATTATTGGAGTCGTAGCAAAAAGGTGATGGTAAAGTAGACGCCAATGCCACGTAATTAGGCATAAGTGCAGAGAATGAATTAGTTCCCCAATGCACCTGCTAAATCATCATCATCTTCATCATCATCATCATCATCATCATCATCATCATCATCATCATCATCATCATCATCATCATCATCATCATCAATTTATTTTTTCTGTTCCTTTATATTCCTAGACAACTCGGCTTGGTTTGAATAAGTAAACACAAACAGGTAATACTCCCCTGTTTTTCGTAAACATATTTAACATGAACTGTGCGGTGCATATACATGGTGTAGTTCCTTATATACTGCAATGCAATCTTACATATGGTCTCACAAACGGTTGCCCATTTTCCACCTCTGGACACTCAACCCATCCAAATACGATATACGTAATTTTTCCTAACAAATGGTAGACAAAACCTTTTCGTTTTGTGTTTTGAAGAGTATACGCACCCCTCATATTTGACTTCCGTCCCATGAGATAATGTGCATTTGTTGTTGAAACATGCTAAAACTAATGTTTTGACGTACAGGAAGTATTTAAAGACATTTTGGTTTAGTCTAGTTGTAGTAACATGAAAACAGTCAGATGGCTGGCTACCCTTTCTAGGCAGCTGGAATGCCAAGACAAGCAGCTGGTGCCGACATTAGTAAGTCTCTTGTCATTACTGACCAGGTTACATTTAAACTCAGAAGGCAACAACACATGTATGCATCAAGACAAAGTGACCAAGCAGACCAAATTTCCAATTACTGGTTACTCGTTGCCCTACCAACAAGAGCTGTCTAGAAGAGTGTTCTTGTCGGTAAGGAAACAAGCCAGTGATCATCATTGTAGAGTTCCAAGAAATTCACATGACATAACAAAGAACTTAAGAAATCAACATTCCTGTCTTTGACAACATTACCAAATGCAATGTCCAATATACCAAAACAGTTGTCATTACGTCTATTTATATAGTTGTAAGAAACAAAAATTAGCAAGTTCTATATTCAACTAGGCCTCCTTATGCTTGCCTTGTCCCTAGTGCAAGGCCTGTATTCTTTGCCATCTTTTTGCACAGTTAAAAATTTCGAAACCAGTGAATCAACAAAACAAACTCTCGAAAAACTAAAAGAAAATTATCTGCCCATGATAAAAAAATAGGACTATGATAATTGTACTGTGATTGCAAATATTATATAGTCACACTTGCTGATAGTGTCACTCTCGCGTCTGTCTTCCATGTTTGAGCTACTTATGTTATCTGCTTCTAATGACATGGGAAGGCTATTGCTTATAGTAACATTTGTTAACTTTATATATTTTCTTCTGTTATTCATTATACGATGGTAGATATCAGATGTGTAAACTGATATTAGCATCATAGGGGAAAGCAATAGATATGCCCATCTGTTAATATTTTCATTCTTGATGAATTGATGCTAAGTGACGTATACCTGAATCCTGAACTTGCCCTATGTACCCACAGTCTTAGCTTTCTTTCTACCTCTTCGGTGACGATAATTGTCTCAATATTATTTTGGAAGTAAGGTTTTCCTCTCCTAACATCCACTTTATTCAGATAATAGACTTTTGAAATTGATGACGATAGATGTACGATTCCTATTCATGACGATGATATTGATTCTTTATAGCTTGGCGAACCCATTTTGAAATAGTTATTTTTGAAATAACTATACACAGGACGCGTTTAATTTCTAAATTAATGAATAAGACCTGCGTCATCCATATAATTTTTTTTTCATCCAAATATAACAAGTTTACCTGCACTTATTTATGGCTTAAATATTTCTATAGACTTGCTTTATGTAAGTTTTCAGATTATATTTTATATGATACATGGTCAAAGGAAACCAATGGGGACCTTTACAATTTAGAGAACTTCCAAGAAAGAAAATTAAAATCAAATAAAGCTGAAAGCACCTTTTTTCTATATTCTTAAACACATATGTTGAATATACTAACAGCATGACTTATCTATTCTCGATGACACAATGAAGTGAGTATTTGCTGAAGTACATAATGTCTGCAATGACCCTACTGTGATTTTTTGTATCTTCTACAGAGTGCCTGGAACAAGCTTATCCATTTTTAATGAACAACTTGAACATATCGGAAAAAGTAAAAGATTAAAACAGAGTCTAATCGATATTTCATTAAATTGGATTGCTTATTAAATAACAGTATTATGTAAAATGTTTATCAATTCTAAAACCTAGTTTAAAGCTGTATTGCTGTTACATTCTAGCTTTACGGGTTTATTCAAACTTAAAATTAATGCACACCTCTGAAAGTATATACAATGGGCCCATAAATACAGATGTTAGGATTTTTATAATGTCACTGTGCCATACTGATTTGATAAATAAGGAGTTATATTCGGGAGAGTATTACCCTTATAAATATTTTGTGCGATGTCTTGAAAAGTGAATTATACCCTATCAGCATTTGTACATGTTCAAAGATATTCCAAACATCTGATGCACATGTACACAAATAAACGTGTATATGCATAAACATTAGGCCAATACCTTGCTGATCAATGAACAAGCCCTTGGGTCCCAATTAGTGAAGGAAAGTCAGCACCGACTTTCGTTTTGGCCATTTTCGCAAACAAAAATCTGCATCAAATTATACCTACAAATCTCTCTCTCTCTCTCTCTCTCTCTCTCTCTCTCTCTCTCTCTCTCTCTCTCTCTCTCTCTCTCTCTCTCTCTCTCTCTCTCTCTCTCTCTCTCTCTCTCTCTCTCTCTCTCTCTCTCTCTCTCTCTCTCTCTCTCATAACCTCACCTCTTCTCTGAAAAATTGTGGGTAGACCTTTACAATTGATAGGACTGTTATGCACTTTGACCTTTTGAACTTTATAGAGCCACGATTGAACAAAAAAAGACGCATGAGGTCAAGGAATATGTCACATCAAGGCGTATGTCTTTGTTCACGTGTTTCTGCTTCAACACAAAGCTGCATCCTTACATTTTCCATGCGTTCACGATACGTGTTGCTATAGTCTCACAAATCTAGTATTTTCCTTGCCATCCATACAATAACACGGGTCTTTCATATATATATATATATATATATATATATATATATATATATATATATATATATATATATATATATATATATATATATATATATATATATATATATATATATATACGTGTGTGTGTGTGTGTATGTTTGACAATGTATTTACTCCACTATCGCAAGGACCTATTCATGTATCTTATTTATTTTCTCTTACCTTCTGCACAACATTATATAAAATTTTAAATTGAATAAAATAGGGTCGACTTCAAAAGAACGTTTAAGACAATTAGGCCATCAAAAATCAAAGTTTATTTTTGCACGATGTTTGCCTTTAGCCATACGCACAAGAAGTTGAATTCTGATACATCAGCGATATGTCTCCGAGGACTATTGCTACGTCACAGATAGCAGCTTTCTGCAATATCCTGAGTTTTGGAGCAGTTCTGTGCTTTGCTTCAGATAATTGGTTGCTGCGACACTATGCAAAAGAACACCAAGTACCATTTGCAATGGAAAGTCGCCAAGAAACTTTTTAAATGCAAACCATTTGCACACTTATTATATCACAAACAAAAAATGTGTGTGTGTGTGTGTGTGTGTGTGTGTGTGTGCGACAGTGATAAAACTGGGAATGAAAAGTTCAATCTATATAGTACTTAGTGGTGCGAAAATCGATTGGGTCTCAGCGCAAAGCAGAAGACTATTTGTCTATTATTCATTTGATGGACCCCCCCCCCCAAAAAAAAACAACCCCCCCCAAAAAAAAACTATTGAGCAAACAAACAGAGAAGATGGCATATTGAATCAAAATTAAATGATTGCTTATTTTTATGCAAAAGAACTTTCTTCCTGATACGCCGCCCTATACCTCATGATTAAATTCACTATTAAAATAACAGTAATACAATGTAAACTAATTTTAGTAATATATTGTCTGCCTTTCAACTGCAGATACTGCGATAACATTGGTATGCATCCCAACGAACAATGATCGTTGAAATGCTAAAAAGCCACCAACGCAAGCTACGTCAGAGACGATATAGAATCACTTGAATCACAGTCAAAATCATGCCAATGATTGTAGTTTTTACTTATTGTTTTCTAAAACGGGCTGATTAGTTGCCCCATATACTTTAACATCATCGTCATCACACCACGCATATTGTATTTTGTACAGTTACATTTAAAGAATGTACTTGTTGTGCTTAACAGGGTCGGACTGGAATATAAATCTCATTGCGATGTCTCCCAAGTTGCATAACCTACAAGTACAACAAGTCCATAGGAATTGTTACTTCCATATGCACATAGCCAACTGCGTTGATCCTCAGGAGAAGCTGCTATCCGATCACATTTTATCGGTATGTAATTAAATATAAATAAACTACGTAACATATAATATAAATAAACTACGTAACATATAATATAAATAAACTACGTAACATATAATACAATATCACACATAACACCATTACCAATAATCTAGATAAACTTGGTGGCATCACCGTACGTCACCACGTGTGTTGCATGTATACCCAGCACTTATCATCGATATTCTTTGCATGTCTCGAATATGAGTGCCAAGTGGCAGATTCCTATTTTACATTTGAATGCCACGTGGGTGTATATTCTTTTATAGTTACCTTTGTTTTTGAGGCATCACCACTGCAGGTTATAAGTAGCCATATGACAAAATCATTTCTATTTTCTTCTTTAATCAAGCAAATCCAACAAAACCTGTTTTGATGGTCAGAGATAACATGACAAGGCAACCGTATGTGACCAGGTACCTTTTGACATATTTATGCTGTCCAGCTTAAAATACAGTAGCCGAAATGTAAAACATTTTTTAAAATCTATTCCAAGCTAGTCACTTTGTCCTTGTGAAGATAAAAAATTATTTCGAAATCCGTGTAGGGTACACAAACCGTACACATGATTCAAGTGAACAATGATCATCCTCCGCCTGACATAATAATTGACATGTCGATCCAGAATTCGGATTTCAACCATGTTTAAATTGAATTTAACTGAACAGAGGTATGAGGCAATGACGTGTCAATATCGAAGTTCGGAAATCAGTCCAATCAAAAAAAAAAAAAAAAAAAAAAAAAAGAAGACGTCCAGTCTTGACAAGCCCATCCACATGAACATCAACAAATACAACATCAAGATTAGAATATCCGCCAAGTAAACACACACTCTGTGCATAACCTAAGATAATGAGATATGCTGACACACAAATGGTGAATGTCGTGAGCAATAAAAGCAGAAAACAGTTTCAACGATGACTGCACCGCAAATTCAAGAAGATAAAAGCCGTTCATGATCATAACCCACAGCAATCAAACAGGCAAAGCCGATTCCCAGAAGTCAAAGGTAGACAGGCCAAAAATTTTATCATCATTTTGTTTATATCAGTCAATGAATATGTATAGACGTGGATCTATATGCCAAAACGAGGCATATCAAATCAATATTATTTATATCTTATGTTAGCCATTTAGATTTCCCAAAAAAGACCTAGCATTGTCCTAAAAGTTCAAATTGCAATTTTCTGTCCCTTGGAGCTTGCAAAATATTACCCATGGTGAAGTAATGATTGCATTTTTGCATCCCCTGGTCGAATCATGAATCTGTCAACCCAATTGTTCACCCCCCATGACCAAGAGGCTGCCTTTGAGGCAACGCCCAAGTAAAAAAAAAATAAAAAAAAAAAAATAAAAATGCAAGCCGAACCAGTCTAGTGTCCTTTTACAGAAAATTCAGTTCACGTTGTATAGCATCCTGTTTGTCACATTATCCAGGTGTAAGATATACCGCAATAGTCTTGAATGGTCACAACACTCTTGCATTGAATTTGAATAATAGGCCCAGATGGTTGGTTCTGGTTTCACAGCCTCAAAATAATACTGCTGAAAAACACATGTTTGTTGTTTAATGTTAATACGTATGCCTTAGGAATGTTAAATTATTTTAGTTTTCCATGATTTCTGGCATTATATGACTTCCGTTGTCAATACTGATGTCATATGCTGGTATAAACTTAACAATTGGGCTTACCGAAAAATTCGGTTTCAATAAGATACTTAGACCTATCATTAAGTCAGGCAGTTCATTAACTCTCTCTTTGTCAAATATTGGACTGAGTCAACAGCTATCCTAGGCGCCCTTTGCTGATTTGTTACTCTAAAAGGACGACGAGGGATGCTGTTAACCAGAACTACTCCTACCATACCATAGATATCCTGGTACTTGACTAAAAGGTCTCTTTACACCAAATATATATTTAGCATATTTTTTCCACAATCCAGGGCATTTCGTTTTGTCCACTTCGACTTAAGTCGCAGTTGGTACTGAAATAGTTGGGAAGAGTGAGGCGCAGTCAGATGTAAAAGGTCGAATGGGTGATAGAAAGCTATGTATTTCTGCTCTGCTATCAATAATTTCCATAGTGTTTTCAGTTGAATGGAAAATCCCTCGAACGCGTGCTTCACACAGATATTTGTTAAATCACCAATTTCGACATCTGCTAGCCAAAATTTATTTATTTAAAAATAAGCAACGATCGGTCTATCTTTCTGTCCACCCCTGGGGAAATGTGAAACAATTTGTGGGGTACTTTATAAAAATGCAGATAGACTCTATATAATAATTTTGCCTGCGTAGAAATATGTTTATCTGCAAAATTCGAGGAGGGCAAGGGTATAAAATATACTTTCATTATAAGTTTTCTATTAACGCATATGTATAGGCTTGTTTACGCTGACATGTTTCAGAGTGTTCCTGAATTATGCTGTGTCATGGGACCCCATCTTGAATAAAGCTTGTCTCACTGTGCCCCCATACAGCATTGTCTCACTCTCGCCTATCTTGGTATATTTCATATTACTTTTATTTCAAATATTTTCAAAGCATCCTTACACGTCTTTAACAAGGTGTCAGCGGCATAGAGTCCGTTACTAGGTACCAGCACCTATCACTTATAAATTAGACTTTTTTATGTAGATTAAAAACATCAATCGGGCACAACTTTGCACACTTAATGTCATATATTTTGCTGTGATGATGACAGCTACCTTTATACCTGATTTCAAAACAGCAGTGTCATTTGCTCTTTCACTTCCAAAGATATATAAGAATGTTCCTTGTGTCAATTATATAAACAGTATAAACCTGTCCATGATTCTATTCACAAATACCATTTTTCAGTCTCTCTATTCTTCATTTTCGTTCCATCACTGTCTATACCTAACGTTATTAAATATTCGCACGCTCAAATCATAATTTGAAATTTGTGGCTTTAGCAGTCAATGGAATTTACGCATGGTTCATCAACGGGAAAACCATCAAAAATGTTTGACAGCCTTGAGTTCCCCAGACATGATATGTTAAATGGCAACCGCTTCCTTGATATTTGGCAAAGACAACTCAATTGAATCAAAAAATGTCAACAGCACATGGCAGTGAAATATCAAAAACATCCATTTTTAGCCATTATCTGTTCCTTCCGACTCAAGTCATTTGTTCTCGCAAAATTTTGCAGTTTTTGCTAGAGTGCATTGCTAGCAAACCTTTAAAAAAAGAAGACATAGAAGCCAATAAATGTAACCACTTGCAAAACCCTGACTTATATATATATATATATATATATATATATATATATATATATATATATATATATATATATATATATATATATATATATATATATATATAAAAATATATGGTATACACACATATAATACATCGAAACAATATGCACCTCAAAATCAATAGACAACCATACTTAAAGTAAGTGATTACATAAAATCGTTAATAAAATGATATACTAAATAATACCTAACATAAGTAATACAAAATGGGCAGATCGAACACATCATACCTCAAACTAAAACATAGGTCACCAAAACCGTTCTGATAAACATACATTATGATAGAAACGCTGTAAACTGGCGTCGAAAATTAAAATTATTAATAAATTAGCTGATATGGTACGGTATCAAATCGAACTTCACAAAGCTTTCAATAGTAAAGCCACCAATTTATGTTGCACGCTCCCGCATGGTTTAAGTCTGGATGGGTCACAAGGTACCGGAAATTGTCCCCCATGCATTGTCCTGGTTGGATGGTGTACCAAGTACGAGACAGCCCACACCACTGAGACATAATTTCAATGCGGACTCACTTCTAGAGATAATGCAATCTACTAGGGTATTTTTATGGAGATGACCATACATCACAAAGTCTGAAATAAAATAGGCACACAAGGATCTGAAATGGGAGACGGTCTTGAATACCCTATGCAGTGAGGAATAGGCATTCTGATTTTAAATGTCAGAAATGGGGGCTACATTGAGGGCAGACAAAAGTTTGCTGTGGTGGGACCTTTTTCCCTAAGCCGTAGCGGAATTTAATATACCACCCAGTTGTTTTCCACATATACACCTAAGCGTCGATGGAAAGCCCTGGGTAAACGAAACCAGAGCTACTCAAACTGAACATACAGTGTCCAGCAGAGTTAATACAGTTACGAACATGTAGATCGTAAACATTATCAGGTTGGTATGTAACATCCAAGATTTCCAGATGGTCCTCTAATTTCATGGGATTGTCACCTAATTTCCAGACAGGGTCATCACGAAATACCGACTTACCTACAGCCACACATTTGGTTTTCCTTAGTCCAAAATTAAAGCACCAACTGTCTCATTTTAAAATGGATGGATCCATGTTGTTTGCAAGCCATAGGTTCAGTTCAAAAGTGACCCAACTAAGGGATAGTGTGTTTAATGTTGTGAAAAAATGATTACAAATTGAAAATAAAAAGACATTTGTTTGAAAACAAATTTCAAATTTTAGATCGGGAAAAAAACCTTGGTTAACAGTCTCACACTGAGTATGAAATTACAAAGTTGACCAGGCAGCTTTCTTCTTGAACGCAGCAACTTGCAAGTCTCTACAGGGACAGACAACCGATAGTTACTATCATGGAGGTGAAAAGCCCAAATGACGTCACACCAGATAAACCACATTTTTACAAGCTGGGTTTCAATGGGCGGAGAACACGCATACGTCGAAATTTCCTTTTGCCGTCACAATTACCGGTCTTCCGTACTGTGCAATGTTTTGGTAATTTCAAGTGTAAACAAAAAACAAAAAAAAAGAGAACTCTTGACCACTAAATAAATGGCTCTGCCCTCCCACTCTAAACTATTTGTAGGGTTATTTGTCCATGTTCAAAAATTATTTGAAGGAAAATTTAATGAAGATGGCGGCATCAAATGGAACTTTTCACCCATATTAATCAAGTTCTAATTGCTTCTTTGTGTGTGTGTGTGTGTGTGTGTGTGTGTGTGTGTGTGTGTGTGTGTGTGTCTGTCTGTCTGTCTGTGTCTGTGTGTCTGTGTCTGTGTTTAAAACTAAGAATGAGCGGAAGACAAAATTAGTAACTGGAAAACGATTGTCAGCAATTGTTTTATTTTGATCCATATAAAGGGTACGGTTCGCAAAAGTCCTTTTTTTTCATATAGTACCAACACCAAAATGTTAGGTGTTCGGCAAATTTAAGCTTCTCTCACGAGAGCATGGACCCGTTTTAAACTAACACAATGGCTCTTACAGTTTCATATTAACCAATAAAAATGCTTCAAGAAAAAACTTTTTTTTTTACATTAAGTGGTTTTCAGTGAATATCACAAAAACGCGATACATGAAAGTTTCACCACAAGTTGTTTGTTTATACAACAGTTGTCACCGTGTAGCCATGTCGCCGTGCATTCTCGTGATATTTGCCATTATATTTACGACGCTTACAATGACTATCGCAGGGATATTTGCCTTTGAATTTCTAACAATGAAAAAGGTTGGACAATCCATTAACACTTTATAGAGAGTGAATGCAATGACACAAGACACTTTAGGTACATATAGACAACTGGCATGTCAATTAAACAAAACCACGAGGAAATGTAAACCGACTTCCGCAGAAAAACTACATTAATAAATTTGCACACAAGCAACACAATAGGCCTTTCGATGACAGATTTACGAACAAAAGTCTTACATAGGAACATAATCACACAGAGTGTCAACCTCTTTGAGTCAAATCTTTCTCGAGTGCATCTGTAATGATTTTTAAAAAGTGGCCATGTGACCTTAAAAATTAGTCAAGGTCACCCATCTAAAAAGATCGCCCATCTAAAATCCCAAGCAAGGTTTTATATAGGAACATCTTCGCAAAAATAAAAAAAAAAAGAAGAAAATATGTCCCAAGTCAAATCATACTTGAGTTATCCCATTCGCAACGCACACAACAATGTGTTGAAGGAGAAGAAGAAGAAGAAGAAGAAGAAGAAGAAGAAGAAGAAGAAGAAGAAGAAGAAGAAGAAGAAGAAGAAGAAGAAGAAGAAGAAGAAGAAGAAGAAGAAGAACAAGAAGAAGAAGAAGAAGGGGAAGAAGAGGGAGACATGAAAATAGGGTCATGCCCCACCCACCCTCACCCCCACACACCTCCCCGTTCTTTACATGCCGAAGTCTAATATTCTTTGAAGGCAGCCAGTAATAACTTTTAACACATGCCCAGCTACCTTTTTTTCACACTTTCAGTGCATATCTTCCTTACCAGAACAGCTGTTATGCACACTTTCCTTTGCTTTTTGTCATAGCAAAGGTGCAAAATTTCACTTTCTGGCTGATGATTTGTTATGATCGATGAACAAATTTGATATAGCATTTTTCGCTTAAAACTGAAAAGAAAAACTATATTCGACAAAGTTTAACAGAGCCGCTGATCCATTGACTGAAGTCCTGTCTCATTGAGTATATGATAAGAATCAAGCTGAGCTACTGGATGCTAACTCTGGGTCGGTGCAGACCCCTGCGAGGACAAATCGGGGTGAGGGTGGTAGGTGGATGGTAAAACTACTCTGCAAAATGGCTCTTAGCCATTTATCGTCAGCTGAGGTGAACATAGTATGTATATGGTAAACAATCCACAAAAGCAAGCACCAGCCTACCTGCAAAGCTGATAGTTTACACTGTACGATCACAAAATTTCCCAAAAGCAACATAAAAGAGTTAAAGATCCTTACCAGTCAGGTACAGCAGTCACACAAAGATGGGGAAATTGAGTGTATCTGTCCCTGCATGCACAGTGCGTAATCCTTCTTGCACACACCCACGTGTGTAATTTTGGAGGCGAGGAGCTTACAAATAGTTATAATAATGCCATGTTCGCAGCAATCAGCACCGTTTCATTGGGAGTAGGGAAAGATCTAACAATTCCATATGACAAGATAGCTTACTCAGACGTGTCTGAATATGTCGGAAGAAAGATACTTAATCACAGGTGTGAGCAATATGCGGTACCACAAATATAACTGCTCATGTGAAGCAGTCTATTGGTGTTTTTTTTTCAGTGGAATTAAAGTTGTAAGGTTCATGTAGCAAAATAAAAGTTGGTGGCTGTTCAAACATAGACCTTGTGGCTCGATAGACATAGGATTATAGGTAGGGCTTAGCTGAGGAAATTCAACGCTCCACACCATTTTTTATTTTGAAGAAACTCTTATATTAGATGCACTATTTCGTGCCTGCGAACTTCTCGTACTTGCTCTGTCAAGACTTCCTTGGCCATTATCGAAGACTCCAAAGTGATATTCACAAAACTCTGAATGACGACGAGCATTTGATATGCAGTTTTGTTTAGGTCTTGCAACCACTTTACCAAGAAATAGGACCTGATATATTTCTAAGGTGATGGTATGCATGTAAAACTGTGTACGCGCGGGGATATGTAGGTCTCTCATTGTAATTATGGCCATGTATACCTTTAATATAAACAATGTGTAACTTACTACTTCCGCCCAAGCAGTGATAATGTGTAGATAGAGTGCTTACGGAGTTAATTCGAGAATAAAAATCTACATCATCTGATGCATGGTTCCGTATTACGTATTTGTGATAATGTGTGCATGTATACAGACTTTGTCCTTCTATATATTCAATATTTGCAAACCGATCAGGTAGTGCAAAACGTATGGAAGAAATTTTAACTACTATCAATGAAAATATGCAATATTCATACAGATTATGGCGTTTTAACCACAGTATTATTTTCTTTTTTTAATATATATTTTCAGTTAACCTTACACTACTCTGTTAAGATATTGCGATTTCGAGCGTTCTGTAAATGTTTTACTTTAAGGATAACAATTTTGTGTGCATGTATGGTTGTCTATTCAGTGTCTGATCAAACTTATCTATGACCTATCGTGGACGTCGGATATCGTTGGTTTGCAAACACTTGCCGTAATGATGTGAAAGGAAACAAAAAAGTCCCTTGGGTTCCCTTAAACGACAATATGTTTTGACATGTGACTGCTTTTTTTTATGTACATGCCTTAGATGTGTTTAGCAGACAACGGAATCAATATAAATGCAAAAAGTCTACGATAATCCAAAGGGTCTATGCCCCGTGCCAGGTATTGCTTTGTCAAGACAGAAGCGTTGCGTATATGGGTTTCGAAGTCATTGGAAAATAGCTTCACAAAAAAGAAGGGAGGGGGCTGGACAACGTATGATCAATGGTGAGCATGCTTTTACGATGTATGTACAAGGCCATGCAGATTGTATGTATATGTTCCAAAGGCACAGTTAGCGGTTGTTTGACCTCCTGGGACTGGTGACCTTCCAAGCGTGACAAGGTCAACAAACTGGACTCATTGCGCAGAAACGTTGTTGCAGAGAAGTTGAAGCTTACATGAAACAACGCTGCCAAAGCCGATCAAAGGATGCACTATTGTACAAAATGCAAAATTCTGTCTTATGTGGTTCATTGACATTAACTTTTTTTGGATCTGTTGTATTTATGAGCCATTTGTACTTCAGTATAGGTCTGCTTCAGATAAACCGGATGTCACCCTTGATGCATTTGCTATGAAGATTTAGAAAACTGCAGTTTTGTTTTCAGTGAATGGTACGGAATAGCACTTTGCTCTTAGGACATTGGGTTTGATAGTGTTCAAACGGTAAAAGGGCTTACATATTAAGGTTTGTTGCTTTTCTTTGAATTAGATAAGGGTATATCCCAAAAAGAAGTCAAGAAATCGACATAAATACTTACCTAGGGCGAGAAAGTGACATATTGATTAGTATTGATTTTGGCAAATGTTATTTAATTTGGCAATGATCATTGAGTGGTCAAAGTGTAAGACAATAAGCGCATGTTACGCGACTGGCCGCGAGGTGTAACGCTGGGAAGTGGTGTGTGTTATATGTTTCATAAACTTAGTTTAATGCAATTTAAGCGATGTGGGCTCCATTTTTAGTAGGCTTCAGGACAAAGGGGCATTGTATTCGCTTATTCTCTAACACATCAGCTCGGGGTGTTTGTATCGGAAATGCAAATATGGTGCCACCACTTAGCAGTGTGGCTTGTGAGGGATTAATGGCATCCAAAAAAGTGTTGCGCTGGTTCCCAGCTAATGACCCGATTTTACAAAGAAAAATTAAAGCCTTAAACTTTCCTCCAAATTTAAAATTTTGTTAATATGGGTTGTTCCATTCACAACTTAATTTGCTATAATGATTTAGAACTATGCAGATTTTTTAGTGAATGGTTCGGAATTGGAATTTGCTCTAAAAGTTTTCAAGCGGTACATGGGCTTACATAGTATGGGTTGTTAAGTTTCTATTTGTATTGAATGGTTATAATTATTTGTGTCTAGAAATTCAAATTTGTTTTATTATTGTGGTTGGAAAGCCGCTATATGGCAATTTTTTCCAGATATTTCCGTTCTCTGAGCTTTGAGTTAGCACCCACGTGCTCCCTTTGCGTTTTAACACAGAACCTCACATACGGTGGTATGTTTGTCTCCCCGCAGAAAACTCAACCATATATTTACAGAGGACAACAAATAGTTTTCCAACGAGCAAAGATGATACAATAATGTACACCGTAAGATCTGTGAGCCTGTTATTATTAATGCTCAGTAAAGAAAATGTTTAACTCATGTTTTTTTCTGCACGCATTGAATAGATCAAAAGCCAGTGAAATGTAGACTTTGGTTTTGAAATATTTTTCACCTCCATGTTTCTTGCTCTTACTCCTCTCCTTTAGGATTATACAAAAGCTACTCGTTACCTAACCTAAACAGAGTAAAAAAAAAAAAAAACAGTAAGCAGACAATGAATTTCGAAAGCAGAAAGGCAAGCTAGAAAGCTACTTAAAGAAGCTCCCTCCCCCATCTGTCTGCGTTATAGCGACTTAGGGACCGTATGAGAATTAATTTGGAAAAGCTGGTACAGTAGTTATGATTCATGTTCCATTGTAAGAGTTCCGAAGTAAAGACTTAAAACTGAAGTTAGCATAGAATGACATAGCATCGGATGCCATGCAAAGTTTTCTTGATAAATAATAATCAGGGCTTGTTATATAAAACAAAGGTATATAATGACAAAATCAACCTATTACTTCAATTAAAATTGAATGAAATATTGGTTGTTGACTGGCGGTATTTTACCTTTTCTTTAAATCCAGGTATCATTTTGCTGGATTGTTTATTTATTGTTTATTTATTTATTTATTTATTCATTCATTCATTCATTCATTCATTCATTCATTCATTCATTCATTCATTTTTTTTTGGCACAGTATATTTTGCAAATTGAACCATATTGGTCACAGGCTCTAAAATGGACAGCTGCAAAATTTGTTTATAATATTTCTCTTGAATATTTGTCTTGTTACTGAAAAGTGAGAATGCAGCTCTATGAATGGAATCCGAAATTACACTCCCTGTTTACACAAAAGTATTGTTGCCTATCAAGCAAAAAATTATAGAAACAAGTTGACAATAATGTAGTTGGTACCAGTAATTCAACTGAAACATTTTTTGGCTGTTACTGCTGTTTAAAAGAGCTGAGTTGTTCATGAACTTTAACGAGAAGAAACACCACCATACACACACCAGTCAATACCTTCTCTATCGAAGCAAAGCCTGTTTTAGCATTTACGTTTGGGTTTTTTGGTAACGATTTTCAACTTTTCGGCAGAACATTCTGTGTAGCGGTGATATCTGCCAGTGTCACAAGGTAGAAAATCAAGACACAATCTGAGAAGGTGTTGCAGTTCTCTTAATTTAAGTCTTCCTCGTCCACTTATTAAAGGTAGGTATAAGGTGAGGGTTCTTGTGCCAATATTTTACATTCAAATATATATGGTATTTTTTGGTGGAGTCAACCAGCGTGCACAGCAGTGCTGCTAATACAAAATAAAATACATATCAATTCAGCTAGGTGACTGGTGCCAAAGGTTGCAGGTTCGAGTCCCGCTCGTTGCGAACATACAATATAGATACTACTGATGGGAATTGCCAGTAGTATTCATATTTATGGGCCAGTCAGACTGTGGTGCAATGCAGCAAACCCACAAAATTACAAAAGAGAAATATATTCCACAAATTTGGATGCATCTGCAGCCTTCTTCAATTATTTCAGCAACATTTTTAGCACATATCAATATTTAAACATATATTATAATGAAATTCACGAAACTGATGTCCCCTTTTCTGTGTAAATCTGATGGTATCCAGGTAGGTTTCACCTAAATCCCGTTGGCACGTGGCACAGAATTCTGCACATATTTATGGAAACGTTTCCTATCTTACAGAGTGCGCATTCATACATCAGCTGAAGTTTAGGTGATCGTTTAACTTGCAGAGAAGAGAAAAAAATATAACACTCACATTATGCACGTCCGATACTATAGAAACATGCAGCATTCACTAATAAGGCCATCAGCCTTGAGTTTGCCGTAGAGGGAATTTTGCTAATTTCATTACAAAATATACCCAAATGTCCAGGAAGCACGGTATAAATTGACATAC